>ML777935.1:330067-348233 GCA_009831015.1 Picea engelmannii | reverse complement strand
TCCTTGTTTCCTCAGATAGTAAAGCTCCAACAGTATCATCAAACTCAATAGTTTATGTTGAACTGAAGCTAATAGAGGTAACGAAATGATCCCATGACGCGGGCAAAGAACACAATAATGTAATTGCCTTATCTTCGGATTCAGATTCCACACCCATGCTACTCAACTGGACTAGAAGAGTATTGAAAGTATTTAGATGATCAACAATTTTCGTACCTTCCTTCATGCGCAAGCTATACAATTGTCTTTTCAGAAAGATCATGTTTGTCAAGGATTTCGTCATGTACAAGCTTTCCAGCTTTGACCACAAACCAACTGCTATCTTCTCTGTAACAATGTTGAACATTACATCGTCGGCCAAACACAGGCGTATGGCACTCAGTGCTCTCGCATCCATCTCATCCCAGTCTTCGTCTGTTATGGACTTGGGTTGCTTTGCTTTTCCCAAAAGCGCCTTCACCACGCCTTGTTGCACGAGCAAATCATGCATCTTAACCTTCCAGATCTCGAAATTGTTCTTGCCATTAAACTTTTCAATTTCGAACTTAGCACTCTGCATCTTTTTCATTAGAGGAAACATAAAAAGAAACAAACACCATTGTTCACTATTTGTAATATCCAAGGCCCTTTTTAAAAATGTGAAGTAATCTTGTGTAATTTTCAAAAGAAAATTACATACATTATTCCTCCACCTTATAATTATAAAATAAAAGATTTAATAAAAAATCCACTCCACCTTATTCCTCCACCCTTCATCCTCCATATTATATTTAAATTTTCAAATATAATAAAACTTTTAATACTCCCAAATCATACGAATCATAAATTAGCAATCATACAAATCATAAATGGGGAATCATAACTTTTAATAATTTTTTTTTTTTCAAAACTTGTTCGCCCATATAATCATACGAATCTGCTCATATAATCATACGAATAGATTTTTAACTTTTGAAAAAACAAAAAACCTGATATGAATTTTTCAGCGCTCGTTTGGTGGAGACTGGGGTGCGCTGCAGCAAAATAGGAATCCGCGCGCAAGGCCACCACAGGGCTGGTGCTCCCTTTCAAATCCAGCAAATTTCATTTAATAGAACTCGCACAGCACATAGCGCACAACGCGCAGCTCCACTCAGCACACACACAACAAATAAGAGGAGCAACACTGCAAGGGACAGCGAACAGCTCCCCGCAGATCGCAGAGAAGAGAGACAACGAACAACACCAGCACAGATAGCAGTGGTCGGTGCACAGGCCACAGCACACAGGCCAGGCAATGATTGGTGTAACATCTGCACGCAACACACAACAAATGACAGTCGATGGCCCCTTCAGACCAGTCGACGAGATGTGCACGCAGCAACGACAACGATGGTTGCAGCTTCACAAATGATGGCAGTAGCGGCTTAACCTCTGTTCTGATACCACTTGTTGTAATTTGCAAATGCGGAAAACACAAATTACCATAAGACAATCAATACATGCAGACAAAGAACACAACAATTTACGTGGTTCACCCAAATGTTGGGCTACGTCCACCAAGCATAGGTATCGATTATCTTATTATTCAACTAATGGAGATTACAGTCAGGTCTCACTCCTCTCTGACACTCACAGCCTCTACGGGCATACAAATTTATAGCAATATATTAGAAACTGATTATTAGTTGTGATCTCACCCATATTCTAACTTGGTCGCATTGGTTACAACCAACCCTGGTTTATAGGATCTAAAATCCTATTCACGGATGAGTTGTTGTCACCGTTTCCAACACTTATAATAAAAATAAATGAATGTTTGTAACTTTTATAATATTTTAAAATTGTAAACATAAATATAAGTATACTATAGAGTTATCCATTTAAATGAATGTTTATAACTTCTATAATATTTTAAAAACATAAACATAAATATAAATATACTATAGAGTTATTTTTTTTAATAATGAAAAACTCATTTTATGCTGAAAATTAAAATAAAAATTACACATTTAAGAAATTAAAGAATGAATAAAATAATATGCAAAACATCAATTATAATAAAGAATGAATAAAATAATATAAAAAACATTAATTATGATATTTTTTATTATAATAATAGTATAATTATCTATTTGATTAGTAAAGTTTACAAAGGTATACATACCCTATCCCCTTTGGATTTGAGCTTGTAACTTCTTAAGAGGAAACATATGTTCTTAACCATTAGACCCAATCACGATGTATATGACAACTTAATGCATGTGACTTTGACTAAATAGCTAACTATGGTAACTAAAATCAAAAATTTTCCATAAATACACAAATTAATATGTAGAAGTGAATAGTAATTAAAATCATAATTTTTTCATCAATACATAAGTTGATATGTAGAAGTGAATGATAACTAAAATCATAATTCTTTCATCAATACACAAGTTGACATGTAGAAGTGAATTGTAACTAAAATCATAATTTTTTCATCAATACATAAATTAACTTAAAGTTAATATTAATCTAAACTTAATTCAATAAATATTTCTTATTTAATTGTGTGAAGAGAAGTGAGGAATTACTCATCTCATGTTACTATTAATATAAAAAAAATTGACATTATACAAATTAGTAATATAAATGTATATTATTTTTTTTTAATTTTTTAATAGAATAATAATATCAAAACAAATGTACATACAAAATGAGGAATGGGATTACAATGATTGAATGGACATATAGATCAAGGAAACTCATTGTTGTTGGGATGAACACTTCACAGGAAGAAAGGATTTTATAACATATATGAAGCATGAACTAACACATAAAATGAGGGAAAGAAATAATTTATACAAAATATATAAAGCATGAAACATAAATTGATAATGAAATCATTGATAAACTATCCATTGGAGGAAAAAGAAAAGAAGAAACCTACACACCCGTAACTCTTCGTAACCCTTTCGTCCCCGCCGAACGCGTTCACTTCACTCGAACCTGCAACGCACAAACCACAGTTAAAACAATATTTAAAATAAATAAATAAATAAAACCGTACCATGCATGTTGTACATTCTTGAAACGGCGGTCATTGACTCCTCTCCCACAAAATGGGACCCCGGTCCGCTTGTCGGATGACAAACTACGCCGCGCCCGAAAAGCTATGAAATTGAGAGGTTTTTGACGGCGAATGCAAACAGTACGTCAAAACGGGTCGCTGTTTGTGATGAATACATACGAGGAAGTAGGTTAACTCGGGAGCAGATCTGCCTTTTTGTAAAAAAGTGGTTGGAATCTGGTTAGAAGGATTAAAATTTTATATGTTTTTTTGAAATTTTATCTAAAGATTTTGTTTCATTTAAATCAACTCAGATATAGAATTTTAGATGGATCAGAAATTTAAATTTTAAATTACCAAATTTCAACAATAAGAGAAAAAAGATTGCTCCCAAATTAACCTAGCTATTTTCTTGTTATGTTCTCATAATGGTAACCGTGTGATCTTCATGCAAAGATATTTATGTATGTGTTTAAGATAAAAATGATTCAATCAATGTTCCCAATCAATTGAAAGGAAAACATGGACGGCCACCGAACAACAATAGAAAATGAAATACAGTGAATATATATTTGTACATTTTACAATTCAGTCACTTCGTTTATTGGATGTTTTTTTTATTCTTCTCTGGCGGGCAGTAATCACTGCATCGCATAGAATAACCGAACCGAACCATTGTTGTTTGTATTAAGTATACTAGCACAGCTGTTAATACAGCAGCTGCAGAACGCGGAAAGGTATGATTGGTAAAGAATTTATTAAATTTTATTATTGATTAACAAACACATAAACTGATGTCTTTATAATAGCTAGAAAGTTAATGATTGAAATCACAACCATTTATTTTGTATGACTACTAAGAATATTCCAGCCATATTTAATCCCGTCCATAGAAAAGTTATTAAGCACTAAACCCTTATTAAATCTGCTCATTATCAATAGATGTACGCCTTTTGGCGTAATTACCACGCAATATGAACGCTGATAAAACAGCAACGCTCCTTTGCTATGGCTTTTTGTCGAGAGATGACCGAATCAACGGCGAAGTCCTTAACCGAAATTGCCCGCTACTCTGCAACTATACATGCCGATCTTTCTTTTTAGTACTCGTCTGCCATTAGAGGAACGATGGGCGAAACAGGCCAAACTAAATCCGTAAAGGAGACAACCCGATGCAAGATTCAAGAGACATCCTGGGCCGTGGTCATATGGCAGAGCCTGCTAGGCCGGGGCTGGAAAGATGTTCTCCTTCGCATGTGGTGGCTAGAGGGGCGCATGAGAGCCGCGAGGGCTCTTCTCACCCATTCTCCTTCGACAGCGCCGATTCTTACCAACGAGTTCGTCATGGCAGACCTCCTAGCATTCAGCTTAGAATGCGTAGTAGAAAAAGGGAAATTATTAGTATTTCTATGAAGACTGCAACGGAACGAACCTGGATGATTCGTCGGTGAACACATGCACGTCTTTCTAGGCGGAGGAATATGATTCATGGTGGCACCGCTGTTCAGAGAAATTGGACGGGCTGCGGGTTGAACCTGCGACGCGGATATGTCCAGGACGAAATGGATAGAAGACGAAGCCATGGCAGAAGGGGTTGAAGAATAAGAAAAGCCGCCGCTAAAGCTTGCTGGAGTAGGTGAAAGCGTTCTGTGGACAGCAAAGTCGGAAGCGGAGGAAGATGAAGGCGAACTGAAATTGTGTGTGGGAGAGTGGGATCTCGGAAGGGAAAAGGTAAGGGGCAGCACAGGGGCGTTGCTGCTAGATCCGCTTCTTGCCTTCATTTCTTTCACAAGGAGGGTTTTGAGGGTTTGCTAGTGAGCTGGGTAAACCGAGTAGACCTGACGCCCTGGATTTATACAATACAATTTACCCAGATTTGTCACTTTTACGCCATATCTCGCCACTTTCACGAACCCGTCGAACATATTCCACGCACCAAGGGAAAAGGAACCCGTCGAACATATTCCACGCACCAAGGGAAAAGTGGAGACATTTCTTCGACGCTTTTCCAGAACTTGAACACGTGTCGACATGCTGCTGGCTCTGCTCTTTCTGTTTCTAGAGAAGGAGACTGAGAAGACAAAAGTTATGGACCTTCCTTTGTCCCGAAGTAATCGGCGGACCCTCCACATTACAACTTCTAAGAGTTTGCCAAGTGGTTGTGTTGAATATACGAGTCAAGGAGGGAGTGGCCTCCCATCTGCTTTTTAACAACGATGGAGTTTTAATCATTGATATACCGTGTTGGCTTATTAAACCTCATTTACTAGCTCGCTCTTTCGATGGAAGGATAATAAAGGCTTCATTTAGTTTAATCTTTAAAATTAAATATAAGAAAATAAAAGGGAGATTCTTTATATGTTAAGTCACATTCTACACCTTAATATTAGGTGGATGTGTGATTCCGTGCCTAAATTTAACACTTATCACTTTTAAATAATAATAATAAATTAAGTAAATGAAAATTGTATATGTGGAATTTAATCTTTTGGGAAATGAAACATATATATATATAGGTGATTTTTTGAATTAGTTTTTGGTCGGTTTCCTTTTTTAATAGAAGGCCGAATCGTTTTGGGAGTTTCCATGGCGGACTTCCATTCTTAGTAACTAGTTTTTTTAGGGTATGGTGTTACATTTGATTCGGTTACTTGGGGAGTCATGGGGAAAGAGGTATGGATAGTTAATAAGTGTTGTTGTTTAGATTCAGCGAAGGATGGTGGGACTAGAGGGTTATGGGAGAAACGAGGCCATTATCTTGTTTTGAATGCGACCAGGCTTTTTTTCGATGTTCCCTCATTAACGGTTATCCTTGGATAGTGGATTAGGTGGTGGCATAAATCATTAATAAAGCTTTAACTCCTCCTATTTTCGAATGAGACATAGGATCCTGGTCCCACTGCAAGTGATCTGACTGGTGTACAGTGTTGACATAGATCTTGTTAAGGTGGCAAGTTTAGAGGGATGGCACATGAGGTCAGCACTCTCATGGGCACATCGGACGAGGGGGATTGGGAACAGGAGGGTCTCTTCAACATAGTTGATGAGCTATGCAAATTAAAGACAGGAGGTTGTCATTTACTGGAGCCATTATTACCGTCGTTAAGACTATAAACGACCTTTCTCCTCAGCATGAACCAAAGGTTGATCAGACTCACTCTGATGGTATTAGGCGGGCTCCGATATTGAACGTAGAAGCGGCTAGACTGAGTTTTGAACATTCCCAGAGGTAAGGTGGAGTGAGGATAGACAAGGGTTTTACAAAGCTAGAACCGGGTAACAGAAGGGTGCATTCTCGGACATCTTCAGACGGCTTTGTGGCGAACTCTCAAGGGGGTTTTACGAGTGTTAACGTCTCCCAAACCAAAAAACCTGTGAGAGTCTAGAAACCCAAGAGGGTGCATTATCACTTGGTGATTGGGATGGATGTGAGGTTGGAAGAAACTTGTCAGCTCTCCTTATGTGCTCTGGTAGGCAGGTTTGCATATAAGTCAAAATGTAGTCTCCCTTTTAATGAGTGGATGAAGGTGGTCTGGTTTCATGTCATAGGTTACGTGTCAGACTACTTGACTCTTCCATTTGGGTGGTTTAGGTTGATATTTAAGAGTCTAGAGGATGTTGAGCTTATCCTAAATCGGTTTTGGGATTTTGAGGGAGGCAGCATATGTTAAAGCGATGGAGAACTCGCTTTGATCCTGCGACTGAGTTTTTTAGCTTCATGCATGTATGGGTGTTGCTTCCAGGTTTACCTTTAAACCTATGGAACAAAAACCCTCTGATGGCTATCGGGAATCTGCTAGGACGATTCCTGAAGGTAGACGAAGAAAGCCTTCTTTTGTTAGATAAACACATGGCGAGGGTGTTGGTTGAGTTGGATATACAAGTTGGTTGAGTTGGATTCTTTAGAACTAGAGTGACGAGGCCAAGTTACATTCAACGCTTAGATTATCAAGGTATACCATTTCAGTGCTCCTCTCGAAGAAGAACGGTCCATTTACATAAAGATTTTCATAATAGAGTCGGTGATACAGAGGTGGAGGAAAATATGGAAGACTATGCAAAGGACTTGTACATGAGTGAAGTAGAACTTGATGTGCTGGGAGAATCGGGCTTGTGTGTTGTTGTGAGCGATGAAGATGATTTGGTAGCAAATTCAGACTCGTTCTTAGGTAAGTTGAAAACCTTCTGTCCAACATTATTTTTTAATCTGTCATCGTGGGAAAGGGATTTCTTGGGAAATTTTGCGCCTTCATCACAAGCTGCGTATGTTGTTCCTACTAGTATAGATGTGGACTCTACAGTCTGGGGTGCCCATCCTAGTGTTTCTGATAGGACTATTATGACCCAACCTCAATTAGTCTCCTTTGTTACCTCACTTACAACCTCTCTGGTTGTATCCCCTTTGGAAAAGGTTTTACATGCTTCTTCGTCCTCTAATCTTCATGTTTCAGAACCGGTCTTGGACTCTGTGATTGATTCCCTGATACCATCACTAAGGGAGACCACAAGCCCTTTACCAATACAAACCTTCTGGGGGTCGAAATCTCTTGTGAACCCGGGTTGTGTAATAGGGCAGGAACATACCTCTAAGGGAGAAGGCCAGGGGAAACCTCTTGCTTGGTCGAGGGGGTTGGGCATTAAAGTTTCTCCCATAAAAACTAGGAGTTCATGTAAGAAGCAAGGGCTACATCTGCCTACTACTGATCATCCTACTACTTCAAATCTGGATTTGGTGGCGCTTAGAGGCATGAAATCCCTGGCAAGGGAAAAATCATGATCCTCCTCTCCCTGAACATTAGAGGGGTGGGAGGCCCCCTCAAATTGCCTTCTATGTGCAGACTGATTACATCTACAAAACTAGATCTTATTTTCTTACAAGAGACCCTAGTTGATGAGGAAAAGGCTAGGAAGTTCATGTTTTCTTTATGCCCTACTTGGATGTACAGTGCAGTTAGTTCGGTTGGGAAGTCGGGAGGACTTCTGGTGGCATGGAATCCCAACATTGTAGAGCTTCAACCTTATTTGTGTGTTGGTGGCATTTTATTGACAGGTTTTGCATATTCCTGACAAAAGAAGGAATGCTTGCTAAATGTCTATGGGTTGTGTTTAGGACGTAGACAATTATGGGAATTGGTGGAAGACAAGGGATTACTTGATAAAACCAATCTTATCCTTGTGGGAGATTTAAACTTTTCTACTAGTATTGAGGAAGTGTGGGGGGTGTTGGCCTTAATTGATCCACTAGCGACTTTTTTCAAAGATCTTTTCACCAAACATCATTTAGTGGATGTGGGGTCTTCGGAGATGATGCCAACCTGGCGAAATGGTAGGAGTGGAGCAGCTGAGATTCAAAAGAGATTAGATAGGGTTTATGCATCTGAAGAGCCTCTCATTGATGTGGCTTGCTATATATCATGGGTGGAGATTCCTTTTATTTCTGACCATGCCCCAGTGATTTTCCAATTGGATTATGGTATTAAGTCTATGGCATATCCATTTAAATTTAATCAGGTGTTGTTAAAAGATGAGTCCTTTGACAAACTGGTCAGAGATGTATGGAGTTCACAACAGGATCAAGGGATGGAAGGAGCTCAATCAAGACTGGTGAAGAAGTTATATAATCTAAAAATCAGAGTGAAGAAATGGATTGCAGGTAAGAAAACAATCGATCTTATTATCTTAGAAAAAATTGAAGGGGAGATTGCTACACTAACAAAATAGATTCTAGATTTTCAACATAGTGTTGTTCCAAATTCACGTTTGAAAAATCTTGAATCAAATAGAAACAAATTATTGCTGGCGGATGAGGAGCTCTGGCGCCAAAAGAGTAGGGCAACATGGATACACTACGGGGATAAGAATACTAAATTTTTTCATCGGTTTGCCAGTTTTAGAAGGAACAAAAAGCATTTGTGGGAGGTTAAGGATGAAAGTGACCAAATCCATGTTGGGCAGGAGGCAATAAAGGAAGAAGCAATGAGACATTTTAGATCTTTTTATAAGGAGTCATCACTAAATATGATAGAGGATCAGATTGCATCAGTGCGTCTATATCCAAGGTTGGTCACTGAGTAGGAAATGACATTATTAGAGAAACCCTGCACAAAGGAAGAAGTGTTTGAGTTTCTAAGGGGCTTTACCAAAGATAAGAGCCCTGGTCCTAACGGATGGACAATGGAGTTCTTTCTGAATTTCTTTGATTTGGTTGTTATTGATCTATTGGAGGTAGTTGAGGAATCTCATTTAACCGGTGTGGTGAATAGATCCTTAAATTCGACGTTTCGAGCTCTTATTCCCAAGGTCAATGGTTCGGCTTCCTTTCGATATTTTTGGCCGATTGCATTGTGCAATCTATGTTACGATATTATATCAAATATTATTGCCAAATGAAACAGATTGATCTTGTCTCGGTCATTATCAGGAGGAATAGTTCGGATTCTTAAAAGGCAGACAAATTATTGATGCTATAGGTACAACACAAGAGTCCCTACACAACATAAAAGAGAAAAAGTTGCAGGCTCTTATTCTAAATACTGATTTAAAAAAAACCTATGACTGTATCAGTTGGGATTTTCTCAGGTTGGTTCTTTTACAATGTGGTTTTGGTCTGTCGACGACCAAATGGATCATGGGATGCATTTATTCAGCGACATATGCTATTTTAATAAATGGAGAGCCAACTGAATTATTTTTTAGTGGTCGTGGCCTCAGACAGGGGTGTTCGTTGTCACCTTTTCTTTTTATTTTAGTTCTGGAAAGTCTGAATCTGGCATTGAAAAAAAGCCAAGAGGATGGATTAGTGACGGGCATAAGGGTGTCAAGGCTTATTCGGATAATCCATCTTCTATTTGTTGTTGACATCATGATTATGACCAAAACATCTACTTCAGAATGGTTGGAGATTCATAAGATATTGACCTTGTTCTGTAATGCATCTGGGCTTTTGATTAATGCTCAGAAATCCTCCTTTTATCATCTTGGCGCTCAACAATATGTTTTGGATACTTTAAAAGCTACCTTTTTATACCACTTTTATGATCTTACTGATGGTTTTAAATATCTTGGATATTTTTTAAAAGTTGGTAGGTTCAAATTCGAGGACTGGGATTGGATTTTAGAAAAATATGAACATTGCATAAGCCATTGGTGCAATAGATGGCTGACAATCAGGGGTCACCTAGTTCTAATCAAGGCAGTTTTAGAAATTCAACCAGTTTATTGGTTGACTTTGGCTAATATCCCATCATCGGTTCTTAACAGAATTCGTCAAACTGTTTTCAATTTTCTTTGGGATGGAAAAAGAAAAAAGAAGGGATTTCACCTTTGTAGTTGGTAGCTTATAGCTCGAGCGAAGAAGCATGGGGGTTGGGGTTTGAGGAACTTGGCCAGTTTTAGCAGAGCCATGGCGGAAAATACTCTATGGAGGGATTTGATCTCAGATGGTCTCTGGCATCGAGTTCTAAAAACTAAATATTTTCCCTCTGTCTTTGTGGCTCGTTGGCTTCGCACGGTTCTGATGGATGGAACAACAGGTTCACAAACTTGGAGATATCTCCAAAAATCCTTATACATCTTGTTGCATTGGTTGGCGTGGCTCCCAGGCTCGGATGAATCGATTTTGCTTGGTAAAGACAAGATTTTGGGGATGGGGGATGCGACATTTTTTACTAGAGATTTGATATCAATCTTAAATAAACAAGGTGTGTATTATTTATTTCAGGCGATCAGAGAGCCTCGCCCGGGCTTGATTGGCCCCAATTGGATCACTAGTATTGAATTAGGTCTTGAGGGATCCTTAGCAGTCGAATGGTAGGACTTTCGATGTGCTATACTAAACAATGGTATGCAGTTGATGAGGAAACCGGATGAACTAATATGGACAGGTGGCGATTCTTTAGGTAGGATCTCGGTTAAAAATGTTTATGAGGTCATTGAAAATAAAAAACAAAATATGGTGATTGGTGGTTGGAGAAAATCACTTTCGTCCTGGGACTACCCATTAAAATTAAAGCTCTTTTCCTGGTTGGTGGCAGAGAACAAGATTCCAACTTGGGAGAATATGCAACGTAGAGGTTTTGAAGGCCCCAGCTATTGTTCTCTTTGCAAGAAGAATTTGGAATATGTGTTCCATTTATTCGTTGAATGTCCTTTTACATGTGATGTTTGGGAAATAATTAAATCGTCCTTAAAATTTCCGGGGGCATGGACTGGAAACTCCATTTCTGAAAGTTTAAAAAACTGGAGATTGCTATTCTCAGACTACCTCACTCTTCTGATTTATATATGATGGACTATTAGGATCAAGAGGAACCTTGTTATCTTCGAGAATGGGTCACCATCTGTGCATAAGGTGTAATTTATGTCCTTACTATTCATGGTTCATTACAAGTTACCAGTCAAACCGAAGACTTTAAGGAGAGTGACATTGTGTCATGTGGTGGAGGGCTCGATTGGTTGGTTTGATGGGGAAGCAATTGCATCTGAAAAAAATAGTGGATATGGTGGGGTTTTTTGGATTAATGAACATAGAATATTAAAATGGACCATTAACTGTGGCCTCGGGACAAATACCAGAGAGGAGATGTTGGGAGCATGGGCACTTCTGACTTTGGCTTCTTGGTTCGCCATATCAAATATTTTTGTACAGGGGGACTCTAAGATCGTCATTGACTGGTTGTGGGGAATACATCACCTCCAAGTGATTACTCTGGAGTGTTGGAAGGACAGACTTATTTATCTTAAAAATATCTTTCATAATGTTACCTTCCAACATGTTTATCGAGAAGATAATTATGAAGTAGACAAGCTATCAAAACAGGTGCTACTACAAGTCCCTGGGAAAATTGAATACTTTCAATGTGAGGGGGATGTTGAAGGTCCTCATTTATTTCTAGACCTTTTCTAGATTTGGAAGTATGCATATGTTTTTTGATGTTGGGATTTTAGTGGGGGGCTCTATTGGAGATCTTCTTCATTGGGATATTTGATAGGAGTTTTGTGTTGTTGTTATAGTTCTCGTATTTGGAGATCTTAGTTGGGGATGGGATTTGTCGGCATGTGTACTAGTGATGGGATGATTCCTTTTGGCTTTTTGGTAATACTCTCAGATGTATTGGGATCTTTGGGGTCTTTGGATTGATGTGTTATGTAAAAGAACAATTTATATTTCGTTTTTTTTTAAGTGAGTTTAAGAACCTATATTACTAAAGAGGGGTTATGGTACAAAAAAGGGGAACTCCTTGGTCTTCCAAAAAGGAAACTAGGACAGAGGTTCCCAAGTTGTGTTTTCTGAAATAGGAAGGGGGTAGGATTGGACTGCCACCATGGGAAACCAACCCAGTCCTACCATATCCAGTTTTTGATAGCATAAGCACAAATGACATGAAAAGGATAAACAAAATAACAATCACAAAAGTTGAGATTGACCCAGGGCTGACCCGACTGACTTGACAATGGACTAACCAAACACTAGTCCAGGATGATGATATGTTTCTTCCCTTCATCTTCCTAGCCCTTGTTCTCCTCCTCTTGGGGAACTATGTGAGTCATTATGATATGTGTTGGCGCTCCTTTCCCATTGGCTAGCGTGATGTCCATGTGATGGACGTAGTGCAGGTAGAGGTGGAGTTGGGAATCCAACCGCTCCAACTTGGCTTTCTGGTCCGTCTCAACCTCAGTTAGCAGTTTGGTGATGGTTTCCAGACTGCTGAGGCATCTTAGGATTTCGTTCAGCAATTTTGTGTGTTCCTTGTTGTTCTCTTGTCTGGCGTCCTCCCTCTCCGAGCTCACTTTGCCAATCAACATCTTTGTTTTCCATGCCATCTCCATTGTTTTGTGATAGAGGGTTTCCCTGGGTTGCGTGGCTCCTGGGTCAGTTACCCAGTCCATTTCTTGAACCAGAGCATCCCATGTTTTTCCCTTGCACTTTTTGTTGATTGCCTTCTCTAGCTGGGTGATTGTTGTCTTTCCTTTCGGTGCAACTAGAGTATGAAAGGTGACTTCCACGTCTTGTTCCGCTTGCTCCATCCTTGAAACTCACAGATGATTGTTCTGAGTTCCCTTCCCCTGGGGGTTTCTTTTGTTGTGCATTCACTTCATACGCACCATCCCGTATGGCCTATGGCTGCTCCTTTGTTGCGCGTTCAACCTGTTTCTCTCTACCCGGGGGTTCCTCCTTTCCCTGTCCTTGTGTTTGTTGGTAGCCTCTGCACTTGTGCTCTTCTGTTTGCCTCTCTTCCTGTTGTTTGTCTCTCATTGAGCTTCCCCTGCTTAAGGCTTGTCCTTCCAATCATGGTTTTCATGTAGAGGTGAAACTTCCTGTCCTTTTTCCCCGTCACGGTACGTATGTTCATGATGGCTCGACCATTAACCCTGTAGTTTCACTTGCCCCTGCTCGCTTGAAATCCTATTGGGTAACTCCACGTACCCAGTCCTTGGCGTGGTGGATCAATACTAGTCCGTGTCAATCCCTCTTGCCTTACGTCATTAACTTCCTGTTGATTGACGTCGATACTTTCCCACGAGCTTTCCCCACAAATCTTACTGTTGACACGATATTGTTGTTGTACCCTTGCCTGTTGTATAAGTTTATCCGGTATGGTGATTGGTAGTCGAGTGTTGGGCAGTCATATCCTGCCTGGGTCCTATGGTCCTTTCGCTGGGACTTTCGCTTCCCTCTTCAATGTGACCTCCCTTGCTTAAGTTGTTGTCCTGATCTTTTGTCTCTAGTTGAGTGCAGTCAATTCTAAATTGTCCTTGTGGAATGTTGATCCAGGTAGTATCTAGTTCTGGTTCTTCCTTGTTAACCCCCTCATTGGCAATTCTATCCATCGAGCCATTTGTTGACCTACGTACCCAGTGCAACTCCACGTTGTTAATCGCTTACAGATGCTCCTGGATTTTTTGGAGGGAGTGTGCCAGGCGCCAATGTTTCTGAACCTTTCCCACTCTGGTGTTGTTTTGGAGTCTCTTCACCGTGTTGATGACCAGGTTGGAGTCACCTTCCATGATAGTGTTGGTCATCCTTTCTCTACTTAGAATTTCGAGATCGAGCTCTAGGGCTCCAAATTCCGATGTGTTTTTGGTTGAGTTTCCCAAGCTCCCAATGCACAACCAGATTATGTTTCCCCCATTGTCTCTGATCACCACTCCCATTCCTGTCATTCCTGGGTTACCTTTTGCCTCCCCGTCAAAATTTAACTTGAGGAACCCTGTCGGAGGAGGTGTCCAGTTGCGCTCTCCTATTTGGAGTTGCAGTGGTTGCCCTACCTGTGTGTTGTTGCGCCTGTATTTTAGGTGAAAAGTCTCCAGGATTCGAGAGTCCCAGCCTGTGAGTTGCGCTCTTTCAACTGGGAAGTTGCGGCTCTGCATCGTTTCTCGGATTTGTGAGATTATTGCTTCCTTGAGTTTCTCTTCCGGGAGGCTTTCATTTCTGAAGATGCACCTGTTCCTTTATTTCCATATTGCCCATATGATCATCCCTGGCATGAGGTTCCAGTAGAGGTTTACCATTTAATTTTCACTGTAACTCTCATTCCAATTACTGATGGTTGCATTGATGTTGCCTCGGGTCCTATTGGACTGGTGGAAGATGCCTGTTGCCCAGTCCCATATCTCTATTGTGTAGTTACAATCGTCAAGGAGGTGATTCATCGTTTCTTCTTTAGCTTGACAGAGGTGGCATCATGAAGGGCCTATGAAACATCTTTTCCTTAGGATTTCCTAGGTTAGAATTCAATTATGAAGTACTAGCCATTTGAACATTTTGATTTTTGGCCACTGGGGGATGCCCTAAATCTTACCCCACTATTGCGCTGGGTCTTCTTGGTCCTGGTCCACAATGTAATTCTGGGCTTCTTTTAAGATGAATTCCCCTCCATTTTCCCTACCCCATATTATTTGTTCCTCTTCTTCTGAGACTACAATTTTCCTTTTCCCCATTTCCTCCTCCACCTCTTTTGTTATTGTTGCAAACTGATCTCTGTTTTGTGGGTTGATTTTGTCCCAGATCCTCCATCTCTCGCGGTCATTTTCTTGTTTCCAGTAGTGATGGATTTTGATTTTGCCTTCCACGATCATCTCCTGTTGGAGTTCCTCCCTGTCCGGATTTTCCAATCTGGGTTCTTTTTGCCACGCATCCTCCCAGAATCTGGTTGTTTTACCATTCCTCACTTCCCATAAACTATGTTTCTAGATCCAGGTTTTATTGCGCTGGGCTAGATTCTAGATGGTTGATCCTTCTCTTGTGCTCATAAAGCGAATTTGATCCTGGTCATTGATGTCCGGGGCATACTTGGCCTTCCAGAGAGTTTCCCACGACGTTGAATTTTCTTTGACCCTTCTCCACCAGAGTTTCGCCCCGTAGGTTTCATTGGTTACCTATGGGTCTTATAACCCCAGACCTCCTTTGTATTTTGGTTTGCAAACCTTCTCCCAAGCCACAAGGGCCCATTTTTTCTTTCTTTCCGCTCCACTCCATAGGAAGTCCCTTTGGATGGCTCTTATTTTTTGGAGTATTCCTTTGGGAGTAGGAAACACCAAAATCATATAGGTTGGTATTGCTTGCAGAACTACTTTGGTCAAGACAAGTCTCCTTGCAAGGTTGAGGGATCTGTAGGCCCATTTTTTCACCCTCTCCTGTATCTTGTTGATCACTCCTTCCCATGTTTCCATTTTTCAAGCTCTGTCCATCAGGGGAATTCCCAATTATTTCGTTGGGAGGGTTTTGCGTTCAAACCCCAAAATATTTGCCAGGTTCCTTTGAATTGTTGGGTTGGTATTGAAGAAATATACCATGGACTTGGAGTGATTGATCTCCGCTCCTGAGGCTTCCCCAAACTCTTCTAAGATTATTTTATATGCTTTTGATTCCTTAACCGTGGGTATGCCATGGATTAAGGTATCATCAACGAACTGTTGGTGCGTGGAGGTAGGGCGATTTTCGAAAGGTTTAATGCATGTTATTTCTCCTGCTGCAGTTGAACTTTTTATGCTCTTAATGAGTCCTTCCGTCATCAGAATGAACAAAAAAGGTGATAGTGGGTCTCCTTTTATGATGCCTCTTAAGGGCCAGAAGGGTTTGGTTGGGCCTCCATTGATTAACAACTAGTAACTAGTCGTTGACACTAGGCTGACAATCCAGATGATCCAGTGTTACGCAAAGCCAAAGGATTCCAGAGTCTTGACCATATAGTGCCAATTGATTTTGTCATAAGACTTTTCTAGGTCAAGTTGGATTATCATCCCCCTCTCCTCTGGGTTTTCAGTGTGTGTATCAGTTCATGGGCATGGATGATGTTGTCCAAAATTTTTCGCCCTTCTACAAAACCCACCCATTCTCGAGAAATCAGTGAGGGTAGGAGAGGTCTCAGTCTATTGGCTATGAATTTGGAGATTATATTGTAAACCACGTTGCATAATGCTATGGGTCTGTAGCGGTCTAGGGTTCTGGCTTCATTTTCTTTGGGGATTAGAGTGATCATTGTCACATTTAGTGCTTTCAAGATGGAGTTCGAGCTTCTGGAGTCTTCCACCACACCATAGACATCATGTTTGACCACTTCCCAACAGGCTTTGAAAAATTCCACTGTGAAGCCATCTGGACCTGGGGCCTTTCCTTTGGGCATTTCCTAAACCACTTGGTCAATTTCCTCCTTAGAAATGGGTTTGTTTAGGTTGATATTTTGTTCCTCGGTAACTAGCCTAGGGATGTGATGAGTTATCCTTTGTATGGTCTCTGTTCGATCTTGGTTGGGTTCCTGATCAGGGGATCAAATTTTGCTCAATTTTCAAAGTGCTCAGAATGCGACGAAAACAGTGCCATTGTGTCTGTCTCGTCTTCCTGATTCTGGCAGTATATTTACTTTCTCAAACGAAGTCCGTATGGAGTAGATATCGCGATCTGTCCACCAAGCCAAACAGGCAAAATTTTTGGATGCTGACTGTACCTGTCCGTACAGTCCATACGATGACGTGGCAGGACCGTACAGGCCGTACGGTGATCATGTGGTAGTTTTTTATTGCTTGGTTGCTGGCGAATCAGGTGGAGACACGTGTCTGGTTGGTGGCAAGTAATATGAGGACACGTGGCCCAATCCCTGGGTGCCACGTGTCCCCCTCATTATTGTTTATTTGGTTGTATAAAATTGTATTGGGAGTCCGTGGGGTTTGACCCCCGGACCTCCCCCCACACTAACGCTTAAAAGAGCGTGTGATCCAGGTTCATTCAAGGAGGGTGTGAATTGTAGAACCAGAGACAACAAGCTTGAAGAGGGAGACTTCCAGGAGGCCTAACTTCTTCATTTTTCGACCGATTGAGGTGCCGAAACAGCCCAGACAGGGGTTTTGGGACGCTGGGAATCCATTGGAGCAGTCGGTTTGTCAGTTTGAGCATTGTAAGACATGTTTTTGAGAATTTTTTGAGCAATTAATAATAATGATCCATTGGAAGCTGGACCAGGAGATGTAGCCCATAAGAGGGGTGAACTCCTTTATCAATTGTTGTGCACATGTGTTATTGTTCAATATTTGTGTTGTTGTCTATGTGTATTTTGCATAAGTAATCCTTAATTATGTGTTGTAAATTGATCATGTTGCTTTAAACACATAACATTTCACTTGCAATAATTATTCAAGTTTTTTTCAAGTCTTCTTCATTTTTAGATCAAGTTGGTATCAGAGCTCTGGTATTGAAGACTTGATTGTTTGCAAGTTTTGTTTCTGATGCTCACAAGGTTGAAACTCACAAGAGGAGAAGGTCAACTTGTGGAGACAAGTTCTTATCCGACAAGGAGGAAGCAATTTCATTCACCGCAAGTTGCAGAGAGACATTCACCAAGCATGGCTCATGCAGAAGATCATGAACGTGTTCCGAATGAAGAAGAAGACTTCAGGCAGACTATCATACAGTTGAGAGATATGGTGAAGGTCATGATGGAACGGAACATGATGTCGCAGGGTGAAGGCTCTAACCCTTCAATTCATAAGGGAGGCAGTGGTGACAAGACTCCAGGCAGAGATGGAGGGAATGGTGCTTCTCCACCACCCTCTCCTCCTCCATCATCATCTTCTTCTTCTTCTTCTTCTACCAGTTCGAAACATCTTCCCAATGGGCATGGTAAAACTCCTTCGCAAATT
>ML777935.1:259947-274609 GCA_009831015.1 Picea engelmannii | reverse complement strand
AATCTTTTTTCATATATACATAGGAAAAAATATATTAAAAAATAACATATTATAAGTATCAATTATTTTGTTATTAATATACAAAATTGACAATGTCTATTGATAATTCCATGGCTACAACTTGTGTTTTTTCCTTTCTTTTTCATTTATTTTGATATACTATTTAACGAGATTTTATATCATTGTTTTTTAACTCAATTACAATGTATATTATAAGCTCCAAATTGCACTGATTTTGCAAGTTGGCAATGCCCTACCTTTTCAACTCTTTCACTGTGTACTTTCAACATATGATGCAAGTGGGTAATATATTACCTACTCACTCTTTTAGCAATGTTATTCTTAGTGACTATTTCATCAATGTTCGTTTAAAATCAAGTTTAGTCTTTATAATCAAGGGCATTAAACTTCAATATCGTTTTTAAGTCAAGTTTAGTCTCTAGGATTAAGTGCATTAAGTTGACTATACATTTTAAATTAAGTTAAATCTTGAAATAAAGTCAATTAAAGTTTTATGATTATCCATATTAATTTTTGTTTTACTTATTTATAATCAATGTTGTAAACATTGTGTTGTTGAATATATCATGGAAGGTCCCAAAAACAATTTATGGATAATATCGGAAAATATTGACAAACTTAAAAAAAATACTGAAGTATTCATTTTTTTTTTCATTTTTTTAAACATCTAAAACAACAACAACATCAAATAAATACATTCAGAATTTTTTCCTCCATATTTTCCGAGAATGTCCATAATCTTACATTTGGAAATGTTTCCTCCATTTTTTTTCGAGAATGCCCATAATCTTGTCGTGCTACTCTTGATTTTGCCTCTCCATGTTATTAATGATGGCAAGGAGGGATTTGAAACATAAATCATTGTTGGATAGAGCCTCTTTGTGTCACCTTAGAATTTTGCAAACTTACGTGAAATATTGAGGATTCGTAATAGTCTGCAAGGGACACTGAGTCATGGAGTGTCATATCATGCTTTAATCTTCAATTGTGGGTTTTTTATTAGAGGCATTCATCTTATATCAATGAAATAATGAATTGTTGGTGTTTCATGATTTCATGGATCAGACTTTACTACTCACAATTAAATCATCATAGATCTTCAATCTCTTCCTTCTAGGTTTTGTAGTCTTTGTTGGTGCTAATTTTCCAATTACCATTTCTAAATGTAATGGTGGACGATGTGATTCCATAGAGAGGTTGTGGTCAGATTAAGAAAAGAAAAATTATGAGGTTTTATGTTGCATAAACATTCAAGTCACTGATCAAGAACCAATCCTTGATCCTTATAAATGTCACACGTCAAATAAAATACATATATTTATTACCATTTTGGGTCGTGATTTCACAAGGGACTCCATGAACACCATTGAAAACTCAATGTTTGGGGGTTTTGGTTGTGTTCATTGAGGCCGAGGATGAATATGACAATGTCAAAAGCATCTCTTGCTACTCGACAACCTTGAAAGCATTGACATAACTACTATAGATGGAACCAAAGGTGACAAGTTTAATAGCTAGATATAGCTCGTTGCACAAAGCCTTGATATTACTAATTGAGTAGGAGAAGTTCATAAACAAAATGAATTCAAACATCACCCAACTAATTTTTCCATAGAAACTCCCAATACTAATTTTGTAAGTTATTTTTTGTTGTCTGGGTGTGGAAACACAATTTCTTTGAATTTCCTTTATATGTCTACGTGTTGCACACACAATTGTTTTAAAGTGCTAGAAAACCAATAGTTTGAGGGCGTGTTTATCTGTCTGTGCACCAACTTTGTAAGTTATTTTGTGTTGTCTGGGTGTTGGAAGCGCAATTTCTTTGGAATGCCTTTATATGTCTACATGTTGCACATGTAATTGTTTTAAAGTGCTAGAAACCCAATGGTTTGAGGGTGTGTTTATCTTCCTGTGCGTATTGCACATTCAAATTTTCCATTCATGTTGTACACCCTTTTATATTTAATATATTGTATTTATTAATAAATAATCAATATTGATCCAGCCATAAATGAAGCATCATGTTTGGAAACGAAGAAAATACATGTCGAAACTACAGGAACATGGATTGGCAGGGATCAAAGAAGAGGTCGTAACCATCTCCAGTAAGCACATGCCAAATGAATAAACATCTACATGTTCATTATAATCCTCTTCATATAATTTAGGAGCCATGAATTCTGGTGTACCAATTATAGTGTGCGAAGCATGGTCATTTTCCAAGATAGCAACAAAACCTAATGTAATACAATGACAAGACATCATACCCTTATTAACTGCAAGCACCAATGTTGCAGAACATCTAGAGATGAAGGAGAGTAAATGCATTGATACCATCCTCGTTGAATTAAAGTACCTAGGAATATGGACAACAATTTTATCATGAGTAATTAAATGAATTAAGTATTTGGGTAGGCTATTAAGGAAAATCCTCTCGCCATTTTAATATTAATATTCCTTCTACCAATAGCCACACCAATGTTTGCTAAATTATCATCCTCTTTATTACGAACACAAAACTTGATATAACTCTACAATTCCAAAGTCCTTCACCTTTACTAATATTCTTTCAACCAAATGAGAGAGACATGGCCTCTCAAGAATTAAAATGTGTAGAAGGAGCCTCATGATTATCGAGAAGTCACCCACTATTCCCGCCTTACTTACCCCTTTTACCTTAAGGGATTCTACCTTAAGCGGTAGCACTCCTTGATAAATTGCCCACAAAAAATATTTTTTACATTTCCTTTATGATTGTAAATTATTGGCATTGACGTTATCACCCCTCATAAAATATATAGGGGCTTTAAGTAAGGTATTTTCTCATGGATGGTAGTGGACACACTATTTAGGTGGGCACAAAGGGTTGAGGTAAAAGGTTGATATGTCAAACATTGTTTGTCTATTCATTGGACGAAGTGGTGAATATGAGTGGTGCACTATTCCATATTTCCTTTATACAAGTTGAGACACCTTGGGGGAATGAGCCAAACATCATCAAAATAGTGAACCAACTTCAAATACAATCATATTAATTGCAATATCTTTATAATCCCAATTAACAACATTAATATGAAACCTCCCTAGAAGTTCAATTACAATCATTTTAATTGCAATATATCTTTATAATCCCAATTAACAACCTTTTTTTTTTGTTTGTTAGTTTGTTCGTGACATGTGGGACTAACCCGTGGCTAAGAAACCATGACTCAGGGGCATTTAAGCCGTCAAAATCACCCAGGGATCGCACCCAACCTGAGCCACACCAACCCTTAACATGGCTGGATTTTTTGTCCCAACACGTTTCGAACCGGTGACTTTAACATCACAGAGCGCCTTAACAACACACTCTGTCACCGACTGTCCTACACCTCGGGGATATCCCAATTAACAACCTTAATATGAAACCTCCATAGAATTACTTTGGCATTCCCATTCGCCCACTTAAGGGGTATGCTAGTTAATTTATTTATTTTATTGTATGGAGAAGCCTTCTTACAATCCAGTATGGAAAAGATATTCATGTAAAATAACACATTAAAATAATATTAAAACATTAAAATAATAATTAAAAAATAATATAAATTTATATAGGCTCAATTATATATATATGAATATATATACTACAACTCATTATAAAGAGATGTATGTGTAAAGTAACATGCTAAAATGATAACTGCACACCTTTGCGACCTGGCACCACCAGATCTCCTCTTTTCATGCCGGGTGCACATGCCCTACCACATTCCCTGACACAGTAAGATGACTAAAGACGGAGGGGTGAAATCCCTCTCTTACCGGAATGCAGTTGCACACAAGACGGAAAGCTCCAGATTGCGTCGGCCGCCCTTCGAACCCTCACCGCATCTACGGGACCAAATCCTTCACAAAGAAACTGGACGAGACAGAGGTACGAGCATGGATGCAAAATCATCGCATCAAAAAGCCTCTCGAACCTAGGTACTGGGAAAATGTATCCCACAGACACTAATAGCACCAAAATATATCATAAAATCAACCAGGGTAGGCGAGCATACCCAGTTCATGAGGGATCATGCACTCATTGGAAAATTTCTTGGACTCTGGCCCTCGGAAAGGGACCTAGCACATTGGATCAAAACGTGGTGGACTCTGAAAGGATACTATGAGCTTCAACTAAGCTCCAACGGGTTTTTCACAGTGATATTCTACAACCTGGAAGACAAAGACCTCATCTTTGAAAGCGGACCATACTTCTACAACTCAATGGGTCTGTACTTACGCTTTTGGACATACCGCTTCAACCCTGAAAAATAAAATTTTTCTTATGCCCCAGTATGGATCCGACTCTACTCCCTACCTCAAGAGTTTTGGCTAGAAGAGATACTAGCGAGCATCAACAACACTCTTGGCCGGCATGCCAAGTCCTCAAAAGACACCAAGCAAAGGAAATACACATCTTATGCAAGAATTTGTGTCTACATGGACACATCAAAAGCTTTATCAAGTTTAGTCACACTGGAATACCAGGATGAGGAATGGGCTCAGACCATAGACTATGAACACATACCATTTGGTTTCAAGAAATGTCATGAACATGGGCACCTTTTCAAGGATTGCCCCCTCAATGCTTCAGCCAAACTAGAAACAGAGAAGAAAATGAAAGATGGGTTCACACAGGTCCATAATCGCAAAAATAAAACACAGAAGAAACCCCACCAAGGAGGGGGGGAAAAGAAATTCCAACACCAACTCCTTTGACACCCTCAATCATCTTCCAAAGGTAGAAGAGATAGAAGCCCCCCATCTCCCAGTAGATAGGGGAAACAACAAAAGAAAGGAAAAACAACAGCAACAACCACACACAAAATAGATAATCAATCCAGAATCTCAAGCCACCTTGATCCCAAGAAAGAGCCAAACAATGGAAGAGGATACGATAATGGAGTTGAATGAGAAGGAGTTGGAGGACATAGATCTAGATAAGCTAGAATAAACACTCAACAAAAAGGATCTCCAAACCATCTCAGATGATCAACTCAGAAAATTCCACAAGGTCTTCCTAGACTCTACAGCTGGAGCCACTTCCAGGCTAGGTATAGGTGTTGATCCAAACGCAGATCCCAAGAAAATCCCCAAGAAAAACAAAAGACGAGGACAAAAATATGTTCAACGACTGATAAAGGAGGAAGGTAACTACATGGTCAACTCGAGACAAATCCAACGTCTCTCAGAAAGTTCCTTCTCTCACCCCCCCAACTGTTCATGATGAAAAATGTCACATGGAACATTAGAGGATTAAATGGAAGATCCAAGCAAAGTATTCTTCAAAACTGTATAAAAGCTAAAGACCCGAACATTCTATTGCTACAAGAAACAAAATGTGTAGAACAAATAGCAGATGACATATTCAAAAGATGATGGATACAAAGAAACTATCATCATCTGCACTCGAAAGGAGCTGCAAGAGGACACACCATTCTTTGGAATCCAGCCACGGTGATAATAGAACAAGCACTCTCTACGAAAAGCACTATAACTGCTCACTACCGAGAAATATGATCTGACAAAGATGGAATAATCACCAATGCTTACGCTCTCAAAGCATCCAAGAAAACAAACTTTTCCTCAGAAGCATGTCCTATCTAGGATCACTTGTTGGGAAAAAACGTTGGATAATCGGAGGAGACTTGAACACCATCCTCACTCTTGAGGAAAAAACAGAAGGGAAGAGGCACCTAGAGAAGGACAACTCAAAACTCTAGGAACTCATAGACAACCTCAAACTGGTCGACATTGAAATAGGAAATGGCACCTTCACCTGGTCCAACAGGAGATTAGGCCCCCAACAAATTGCAAGCAGATTGGATCGAATCCTAATATCAAAAACTCTTCCACTAGAGGGCTCAATGGTCGAAGCCAACATTCTCCCAAAAGTAGGATCAAACCATTGGCCAGTGCAACTATGGATAGACACGATAACCATTCTAAATCTCAAACCCTCCAGGTTCAAATTTTTTTGGTTATCCCACACGAATTTTCATGAGTTATCCTGACTATGGTGGGAAAATGCATAGATCCATCATGGCACTAGAATGTATAGATTCCAACAAAGGCTAAAAAACTTCAAGCACCAGTTGTGCCAATGGAACAAAGAAGCATTTGGAAATATCTTGCATGATAAAAAAGAACTAGAACATAAACTTGAAGACATCTAGAAGAGGAACATCCAAACATGTCATATAGATTCCCAACAACAACAAGAAGAGGATAGCCTCAAAAGGCAGTTGGAAGAAAGATACAAGTAAGAGGAAATCTTATGGAAGCAAAAATCTCGTGTTCAATGGCTTAAATAGGGGGAGACAAATTCCAAATTCTTCCACATATCCATGATCCATAGACGCTTCATCAACCGAATTACAAAGATGGAAGACAACCAAGGTAATACCATCCTAACCCATAGGGAAATAGAAAATGAGCTGCGGGACTACTACAAAGATCTACTCTCAGAGCCCCTCACAGATAGGACTCCGGCAATTGATAGGATCACTCAGAACATCCCAAACTTAATCTCCTCATAACAGAATGCGACCCTAATGCGATCCATATCGCAAGCTGAAGTAGATCAAGCAGTGAAGGATCTCCCCAAGGGAAAAGCTCCAAGCCCAGATGGTTTCACCACCGATTTCTTGCACTATTGTTGGCCTATGCTACGTGAAGAAGTATGTCTAGTTGTCGAGGAATCCAGGATTTCCAACAAATTCCTTCCAGCACTAAATGCTACTTTCCTCACTCTCATACCCAAGGAAGAAAGAGTCACCAATCCAAATAACTTCAGACCAATAACGCTTTGCAATGTTATATACAAAATCATCTCCAAAGTCATAGCTCTGAGGCTAAAACCCATTCTCCCTTTCATCATCTCCAAAGAAGAGTCCAGATATGTAGAAGGTAGGAAAATAATGGAAAATGTTATTCTGGTCCACGAAATCATCCACTCTCTCAAAAACACTCGTTCCCTAGGTATGTTATTCAATATGGACCTCTCAAAAGATTTTGATAAACTAAGCTGGAAATACTTGAATGCCCTTCTGGAAGCTTTTGGCTTCAACAAAGATTGGATCTCCTGGATATTGAACCTCACCTCCTCAACATTTTTCTCAATCCTGGTCAGTAGTGTTCCCTCCCAACCGTTCACCTGAGGCATAAGACAAGTAGACCTACTATCCCCCTTCCTTTTTGTTATAATGATTGAAGGCCTTGGCCGCTACATCAAAGCATCCATCCAGAATGGCTCACTTCAAGGCCTTAATCTTCACGGTCTCCAACCATTTGCCTCGCACATCCAATTTATTGATGACACCATGTTCCTAAACACCCCCATTGCCCAAGAAGCCGGTAAGATAAGATCTATTCTCAATGACTTCAACGAAGCCTCAAGAACCTCCTTCAACCTGGACAAATCTCAACTTTTCTTTTTCAACACGCATGCAACTATCCATCAACATATCTCACATCTGCTAAATATTCCAATTTGCTCCCTACTTTCTCAATACTTGGGACTCCCACTCTCAGATTCAACCCCTCACAACATTTCATGGGATTCCCTTCTGCTCTCAATCTCCAACCACTTAAGCAACTGGACTTTTCATTCCCTCAACCTTCTAGCTTGACTCACTCTTTTAAAATCTATGATTCAAGCCTTCCCAGCTTATCTTTTCTCGGCCCTTGCTGCACCCTAATCTGTGATCAAACGAATAATAAACCTCCAGAGGAACTTCCTCTGGCATGGTCACGATCCCAACAAAAAGTGGGCTCTAGTCAACTGGGATAAAATTTGCAAGCCCAAATCAATGGGAGGTCTGGGCCTACGGGATCCAGGAAAACTAAACAAAACAATGGGCGCAAAAATTTGGTGGCGATGGCTCAAATCCCCATCAGAGCTCTGGGACCAACTCTGGAAACAAAAATATGCCCCAAACACTCCTCAAGATCACCTCATTCAGATGCAGGATAAGGTCCAGGGATCCAACATCTGGAATGTTGCATGGAAAAATCGCCCACTAGTACAAGAACACGCCTTTTGGGAAATCTGAAATGGTCAGAGTGCACTTTTCTGGACGGACTCCTAGTAGCAGATGCTCCCCTTGTAGAATGAGAATAATCTAAGACCCTATACATATCACATTCAAGATCTCCCCTCCCTCAAAGTGGCATATCTTTGGTTGAATACCTCCATCATCCCCCCCGACGCAGATGGAAAGAGACAACTCAGGATCTCCATGTGGCAGAAGACTATGACTTACAACATTGGAAATAAATGATCCAACGAAGGAAAATCCAGATCAGCACAGACCCAAACATTCTCTGATGGGGGTACACTCCCAATGGAAATTTTACACTCAAAGAAGGCTACATCTTGCACAAAAACTTCCAAAACAATAAAAAAGAGCATATATGGACAACACTCTGGAGATCCAAACTATGACCGAAAATTTCCGCCTTTCTCTAGCTATTGGTTTAAAATAAAATCTTAACATGGGACAACCTCAGGAGAAGAGGCTTCATAGGACCCTCAATTTGCCACTTGTGTCAGCAGCAGGAAGAAGCCATGGAACACCTCCTTAATCACTGCCCATACAATGAGTTAATCTGGACCCAGGCTGCCCAAAGAATGAGAAGGACCAATCGGGAAATAAATATCATCATTAACACTATCAAAGACTGGGGAGATGGCTCCTACAAAAGTACCATCTTAAATAGAATATGGCAACTCCTCCCCGACTTCATAGTCTGGAAACTCTGGAAAGAGAGAAATAGAAGAATATTCCATTCTCAGGCCTCCCCCCCTGGTTCTCTGGACCAAAATACACAAGAATATTTTGGAAACTCTCAAACTCCACCCTTGGTCCCATGAAGATTTCCCTTCAGACCCCTCTGAAACCTCAGTTCTAAGCTCTTGGAATTTCTCCCTGACCCCCACTCTCTCTCTCCAGAACCCAACCCCAAAAGCCTCATCCCCCAATCCTTCCTCCTGGATTCCTCCACCCCCAGGCTTCAATAAAGTCAACTTTGATGGTGCCTCCAAAGGCAATCTTGGTCTCTCTGGGTATGGAGCTGTTATTCGGGACATCGCTCGCCAAATATAGTAACTAATGGTAGAGAATCTAGGACATGACACAAATAACTCGACATAAATCTGGGGACTAATCAAAGGGATCCAAATGTATTTAGATCACAAACTTATTTGTCTAATAATAGAAGGGGATTCCAGAGTCATCATCAATCTCGCCACCAAAATCATTACAGGAAAGGACCCAAAGAAAATCACCCCTAGCTGATGCCTCCTTGGGCCCCTTACCAACATGAAAGCTCTTCTTAGGCCAACCCTTACTCTAATTACCTCACACATAAGATGTGAGGCCAACAAGGTGGCAGAAAAGCTAGCGAATGAGGGAGTAAACACTCAAGAAGACATCTACATTGACTCAAGTCAATCCGAGAGCCTCTAGCTTTTTCTTCAATGTAGGGAGATGGCTCTCCTGGATTGGGTGACAGGTGGAACACAATGGGATCCAGGTGGAATTAGGCCGCGTAGGGGGATATTAAGCCCTGCCACCAGCCTCCCTTCCCTCTAGTCTGAATGACCCGCACTCATCATGGATTAATGGCAGTGCATTGGGCACTCTAAGGAAACTTAATGCAGCCTCGTGCGAACCAGGCTTGGCATACCAAGCAAGGTACCTGCACCAAGATTGCAGTCACCTCAGCCTTCATGGCTCCCGCCCATGTCAATTCGCTAGGCACTATGAAGACCTATGCTCTGGACCGTTCTCTCATTCCTCCCCTACCTTGTGCCCGACTTCTCCTCGACATTCTCTTCGCCCTGTGCTCGACAATTCATTGGCTCTCCCTTATCATTTTTGCCTTATGATTGATTGTTTGGGCGCCCACAGTCACTACTCTACTATTCATCCGGCCCAAGCCTCACCTGAATGCTCACACCATGCCCATAGAGAGGGGCAAGTCTAGAAGGGCCCCGCTGTACTACAATGTCCTTACCAGACGAAATCGACTCCCCCCCTTTCAGCTAGCCCTCATAATCACCAATCGTCTCGACCAACGCCATACTCGGCCTCAGCAACCACAGTCCCCCACCCCCACTCCCACCAATGACCTTGGCAGCTGCTCTTTCAACGAGAAAATTCTCCCTCCTGAGAACTTTTCCCCTCCGCCTAGCCTTTGCCCAAGAATTGCCCAGCCCAACACCCACACTCCAGACCATTTTTATGGCACTGGAGAATGTGTGGCGAAGGAAGAAATTCCTCCCAGCTGGCAAGTGGCTACTCCATTGGCAACAATGGAAGCAATGGATGCAAAATTGGATGCAGATCTGATGGAGGAGTCGTCTCCTCCCACCCTAATTCGTCTTCTAGACGAGCACCTTCAGCTCATCTTCGAGCTGCGGCATAAAATGGATGACCAAGCTCACATTCAACAATTCCTAGGTCGGCGTCTGGACCTCCTATTCGACGCGATGACGACAACTCCTGCAAGCAAACGATGCCCAACCCGCGGACAAATATTTGTCCCAGCCTACAACACCCATTGCCGACCGAGCCCAAGCTCGCACTTGGAATAGCTCCCCTAGGTTAATGTTTTTATTTTGGTTTAGTCAATTATGCATAGAATTGAAATTCTCTTTGAGCTCTGTAAGAAAGTTGACCATGGCCACTGCTCAGTCGATCACTATGATCTGTTTTGCCAGTTAGACATTCTTACTGTCATGTCCAAACAATTACATTTGCACTTGATTTTTGATAGCCACCTGTCTTGGTTTCCCAGTGGTGACAGGGCAAGTGGCAGACTCCTGATTTTGTAATGACACGTATATAATATATATGTGAATATCAATATATAGTTCTCTTTTATTTACAAAAAAGAAACATGTTAAAATAATAATAATAATAAAATAATTAATAATAAGAGGAATGCTATAAAGCATGGGTTCATGATAGATCCACCGGGTCTACCAAGCATTATGATTACAAACATTTGGTGGGAAAGGAACAATATAATCTTTAAAGTCACAAAGGCTCTCACATTAAGCATGGTAGAAGATTTTAAAGAAGACCGAAGGGGCCAAAGACTCCAAATCAGGTTCACCCATCCATTGACTATACTATACCCTGGGGATTTTTTGATGGGGCCAGTCAAGGCCATTCGCCAAAATTTGGAGTGGAGAGGTCCTCTACATCAATCATTCCCATTACATCTTCATCAGATACACTCCAGGTGGCGGCACTAACAATAGAGCATAGAAGAGCTCATTGCTATGTGGATCCTCTTAGAAGCAACAAAAGAAAAAGACTTTCTAAGCTTCAGGTTTTTGGCGATTCCAAAATGGCCATTGATTGGGCTTGTGGAAGAACCTCCAACCTCCATCAAGAATCCTTCTCTGGCCAACTTATTGAGAGACATAAAGCTCACTTTCAGGGCTTTCGAAAGATTGTCCTTTCATCACATTCTTGGTGACTTCAATTCAAAAGCAGACGAACTCTCAGGGCTTGGAGCTCGAGAATGGTGCTTTTGCTTTTTATGAGTATGTGGATGGATCCGAAGTGGAAGCTATAAAATTCCACTTCTAAAAATCAAGCCAGAAAGTGGAAAGGAAGTGCACACGAGTGAGTTTTGTTTTTCTTTTTGAAATAAGATATGTAAATAGTGTTTGAGGAGATACGTAGTCATTTTTTTGAAAACAAGAACTAATGCTGGAAAGATCGAGTTTTGTGAAACATGTATATTTTTTATATAAAATATGAAAGTTTTTTTTCTTGAAAAAAAATAAAATAATAATAAAAAATTATATCCCCTTTATATATATATATATATATATATATATATATATATATATATATNATATAAGCCTGGTATGAAAGAGATGTTCATATAACATAAAACATTAAAATAATAATAAAACATTAAAAATAATAATAATACTTTTCTTTTATATAATTTATTTACTGATTCATTAAATTTTCTATAAATATGAATAAAAAATATATCTAAAAATTTGTTTTTATCTATAATTATTATCAACATCAGTTTTTTATAATTATTATCAACATCCATTGTTTTATATTGTTACTTCCATTTCTCATTCTATACTCCATAACATAGAATTCTATACACCATAACATAGAGTTTGCCCATTCCTTTTGTTCCGCAATTTAAAAAAAAAAAAACCATAAAACTTTGCTATATCATTAGTTCTTTGAAAATTAAAGTAGTTTTTAGCTAAAATTAATTTTTTTAAATTGTGTTTTATCCACGTGTAATATTTTTAACAATAATAAATTAAATTTAAAAATTAAAATACATAAAAAAAAATCCACTAAAATAATTACAAATCTTTAAAAATAGATGGAGGGAAAAGTTTGGCTGGTGATTTACAGAAGTAGATTACAATCGGGTAAATAGAAAATCTTTCCATTTGATAAATTAAGAAATCTTTCAATCATAAATGTGTTGTAAAAAATTTAATGTTGATAATTCGGATTGATGGCAGTTTTGAGTTGATAAAGTTGAAGTTCTATGAATATTACCATTGCAGTGGTGGAATTTGAGCAAAATCTTACCCGACAAATATCCTGTAACGGGGCGATTTGAATATTTATTCCTAATTTAAAGTACACCGCCTTGAATGTTCAAAGGAGGTTCTAGTTAAACCGCCTTTTAATTTACAGTACTCTGTCTTTGAATGTTCAAAGAAGCTACTAGTTTCACCTACCCTTTAATTTTATTATTGAAGGATGGGCTAAGCTGTTGAATACCGGTTTTAGATATTTGGTGTCTGTTTTCATCTGAAAGTGGGGATGTTGAAAGTGGGGATGTTGAGTGGGTTTAATAGTTAAGAACATGTGTTTCCTCTTAAGAGGTCACAGGTTCAAATCCCAATCAAATCCCACCAATTTGATGTGCTAGCTTGGCAGTGACCTTAAAAATAAATTATTATTATTATTTATGTTTGATTTTGGTTTAACAATCCTTTATAGCTTAATGAGAATAATAAGAATTTTTAATTGAGAGTATTATTTTTTTATATGAGATTAAAGTTATATAGGATCATTTAATTTATAAATATAGTTATATATTTTTTAATTGAAAGTAGTCGGATTATGATTATAATTTATATGTATAGTTATATATTTTTTAATTGAAAATAGTCTGGATTATGATTATTAGTTAAAATTATTTTTTAATACTAAAATAAAATCAAAACAAAATCTAAGATATTAAATTTATTGAATATTAAGACTAAAAATATTGACTTTTTTGGTAAATACTATCCAAGTTGAAATTTCTTTGAAATTTCCAAATAAATACTACCCACCGATTAGGGAAGCGAAACATCAACACCAACATAAAAAGAAATACAGTGAATATATATTTATACATTTTACAATTCAGTGACTTCGTTTTTTTATGTTTACAGTGAATATATATTTGTACATTTTACAATTCAGTCACTTCGTTTTTTGGATTTTTTTATATATATACAGATTTTTTTTTATGTTTTTTTTTTTTTTTTTTTTTTTTNTTTCTCCGGCGGGCAGTAATCACTGCATCGCATAGAAGATCCGAGCCATTGTTGCTTGTATCAAGTATATTACCACGCAATATGAACGCTTGTAAAGCAGCAACGCTCCTTTGCTATGGCTTTTTGTCCAGAGATGACCAAATCAACGGCGAAGTCCTTAACCGAAATTGCCCGCTACTCTGCAACTATACATGCCGTTCTTTCTTTTTAGTACTTGTCTGCCATTAGAGGAACGATGGGCGAAACAGGCCAAAACTAAATCCGGAAAGGACACAACCCGATGCAAGCCTCAGGGGACATCTTGGGCCGTGGTCATATGGCAGAGCCTGCTAGGCCGGGGCTGGAAAGACGTTCTCCTTCGCATGTGGTGGGTAGAGGGGCGTATGAGAGTCGTCAGGGCTCTTCTGACCCATTCTCCTTCCACACCGCCGATTCTTACCAGCGAATTCGTCATGTCAGACCTCCTCGCATTCAGCTGAGAATGCGTAGTAGGAGCAGGGGAATTATTAGTATTTCTATGAAGAGTGCAACGGAACGAACCTGGATGATTCGTCGGTGAACACATGCACGTCTTTCTAGGCGGAGCGCAGGGAGTAGGCTTCCTGGTGGCACCGCCTTTCGGTGAAATTGGACGGCCTGACGATCGAAACTGCGACGCGGATCTGTCCAGGCCGAAATTGATAGAATACGAAGCCACGGCAGCAGTAGAAGAAGAATAAGAAGAGCCGCCGCTAAAGCTTGACCGAGCAGGCGAAAGTATTCTGCTTCTTGCCTCCATTTTTTCTCACAGGGAGGATTTTGCTAGCGAGCTGGGGAAACCTAATAGACATGACGCCCTTGATTTATACAATACAATTTACCCAGATTTGTCACTATTACGCTAACAGGTTTTACCCGACCTCCCCACTTTTGTTAACCCGTCGATGCGAAAGAAGAGGATAACATATTCCACTGACCAAGGGAAAAGGACAGGACATTTCGTCGCCACTTTTCCAGAACTTCAACACGTGTCGACATGATGCTTGCTATGCCCTTTCCTTTATCTAGAGAAATGAAATGAAA
>ML777935.1:247149-259459 GCA_009831015.1 Picea engelmannii | reverse complement strand
ATAGCATAAGGAACTGCACTTTTAATTTTGAATTTGTTTGTAATCAACTGCTTCTGAATTTTCTCAATTTGCTTCCACTGCATATCGGTTGTGCTACTGGCCCATAGTTCACAACCATAGAGGATCACCGGAATCACTAGAATGAGCAGAAACTAGATTAAATTGAACAGTGTCGACATGATGCTTGCTATGCCCTTTCCTTTATCTAGAGAATGAGCAGAGAATAGATTAAAGCAAAGATTTCTCACAGGTAATGGAGAAAACGTGTAACATTAGAACGCGTCAAGGAGTGAGAATGAAAGTGATTGATATTGCGTGTTGGGCTATTATACCCCCTTTACTACTCTACTCATGAGACTCTTGATTGTGACTTCTATGGTTTCGCTTTAGCTGGCTCTTTCGATCGAAGGATAAGAAAGGATTTATTTATTTTAATCATCTTTAAAATTAAATTATTTTAGTCTACTAGGGAGTTTGAATCATTGACATTGCGTGTTGGATTATTAAGACTCATTTACTATTCATGGAACTTTCTATTGTGACATCATGTAAGGAAAGAGGATATTTTGATCTTTCGTTTGCTCATTCGATCGAAGGATAAGAAAGGATTCCTTTTCTAGATCGTCACTTATGATACTTAACTTTAGCTCGCTTCGATTGAAGGATTAAAAAGGATTTATTTATTTTAATCTATGAAATTAAATATAAGAAAATAAAATGAAGATTCTTTTTGTCTCATGAAACTCTCGATCGTCACTTATCATACTTAACTTCAGCTCGCTGGATTGAAAGATAAGAAGAGGATATTTTTGTCTTATACGATCAGGGTGTACCTTTTGTATTATACATTTTCATTTTTCTATCATTTTACATTCATAATATTTTATCACTTAAATGTATATTTTATTATACCTGTCTAAACGTTATAATATTATATTTTCACTCTTTTATCACTTAAATGTATATTTTATTATCATTCTCTAAAGGCACGTTATATGGTAATAGTTTATGGGTAAAAATACGGTCTTTTCATTATTTTTTTTAAATTTATATTTTTATAATATTCAACGTTATAAATTGACAAATACAAATATATAAAAATAAAAATATACTAAAAATATAATCCAAAAATATAAAAATATAAAGATATTAAAAAATAAATTATCTTGTATTTGATAAGTAAAAGGTGTGGCATGAATATGATTTAATAATTTTTAATCAAATTGATAAAATGTGGTAGGAATGTGACTTGGACAAATTTTAAATTTTTATTGTATTTCGGGCGACGCTTAGTTAAAATAAGAATTTTAAAAATTGAACTTGCATGTGTTTCCGTCCTTCATCTTATTGTTAATGCTATGACATCAACGTTGGTTTAATGTTCTAAGTTGCTGTCAAGGTCCTCGACCGGGAGCAATTCCAAAAGGAGTAGGCTAACTTGAGAGTAATCTTCCCTCCCGAGTGTCCTTACTTTGACAGGTCTTCCGACAATGGTTCGATGTCCATCCCACGTCAAATGTCTTCCATCCCTGCAGAAAGTACGACTTCTATCCTTTCTGCTGTCATCTAGGATCTCCCGAATTTATTTTAGTAGATGGTGATGGGATTGCCATGCACGATGACAACTACCAGCCTTAATGCAGAGTGCACATGTAGTGGTAGTCACACTCTCCCTCAGATTTACATCAAGCCTCTAGATGAGTGGTCTGTCATTAATTCCCATCAACAACTAATCCCCTTGATAGTCTCTCACATCTCGAAGGTGCAGGCTGATCTGCAACGGTAGAAGTCATCGACTAGAGATTTTCTTGTGAATGCTAATCTAGATGAAGACTTTTGTGTTTTATTATTCTTCCCAGTTGCTTTTGGCCATGACCCATTTGAATTTTTCTTCGGATTAGTTTTGATATCTGTTCATCTGAATCATGACCCAGGTGAAATTTTTTCTCATGGGTTTTATTTTAATCGTGAACCTGATTTTTACGTTTTAGAGTAAAATGTATGTTTTTGGTTTTTCATCAAACTTCAGCTTTCATGTGAGTGTTTCATAAACCCTTACGTTTTGTTAACCGAGACTCTTTGTTTATATTCAATATTTGTCAATGAAGGTGCTTCACGTGTCGCTGCCTCGCCATATTTTTTGGAATTTGCAATGGTTGGATTCAAAAACCAACTTTTGTAGTTGAATCCAATCTTCCTCCTCGAACTGCTAACTTACCCATGACTTGGACGAGAGTCAGTAGAGCAAGAAATGCAGGGGTGGACGAATGAAATTGTAATACCCCTGTTTCCCCCATTTTGTAAATATAATTATAACTGGCCAAGAGACTATGGTAGATTAGATATGTGTGAATGTTTGATTTGATGAACCTTTTTGTATAAAAGGATAATGTATGTATTTTTTGTTATTAATAGAAAATGGATAAGTGTTGCATAACTGCTGAAAGGGGGGTTTTCCAAGATAGACCGTGGATGTTATAAGAGAGATGGCAAGGGGAACCATGAATGGTTGAGATGACCACCACCAAACCAATACCTTACTGGATTTAATGACTCAGAATAGTCCTCTGACCCAGAAATGAATTACCTGTTAGAGTGGTAGTTGGAAGAGTCCTCCTCAAGAGTTAATGAAGAGATAGGGAAGAGTACCCATTTGTAAGACTTCTAGGCATGACCACGAGCTGGGGATTCAGACCCACACAACCTCATTGAGGAAGGCAAGAAAAGAGGTAATTCGTGGGCAAAAGCAGGGCAGCGCGGGAGCGAGCAAGAAGATTTGCAAAGAGAGCAGAGTCGAAAGACCAATCTCGAAAAGAGAAAAGAGCACTTGCAGCTCTGTGGTTTGAGGAAGAACTGGGAAATAAGCTTGTTCTGGGCGTAATAAGCTGTTGGCAAGGTTTTCCTTACAAGCTGATAAACAAGACTGACGAGTGACTATGGAAGTACTCGGGAAGACCTCCTTGCTTGGTACAGAGAAAACCCATTGTCAGGATCCCGTGGGAGGAGGAGAGTAACCTCTGTCCTTGACTGTTGTTGAGCAAGAAGAAAGAGTCTCTCTCTCAGAGCGTCATGGTCTAGCTCGGGGGTGGCCAATGGTAAATTCGTCAGGAGTGGTTGTGCCTATGGTTGGGTGGAAATAGACACCCCTTTCAGCAGTCACTTCACGAACTCTGGTTTTCTGATAAGTATTTTCATACTCTATGTGTTGAAATGGAAATGGTGATTGAATGCATATATATATGTGTGTGTGTGTGTGTGTGTGTGTGTGTGTGTGAGTTCGATATTGAATGATTAAAGGTAGAAATATGTATTGTCTTTGTGAACCCATGCTTTTGAATGGTCTCCTTCTTGCCTAAGCTTAGTAGTTAGAGGGTCGAGGTAGGATTTACTAGAATGTTTAAGTCTGGTCGACCTCTAGTATCTATCTTCGCGGGAATACTAAGTTCAAAAATTGATGGAAGGAGGGTGCCTCCTTCAGGTCTTTCATCGTGCGACCAAGGGCTCAGGCTCGTGTCCTTAACTAATTAGCAACTAAGAAATTATTGCATAGCCCACAAGAGTTTCCAAAGGACCCATATGACCAAGGTCTAGGAACCCTGCGCTAGGCCTGAAAGAAGCTGAGCCTTTTTGGCTTCATAACTCTGGGAGTTCAGAACTCCAGAGTGTTTTGACCTTACCATTTATAAACCGACTGAAGGAAAATTTTGGTTACGATTACCCACAAGGTTAACCGACGCCTGATAGTTTTCCCTACCCGGGATGGATAGATTTTCCCCACTGTTAAACCTTGATCCATTTGATTATCGCGAAGTAATGCGAACCACCGTTTTGAAAGTATTAGGAAGCCCCCTTGGTCGTTGGATCCACGCCGAGGTAACTTTAGAAAAGTTCCACTCTGGGTGAACGAGGATGATATAGCATCAAAATCCCCAAACGTCGAAGTCACAAAGTGATGAGATCCATGGATCTGAGGAGCTCAATAAGAACCCCTCTTAACTGTTCGATCATTCAGAGGAGGGACTTGTGTATGGTACTTCGACGAAGTCCTACTTCGGGAGAGTGGAATGACCATAAAGTTGAAACCATCAAAGGCTGGAGCTGCGAAGTAACGAGAAGCATAGATCTAGGGATCCTTGAGGATCTTCCGTGACTGTCAGATCTAGACCATGGTCAGCTCGACGTTGACCACTTCGAGAGCAAGGAGGGAGTCACATCATGAATCCCCTAAATGTTGAAGTTACGAAGTAACGGAGGCTGTAGATACGAGGGGTTACATGGACACACCATGACCGTAAGATTGAAGGATTTGGAAGGCGATCAGTCCGGGGTGACGTGGTATGCTGACGTCACCTAGGGTGACATGGACCCACGTTTGAAGTGCCATGTGTCACCTGGATCTGGACATTTCACCAACCCTACGTGGCCATTAAAATGTGACATGTGTCACCCACTTAAGGGGCCACGTGTCATATCTTCCTTACCGCATGTCACCCCCCCTAACACATATTCACTTGGATTATTGGAAGGTGGAGTACTCGGGACCCACCTGTCCTTACCTCTGCATTTAATACGTCACCTCGGGAGTCCGGAGGTTTGGGGTGCAGTGTCGTAGATAAGTCGAAAGGCTCGAATATCGGAGGCACGTGGTGAAATTTCAGGCTCCTTCGGGAGTTCAGGATTTCGGGACTCCGGAGGATAGATGCGTAGAAGGAAAAAGGGGCATTCAGCGTTGAAGCGCCGAACGTTGAACTATCCCTTGATCTTAGTGGTTAAACGAGGATGAGTTTTCGCCATTATATTTGACGGTGGATGGACTTTCACCGTAGATGCAAGAGCGTTGGATAATCTCCAGGGATTCTAGGTACATGGAGCAGTATGAATGAGACGAACCTACATGGACGCCACGTGGCCCTTTACTGTTAACACCCAAAGAGCCTTGGAAGGGCGTATCTCCCAATTCAAAGCTCATATTTGAGCATGATGATAGTTGTTGGAAAGCTTCGGGTGAGTAGAAGACAACAATGTCATTAAGGAGAGGGTTGGAGATGTTTGAGAGAAAACCAAATTTTGACGCCCCATCCCTTAGATGTTCCCTTAAGGGGTTGGGTGTGTTACATAAATCCACAGGAAATTTTTGATGAGTATTGCGGTGGGTAGGTCAATGCAGTATGGTAAAGGGTAGGTAGAGAGGAAGGCATAGGTTGAATATTTCACACATAACATGTCACAACTTCAAATGTTATTTAACATACAAAACTGTATTGAAAGGACTAATTTTATCATTTATCATAGTTATTTCATCACCCAAATCAAGTTTTTTTTATATTGATTTTCCTTCCTTCATTTGAGTGCAAATATTAATTTGAGATTTACACTATCAATTGGGAATCTATATTGGTCTTGCAATAGAATTGGTTTATTTAAGATATAAGATGAAATTTGAAAAGCAAATTTTAAGTCTTGATTACATTGTTTTTTAACCATTGAACTTAGAATTGACTAAGTCTCAAGTTATTTGGGTTAAGAACATGTGTATGTGTCAATGTCAAACATGGTCATGATGGCGAGTGTCTCCAATATTACTAGACTTTTTTTTATTTAAAATAGATATATTTTCATTTAACTTTGTTTGATTTACATTTACCATTTGCTCAATTTTTGTTTTTATCTAAAATAAATATTTTTTCATTTAACTTTGTTTGATTTACATTTACCATTTGCTCGAATTATAGGGACATATTGCAATAATTGGCATAATGGTTCACAAGACAAAACATTCACATATCAAGAACCTCCCTGTTCAAAGTTTATCAACCAAACATATATTTTCAAGCCAAGACCTTGTTTGGAGTGATATAGAGCATGAAGATGGCACTATTGATCGCACTGCTCTGATACCATACAATAGGTTGGAAGACTTCATTATGGAGAGAAAAACAACCCGAATTCACCATGTCCATTTGTAAGAAGATTGCATAGAAAGCGCTTTGGTGATGGTGAATCTTCTATGATGGGTCCAACATCCTTGAACTATGCATTGCCAATATTTATCATGACCTCTTAATCCGATTTATATGTTCTTTCAATATGCATTGTTAAGTTCCAAAAACTATTATTGGTATCACTATTACATGTAATGATCTTGCTTTGAATGTTGGCTATTTTTTAGGTTCCAATGTTTTTATGGCCCAAATAATCTTAGAGGACATCCACAACCACCGTTAAGAAAACAAAAAATTGTCCAAAAAAGAGGATGCCAATGCAAATTTATAGTGAAGGAAGTGAATGATATGCCAGGGATTGCAATTATCACCTATAATGAGTACCTACATGAGGATTGCAATGGCTGGCCATGCCATGAAAAATATGATAGATCTGGTGATCAAAAGTCCTTGAGCATCCCTCGTCTTTCAAATGAGATCCAATCAATGATAAAGACAATATGTGGACTTGGTGTTCCAGTTGATAGAATATTTGAACGACATATCTGTGATGGGATCTTTGGTTCCGTGATGGGTGCTAGATACCTTAATTTATGTAGAAAATATGTCTCCAATATATTTAACTGTCATTTGAAAGATAAGTATCAATTAGATCCCAAGGATTCTTTGAGTGTTAACAAGTGGTATCAACAAGAGAAAAAATTCTTTTTTTTTCTACCAGTGACCAGAAGGGGAGGATGTACCATTCATAATTGACATCCAAACAGAATAAATGTTGGATATGATGGTCAAGTGTTCTCACAACAACATGTTGGATTTGGATTCTACGTTTAGCAAAATCAAATATGGGGTGAGTTTCATTAGTTGTTTTAATGTTTCTATTGAGTTCAATGTTTCATTCAATATAATTAGTTCTCTAAAATTGAGAAGTTGATTATTGTATTGGTTTGTGTAGTAGCAATTATACACAGTTCTTGCTTTTGATTCTCAATATAGCGGTGTTCATGTTGCACGGGCATTGTGTTCACACAATAAAACATTAGATACATCCCAATGGCTTAGACCACTCCTATATGCATGTAGGAAAAGATGCCCAAATTTGAAACTGAATGTTGTCATGACAGATGATGCATTAGCAGAAATTAAAGCATTGAAGTGAGACAAATATTCTGCATGTTATGAATGTATGAACTATGATTAGCACCTGTACACCTATATTTTTGTGTTTATTGCATTTAATGATGAATATATTTGGTTGATAAATGTTAATCATGTTCAATTAACACAAGAACGATACCATTTTTCTTGTGGGCAAATTTTGGGTTGTCACGTTCTCCTTTGCTATTGGCATGTTCGTTGTGCTTGGTCAAAAAATGCATTTCAATTGGCATCTTCCCATGAAAGAGCTAGGGAATTATTTCATAGTCTAGGTGAGATAATGCATTGTTGTCATGATCATGATGCAGTTAGTGATGCAATGCAAACATTCTTTGAAAAATTTGTTGGCGAAGTTAAGTTTTTGGACTACTTCAGAAAACATTGGTTGGAAAGGGATAAAATATGTAAGTTACTTATTATGTTGTCTTAGATTACTTTCCCCAACATATATAGATCATTTTAATTGAGTTATAATTACATGTCATATTGACTTAACATATTAATGATTGGTTATATTTTTCTTATTAGATATGTGGGCAAAATGTTATCAAGACTTTCCTCATTCTAATCAAGAGTCCAATAGTTCAATTGAATCATACCATTGCTTCTTGAAGACCAAGTTCTTACATGACCAAAGGCGTAAATGTTCTAGGAGAATGGATTGGTTGATTTTCTCCCTATTGAAAATGGTGGAACCTTTTTTTGTGCATCAAAACTATTTGAAGGAGTCTGAATTTCTAACAAACTGGAAGAAGGGGAGGTACCTTGAGACTTCATTAGAGAAATCTAGGAGAATTCATGACAATGATGTTAGACTTCATGACATTGTTGAAGGTGCATACATGGTTATTAGCAAGATAGATCGTGCAAAATATTACATTGTATCAACATCTACTGCAAATGGTCTAATATGTGATTTCCCATGGGCATTGCGAGGCAACACATGCAAACATGTTTTGAAAGTCAATGCTCTATATGGAATTTGTAATTAAGTAGCCCAAGAAGATGCTATAGAGGAAGCAACAATTGATGAGCTTCTAGAAGAATAAGCCATTTATATGCCTCATACAAATTATGCCAATGGGGACAATGAGAATGCTCATGAAAATAGGAATGGGGACAATGTTGGAGGAGATGATGGCAATTCCCTTCATCAAGGAAACAATGATTGTGATTTGATTATACAAGGGATGTTAGAGAAGCTACAAGGATTACATGTGATCCTTCTTTATTGTATGAAATTTATCTATTAAAGTTTACTTTATTTTAATATTCTATGGTATTTACATATCAATTTGAATGTTTTATATGATTCATCTATTTTAAAATTTTATACATTTAAATTGGCATGATGCAATTGATCATGCACCACGGGAACAACATAAATGTTTGGAAATGAAGGAGCATTTGGAAATATTTCTTATTGACTTCAATGATAAATTTATAATGGACTTTGACTTCACCACTTCACCAATGACCCACAAGCATTGGATGGATCTCTAAGAAGAAAGAAAAGTTAGATTATCCCTAGCTTTAAGTGTTGACGGAGGGCTCAACGAGCTATATCAGAGGACTTGAATGTGAATGCTGAAGAATATATTCCATATGAATTTACCAAGTCTAGCCAACTGTCAGACACACACTACCATAATCACAGTTTTCGTTGATTTCTGCAGAATCAGAGCCTCCGAATCATCTGCGAAGGCCTAGCGCAAGCTAACTCTTTCTCTCTCTCGGCTCCCATGTGATCGCGGGTCATGATCACAGGTCAAATAATTCGTGGTGCCTCTTTGTATTTCGCGCCTCAGCGCTACAGGGATGTTGAATCGTTCGACTCTGCAACCGCCGAACCCCGACAGGGCTAGTAACTCGCCAATAGGGACGAATCCCTACAGGGTTGGCAAATGGTCATTAGGAACGACCCTGTCGCGTGGGTGAGTGGAGTACAGGTGGCGAGATGGGAAACACGACACGGTGTCAGCGTGACAGGAGACGAGTCCCACTTCACACGCCACACCACTCCGGACCCCCCCCCCCCCCCCCCCCCACATTAAAGGCAAAATGGCAAGGGGGGTCCGGAATTTGCCTGAATGTCGTTGATTAAGGCAAATTGATCCTGACCGTTCCTGAGTTGCATGTTCGATTCCAGACCCCCCCCTCACCGCTAAAGGCAGAACAACAAGGGGGCTCTGGAACGAAGCCTCAGCCGTAGATCTGGGCGGGTGGACTTTGGCCGTTCAAATCTGCCTGCCACTTACCCTAAGGCGCATTCGCGCCCCGGCTTAAAGTTGACATCTCTTCCCTACATCTGATGGTCATTATAGACCCTGAGATCCTCCGAAGGAATCTCGTCCATTCATCGGGACTTAACCACATGCTAACATCTCGATATTTATAAGTTAGGATTTATCAAGGCGAGAGCCCGACCTCTTGTCAACGGAAATCCTGAATCCCCGATTCCCGATTTCCCGAAACGGGTAATCTCTCGACACGTAGCCTCCCGAAATCGGTCGGTCTACGACTACTTTGGGGTTTCCACCATGGAACATCCCGATCTCTCGTCACCAGAACTCTCGAGTTCCCGATTCTCGATTTCCCGAAATGGGTAATCTCTCGACACGTAGCCTCCCGAAATCGGTCGATCTACGACTACTTCGGGGTTTCCACCATGGAACATCCTGACCTCTCGTCACCAGAACTCCCGAGTTCCCGACTCCCGATTTCCCGAAATGGGAAATCTCGTGACACGTGGCCTCCTTTAATCGGACGACCCAAATCTATTTCGGGGCTTTCTCCCTTATCCACTGGGGGTTTAACCCTCGGGTATCTCCTGATAGATCCAACGGTTGTCGGGTTTTCCAGCCGAGATCTGACGGCTCAGATAGGTTCCTAACTTATGCATTCTCCCACGACTTCCTGGACGGGGAAAAATCAACGGTCCAGATGTTCTCATGGACCTTGAGGATCTACGATTCCCGATATCTTTGCTACCCACGAAGACACATAAAGGCAAAGCGCTAAGGCATTTAACCCTCTACTTTCTCCTACCAATCTAACGGTCATGGGTGACCACATATTTCCCAACAGGATCTCGTCCGTCGATTAACACCTATTCAGGGCTAAGGCGATTGACACCCCAGTTTCTTCATCTGATCTGACGGCCGTGAGTGACCACCGATCTCCCGATGGGACCTCGTCCATTGATTTGATACTTACCAGGGATTTCTTAAGGCCTTGCGCCTTCGCGTCCTTTTTCCAGGTTCTTGATGGATTTTTCAAGAAAGGTATCTCTATGGGGAGGTTTACCCAGGGTACTATCTGATGCAGTTAAGGGTATCTCTCTCTCGAGAACCAGGCGTGAAGTCTGAATTAGATCAGCATGCATATAAATAACAATTTTAAGAGGACATAAGCCACATGTAGTCTTTCCATATAAATATACAGCTACCAATAATGATCAAGACACCATGCAGACATTCTTATAATGAAATCATTCACAATTTCACAGCTCATGATCATAAATGTCAGCATACATATATTTCAAGATGCCAAAGGCAAAACACTTATCAGAAAATAACACCAGGGGTTATGCAACTGCTGAGAGGGGTGCTCGTTTCCACCCAACCGTAGGCTCAACGATTCCCAGTGGATTTACCGCTAGCCACCCCCGAGATGAGACCACGATGCTGTGAGATTGCCTCTCTGTTTTCCAGTGACCAGGAGCGAAGGTTACTCTCCTTCCTCTCTGCTATCACCCACTCTGCATATCGCCAGAGTTGTCTTTTTGCCCTCGCGTCGTCCCCCCCCCCCAAATCGCTTCTCCCCCACGCCTTATCCTCTTGCGAGGTTGCATGTGGCATGATTTCCCTCGCGCTGGTCAGGCCTGACGGCTCTACGGATGGGCGGTTCACCTCCCCATCCCTCATTAACTCATGAGGAGCCATCTGTCTACCAGCCTGCGAGACATTTAATTCAGGTTCAACGAGCCGCTTTTGGTTCTCTAGGCCAGTGTAGTCCAAATACGGTATTGATTCTCGGTGGAAGTTAATGCCACCTTTCCAGGTGCCTTCCACCGCCTTTCTGCATCCATCATGGTCTCTTTTTCAGCACATCCCCTCTTAGCAGTCCTGCAATACCAATTCATAATGTTATTCACATTCATCGACCTTTTCCACAAGGTCCATTCACATCACATATTCACATTTCTGAGCTTGCCACAGTTCTGGGCCAGTCCAATTATTTTTACAAACTGGGGGAAATAGGGTGTTACAATTCCCTCCCCCTTAAAGGAACATCGTCCTCAATGTTCTTATCTTCTAGCATGAATTGTATATACAGAAGTAAACAAAATCGGATATGCATGTCTCATGGCATCCTCCATTTCCCATGTAGCCTCATCTGGGCCAAAATGTCTCCACTGCACCTTTACCTGTGCAATGGTTCGGTTCCAGAGCGGGGTTTCCTTTCGGTCCAATACGCATTGGGGTTCTGGTAGAAATTCTCCCTCCGGTTCCACCTGGATCAAAGACCAGTCAATTATATGATTAACATCATGTACATATTTCTTCAATAATGAAACATGGAAAACATTATGTGCTTTTACTGTGGGAGGAAGTGCTAGTCGATAGGCTACAGGTCTTACTCTATCTAGAACCTCAAAGGGTCCACAATACCAGGGTGCCAACTTGACACAAGCTCCCTTTTTCAGGGAACTCCTTCTGGGCTTAATTCTGAGATATACATGGTCTCCCATTTTGAACTCTCTTGGAGTTCTCTTTTGGTCGGCATAACTTTTCTATCGGTTCTGAGCGACCTTCAGATTTTGTTTTATCTGAGTCACTTGTTGTTCCATTTCTTTCAACATGTCGGGTCCAAAAGAAATCCTATTTACAGGATTACTCCAGCTGACTGGAGTATTACATGGCCTACCATAGAGGATCTCGAAGGGACTCATCTTTAAAGATGCTTGGTAGCCGTTGTTGTAGGCGAATTCTACCAATGGCAGGTAGTCTTCCCACTTCCTGGGTTGATGCATTACATGCATCCTTAACATATCCTTTAATATTTGATTCACTCTTTCTGTCTGTCCATCGGTTTGAGGGTGATAGGCGGTGCTAAACAACAATTTGGTCTCTAAACCAACCATCAGTGATTTCCAAAAATTGGAAGTAAATTTGGTGTCTCTGTCAGACACTATCTCTTTCGGCATA
>ML777935.1:214393-245898 GCA_009831015.1 Picea engelmannii | reverse complement strand
GATTAATATGTCATCAATAAAAACTAGTACAAATTTATCTAAAAATTTACTGAGTACATTGTTCATTAAGCACATGAAAGTGGCAGGGGCATTGGTTAACCCAAATGTCACTACCACAAACTCATAGTGACCATACCGTGTCCGTAAAGCGGTTTTATGGATGTATTCACCCTTGATTCGGACTTGATGGTATCCTGACCTCAAGTCAATCTTTGAGAAAATAGACGCACCTCCCAACTGATCGAATAGCTCATCGATCATGGGCAAGGGGTACTTGTTCTTTATGGTTACTTTATTGAGTTGTCTATAATCTATGCACAGTCTAAGGGTTCCATCCTTCTTTTTCACAAACAGGACTGGTGCTCCCCATGGGGACACGCTGGGTCGAATATAACCCTTATCCATCATTTCTTTCAATTGCAATTTGAGTTCCACTAACTCAGGTGTGCTCATCCGGTAGGGTGTCCTAGACACCGGCACCACTCCTAGTGCAAGCTCTATCGAGAAGTCAATGTCTCTTCTCGGAGGTAGACCCGGTACCTCTTCCGGAAACACATCTCTGTATTCTCTCAGGATAGGGTGATCATCAAGGCTTGGTTTATCACCCTCGATTGTTTTCAACACCTGTATTGCATATAGGGGACACCCTTTTTGACAATACTTTCTCTTTTGCAAGGTTGATATTTGCCTCACCGAGACCGGTTTTCGGATCCCTTGGAGGGTTATCCTTTTTCCTTCTTTGCTCACACATTCTACGGTTTTATGGTAACAGTCCAGTCTGGCTTTATGGGCGGCCAACCAGTCCATACCAATCAACAGATCGTATGATCCCAGGGGTAATACGTTAAGGGTTGCTTGGGTGGGGAATTCACCCAACATTAATTGGTAGGCTGATATGACCTCTACTACCCTTATTTTGGTGCCAGTGGCTAACTCTACCAACCATGGATTTGTTTGTTTTCATGGTTGTAGCTTACACTTATCAACAACTCTAGGGGCTATATAACTCAAATTTGAACCAGGGTCAATCAAAATAGACACCATATGGTTGAAAATCATACCTTCCATTTCCACCACTGAAGCTTGGTGGTCAGCTTGGTTATTATCCAAGGCTGCATAAATCTGCGGCACACTCCCTGCCACATCATTCACTGTGGTAGCTTCCTAAATGTTATAAACTTTCCAACTGTTCTGTTGTTGGCGTGGAGAATCTCTCAGGAGATGCTCTTCTCTGCAACCGCATCATTTCAGAGGTTCTCTCTTTGGGTTATCAGTCTTCACTGGTATAGGTCCAGAAGTTTTATTTCCGTCCGATGAGGGAAAGTTTTGCTAGAGTACACTCTGAGCTGGAAAGTTCATTCTGGGGTTCTTCTTGTTGTTCTTAAATCCTGAGGATTTGATCCCCTTTTTCTGAAATTTCGAACCACTCTTCTGTTTCCAGTCTCCACGAGACTCTGCCCGATGTCCATATTGTTCATGACAATATGTTGCCTTTCAAATAGTGTCTTCTAAGGTCTTTGGCTCGTCAAAATCAATTCGGTTCCAGTATTCCTTGGGTAGCCCACTGATGAAGCGTTGCACCTTCGCCTTCTCTGCTTTGATGTAGGGTACACATCTCAATAAGTCGAGGAATTTGTTGACATATTCCTCTATAGTGAGTTGCCCCAGTTTGAGTTCATAAAACTCTTTATCCTTCTCGTTGAAATATTTTTCCAACAGATACTTCTTCCGGAAGTACTTCTCAAACTGTTTCCAGGACAGGTCCTCCTCGTGGACCCCTTTCATATTCTTCAGATCTTCCCACCAGATGGAAGCTTTTCCGTTCAGATTGAAAGTGGCCACTCGAGCCTTTAAATTCTCTAAAAAATCATGGACTCTGAAATATTTCTTCAGTCCAAGTAGCCAGGCCTCGACTTCCTCTCCCTTCTTTATCTCACCGTCAAAGGAGGGAGGTTTGGCCTTTCTGAATTCCTCAAATTTATGACCCTTGGAAGTCTTTTGCTTCTTCTTTTTTCTTCGAGAATAGGAACTAGTCCTGCTGCTAGAAGAGCCTTCTGAATCGCCAGCTTCCTTCTCAGAGGAATCGTCTTGCACTCGTCCTTTACCTCTGGGGTGGACCTTCCTTGAGGTGCTCCTCTCATTATGGCCACTGATACGACCATGTTTATGCATCTCAGGTTCATGCTGCATTTGTCGTTGTAGGTTGGATAAGCTCTGCAGTAAAACTGCATTAATTTCAGTTTGTTTTTCTTGTTCTTTCATCATCCTTTCATTGTCGGCCTTGCAGCTTTGCAATTCAACCATGAGACTCCTCACAGTCTTGGCTAGATCTGGAGGGGTTCCTATTGCTCTTCTTTCGTCAGACTCTTTGTCTCTATTGTAGGAGCCTTCTCCCACCTCTTGGTGGGTCACCATTCTCTACGTCTGTAAATTCCCGCGGCTGATCGTCCGCTTGGGTGAAAAGACAAACACTGGTTATTAGTCAAGAGTTAGATACATTTTAGAACCTGCGCATAAATTAATAACTCTTTCACATGCATACACAATTGGGTTCTCATTTCCAAGTTTTGATCCTGGATAAGAGAGTTAAGTTAGGGGGTTACTACTCGTAGGAGTGCTTCGAACAAAGATTATGCACAACTCGTTCATGAGACCAATCAGGCCGAGTGTTGTCACCATGCTCTGATACCACTTTGTCAGACACCCACTACCATAATCACAGTTTTCTTTGATTTCTGCAGAATCAGAGCCTCCGAATCATCTGCGGAGGCCTAGCACAAGCTAGCTCTTTCTCTCTCTCTGCTCCCATGTGATCGCGGGTCATGATCACATGTCAAAGAATTCATGGTGCCTCTTTGTATTTCGCGCCTCAGCGCTACAGGGATGTCAAATCATTCGACTCTGCAACCGCCGAACTCCGACATGGATGGTAACTGGCCAATAGGGACGAATCCCTACAGGGTTGGAAAATGGCCATTAGGAACGGCCCTGTCGTGTGGGTGAGCGGAGTAGAGGTGGCGAGAGGGGAAACACGACACGGTGGGCGACGTGGCAGGAGATGAGTTCCACTTCACACGCCACACCATTCTGGACCCCCCCCATTAAAGGCATGATGGAAAGGGGGGTTCGGAATTCGCCTGAATGTCGTTGATAGGGGCAAATTGATCCTGATCGTTCCCGAGTTGCACGTTCGATTCCGGATCCCCCCCTCGCCGCTAAAGGCAGAACAACAAGGGGGATCCAGAATGAAGCCTCAGCCGTAGATATGGGCGGGTGGACTTTGGCTATTCAGATCTGCTCGCCACTTACCCTAAGGCGTATTCGCGCCCTAGCTTAAGGTTGACGTATATTCCCCACATCTGACGGTCATTATAGACCATGAGATCCTCCGAAGGAATATCGTCCATTCATCGGGACTTAGCCACATGCTAACATCTCGATATTTATAAGTCAGGATTTATCAAGGCGAGAGCCCGACCTCTTGTCAAAGGAACTCCCAAATCCCCGATTCCTGATTTCTCGAAACGTGTAATCTCTCGACACGTAGCCTCTCGAAATCGGTCGGTCTACGACTACTTCGGGGTTTCCACCATGGAACATCCCGATCTCTCGTCACGAGAACTCCCGAGTTCTCGATTTCATATTTCTCGAAATGGGTAATCTCTCGACACGTAGCCTCCCAAAATTGATCGGTCTACGACTACTTCTGGGTTTCCACCATGGAACATCCCGACCTCTCGTCACCAGAACTCCTGAGTTCCCAACACCCGATTTCCCAAAATGGGAAATCTCATGACACATGGCCTCCTTTAATCGGACGACCCAAATCTATTTCGAGGATTTCGCCCTTATCCACTGAGGGTTTAACCCTCAGGTATCTCCTGACAGATCCAACGACTGTCGGGTTTTCCAGCCAAGATTTGATGGCTCAGACAGGTTCCTAACTTGTGCATTATCCCACGACTTCCTGGACGGGGAAAAATCAACGGTCCAGATGTTCTCATGGACCTTGAGGATCTATGATTCCCGATAACTTTGCTACTTACAAAGACACAGAAAGGAAAAGCGCTAAGGCATTTAACCCTCTACTTTCTCCTACCAATCTAACGGTCATGGGTGACCACAGATTTCCCGACGGGATCTCGTCCGTTGATTAACACCTATTCAGGGCTAAGGCAATTGACACCCCAGTTTCTTCTTCCGATCTGATGGCCGTGAGTGACCACCGATCTCCTGATGGGACCTCATCCATCGATTCGATACTTACCAGGGATTTCTTAGGGCCTTGCGCCTTCGCGTCCTTTTTCCAGGTCCTTGATGGMTTTTTCAAGAAAGGTATCTCTATGGGGAGGTTTACCCAGGGTACTATCTGAGGCAGTTGAGGGTATCTCTCTCCCGAGAACCAAGCGTGAAGTCTGAATTAGATCAACATGCATATAAATAACAATTTTAAGAGGACATAAGCCACACGTAGTCTTTCCATATAAACATATAGCTACCAATACTGATCAAGACACCATGCAGACATTCTTATAATGAAATCATTCACAATTTCACAGCTCATGATCATAAATGTCAGCATACATATATTTCAAGATGCCAAAGGAAAAACACTTATCAAAAAATAACACCAGGGGTTATGCAACTGCTGAGAGGGGTGATCGTTTCCACACAACTGTAGGATCAGTGATTCCCATCAGATTTACCACTAGCCACCCCCGAGATGAGACCACGATGCTGTGAGACTGCCTCTTTGTTTTCCAGTGATCAGGAGCGAAGGTTACTCTCCTTCCTCTCTGCTATCACCCACTCTGCATATCGCCAGAGTTCTCTTTTTCCCCTCGCGTCGTCCCTCCCCCCCCAATCGCTTCTCCCCCATGCCTTATCCTCTTGCGAGGTTGCATGTGGCGCGATTTCCCTCATGCCGGTCAGGCCTGACAACTCTACGGATGGGCGGTTCACCTCCCCATCCCTTATTAACTCCTGAGGAGCCATCTGCCTACTAGTCTGCGAGACATTTAATTCAGGGTCAGCGAGCTGCTTTTGGTTCTCCAGGCCAGTGGAGTCCAAATACGGTATTGATTCTCAGTGGAAGTTAACGCCACCTTTCCAGGTGCCTTCCACCACCTTTCTACAACCATCGTGGTCTCTTTTTCAGCACATCCCCTCTCAGCAGTCCTGCAATACCAATTCATAATGTTATTCACATTCATCAACCTTTTCCACAAGGTCCATTCACATCACATATTCACATTTATGAGTTTGCCACAGTTCTGGGCTAGTCCAGTTATTTTTACAAACTGGGGGAAACAATGTGTTACAATTCCCTCCCCCTTAAAGGAACATCATCCTCGATGTTCTTATCTTTTAGCATGAATTGTATATACAAAAGTAAACAAAATCGGATATACCTGTCTCATGGCATCCTCCATTTCCCATGTAGCCTCATCTGGGCCAAAATGTCTCCACTGCACCTTTACCTGTGTAATGGTTCGGTTCCGGAGCAGGGTTTTCTTTCGGTTCAATATGCATTGGGGTTCTGGTAGAAATTCTTCCTCCAGTTCCACCTGGATCATAGACCAGTCAATTATATGATTAGCATCATGTACATATTTCTTCAATAATGAAACATGGAAAACATTATGTGCTTTTACTGTGGGAGGAAGTGCTAACAGATAGGCTACATGTCCCACTCTCTCTAGAACCTCAAAGGGTCCATAATACCGGGGTGCCAACTTGGCACAAGCTCCCATTTCCAGGGAAATCCTTCTGGGCTTAATTCTGAGACATACATGGTCTCCCATTTTGAACTCTCTTGGAGTTCTCTTTTGGTCGGCATAACTTTTCTGTCGGTTTTGAGCGACCTTCAGATTTTGTTTTATCTGAGTCACTTGCTGTTACATTTTTTTCAACATGTGGGGTCCAAAAGAAATCCTATTTACAGGATTAATCCAGCTGACTGGAGTATTACACGGCCTACCATAGAGGATCTCGAAGGGACTCATCTTTAAAGATGCTTGGTAGCCGTTGTTGTAGGCGAATTCTACCAATGGCAGGTAGTCTTCCCACTTCCTGGGTTGATGCATTGCATGCATCCTTAAAATATCCTTTAATATTTGATTCACTCTTTCTGTCTGTTTGTCGGTTTGAGGGTGATAGGCGGTGCTAAACAACAATTTGGTCTCTAAACCAGCCATCAGTGATTTCCAAAAATTGGAAGTAAATTTGGTGTCTCTGTCAGACACTATCTCTTTCGGCATACCGTGCAGTTTGAACACCTCTTTCATGAATACCCGGGTGATATCTATCGCCTTGCAGGTTGATTTGACGGCGATGAAATGAGCAGACTTGCTCAGTTTATCCACCACTACCATAATGACGTCATTCTGTTTGGTTGAAGTTGGCAATCCAGTGATAAAATCCATGGAGATGGTTTCCCATTTCCATTGTGGGATGGGTAAAGGGTGTAATAGTCCTGCTGGGTGTCGATGTTCTACTTTAACTTGTTGGCACTCTATGCATTGGGCCAAATATTTGGCTATGTCTTTCTTCAATCCAGGCCAATAAAATTGTTTTCGGGTGGCAGTGATCATTTTCTCGTATCTTGGGTGACCAGTGTATGGTATTTTATGTAGTTCAACCATAATGAACATGTTCAAGTCGTCACAATTTGGAATGTACAGTCTATCTCTGTAAGTGAGTAGACCTCCTTTGGTCATCTGGTAGCCTTCATATTTTACTCCAGCGGGTTCTTTCTGTAGGTATAGGGTCACATTCTGAACGAAGGGATCTGTCTCCTGTGCATTTTTTACTCTGTTCTTGACATCTGTCTCACAGGTACTCACCGCTACCAGGTGAATTGTTTTCATGCTTCTGCTAAGGGCATCGGCCACCCTATTTTCTTTCCCTTTAATGTGTTTGATTTCAAAATCAAATTCGCTAAAGAGGGCCATCCATATAGCTTGTCTAGCATTGAGCTTTGGTTGGTCAAACAAATACCACAATCCACAGTGATCTGTCATAAGTACAGTTGGTCAAAAAAATACACTGGCAACGCTCCTGGTGTGAGCTCTATTGAGAAGTCAATGTCTCTTCTTGGAGGTAGACCCGGTACCTCTTCCGGAAACACATATCTGTATTCTCTTAGGATAGGGTGATCATCAGGGCTTGGTTTATCACCCTCGATTGTTTTCAACACCTGTATTGCATATAGGGGACACCCTTTTCAACAATACTTTCTCATTTGCAGGGATAATATTTGTCTCACCGAGACTGGTTTTCGTATCCCTTGGAGGGTTATCCTTTTTCCTTCTTTGCTCACACATTCTACGGTTTTATGGTAACAGTCCAGTCTGGCTTTATGGGCGGCCAACCAGTCCATACCAATGAACATATCGTATGATCCCAGGGGTAATACGTTAAGGGCTGCTTGGGTGGGGAATTCACCCAACATTAATTGGCAGGATGGTGTGACCTCTACTACCCTTCTTTTGTTGCCAGTGGTTAACTGTACCAACCATGGCTTGGTTTGTTTTCCTGGTTGTAGCTTACACTTATCAACATCTCTACTGGCTATATAACTCAAATTCGAACCAGGGTCAATCAAAACAGACACCAGATGGTTGAAAATCATACCTTCTATTTCCACCACTGAAGCTTGGTGGTCAACTTGGTTATTATCCAAGGCTGCATAAATCTGCGACACACTCCCTGCCACATCATTCACTGTGGTAGCTTCCTGAATGTTATAAAATTTTCGACTGTTCTGTTGTTGGTGTAGACAATCTCTCAGGAGATGCTCTTCTCTGCAACCGCAACATTTCAAAGGTTCTCTCTTTGGGTTATCAGTCTTCACTGGTATACGTCCAGAAGTTTTATTTTCGTCCGATGAGGGAAAGTTCTGTTGGAGTACACTCTGGGCTGGAAAGTCCATTCTAGGGTTATTCTTGTAGTTCTTAAATCCTAATGATTTGATCCCCTTTTTCTGAAATCTCAAACCACTCTTATGTTTCCAGTCTCCACGAGACTCTGCCCGATGTCCATATTGTTCATGACAATATGTTGCCTTTCGAATAATGTCTTCTAAGGTCTTTGGCTCGTCAAATTCAATTCAGTTCTGGTATTCCTTCAGTAGCCCACTGATGAAGCGTTGCACCTTCGCCTTCTCTGCTTTGATGTAGGGTACATATCTCAATAAGTCGATGAATTTGTTGCATATTCCTATATAGTGAGTTGCCCCAATTTGAGTTCATAAAACTCTTTAGCCTTCTCGTTGAAATATTTTTTCGACAAATACTTCTTCCAGAAGTACTTCTCAAGTTGTTTCTAGGACAGGTCCTCCTCGTGGACCCCTTTCATATTCTTAAGATCTTCCCACCAGATGGAAGCTTTTCCGTTCAGATTGAAAGTGGCCACTCGGGCCTTCAAATTCTCTGAAAAATTATGGACTCTGAAATATTTCTTCAGTCCAAGTAGCCAGGCCTTGGCTTCCTCTCCCTTCTTTATCTCAGCGTCGAAGGAGGGAGGTTTGGCCTTTCTGAATTCCTCAAAGTTATGACCCTTGGAAGTCTTTTGCTTCTTCTGTTTTCTTCGAGAATAGGAACTGGTCCTGCTTCTAGAAGAGCCTTCTGAATCGCCAGCTTCCTTCTCAGAGGAATCGTTTGGAAATTGTCCTTTACCTTTAGGGTGGACCTTCCTTGAGGTGCTCCTCTCAGTATGGCCACTGATATGACCATGTTTCTGCATCTCGGGTTCATGCTGCATTTGTTGCTGTAGGTCGAATAAGCTTTGCAGTAAAACTGCATTAATTTCTGTTTGTTTTTCTTGTTCTTTCATCATACTTTTATTGTCGGCCTTGCAGGTTTTCAATTCAACCATGAGAATCTTGACAGTCTCGGCTAGCTCTGGAGGGGTTCCTATTGCTCTTCTTTCGTCAGACTCTTCGTCTCTATTGTGGGAGCCTTCTCCCACCTCTTGGTGGGTCACCATTCTCTGCATCTGTAAATTCCTGCGGCTGATCGTCCGCTTGGGTGAAAAGACAAACGCTGGTTATTAGTCAAGAGTTAGATACATTTTATAACCTGCTTATAAATTCATAACTCTTTCACATGTATACACAGTCGGGTTCTTGTTTCCAAGTTTTGATCCTGGAGAAGAGAGTTAAGTTAGGGGGTTACTCCTCATAGGAGTGCTTCGAACAGAGCTTATGCACAAATCGTTCATGAGCCCAATCAGGCCGAGTGTTGTCACCATGCTCTGATACCACTTTTTCAGACACCCAGTACCATAATCACAGTTTTCATTGATTTTTGCAGAATCAGAGCCTTCGAATCATTTGCGGAGGCCTAGCGCAAGCTAGCTCTTTCTCTCTCTCTGCTCCCATGTGATCGCGGGTCATGATCACAGGTCAAATAATTCATGGTGCCTCTTTGTATTTCGTGCCTCGGTGCTACAGGGATGTCGAATCGTTCGACTCTGCAACTGTCGAACCCCGGCATGGCTGGTAACTGGCCAATAGGGAGGAATCCCTACAGGGTTGGCAAATGACCATTAGGAATGGCCTTGTCGCATGGGTGAGTGGAGTACAGGTGGAGAGAGGGGAAACACAACACGGTGGGTGGCATGACAGGAGGCAGGTCCCACTTCACACGCCACACCATTCCAGACCCCCCCGTGCCATTAAATGCAGAATGGAAAGGGGGGTCTGAATTCGCTTGAATGTCGTTGATCAAGGCGAATTGATCCTGACTGTTCCCGAGTTGCACGTTCGATTCCGGACACCCCCTCACCGCTAAAGGCAGAACATCAAGGGGGCTCCATAATGAAGCCTCAGTCGTAGATCTGGGCGGGTGGACTTTGGCCGTTCAGATCTGCTCGCCACTTACCCTAAGGCGCATGCGCGCCCCAGCTTAAAGTTGATGTCTCTTCCCCACATTTGACTGTCATTATAGACCCTGAGATCCTCCGAAGGAATCTCGTCCGTTCATCGGGACTTAACCACATGCTAACATATCGATATTTATAAGTCGGGATTTATCAAGGTGAGAGCCCGACCTTTTGTCAACGGAACTCCCGAATCCCTGATTCTTGATTTCCCGAAACAGGTAATCTCTCGACACGTAGCCTCCCGAAATCGGTTGGTCTACGACTACTTCGGGGTTTCCACCATGGAACATCTCGATCTCTCGTCACCAGAACTCCCGAGTTCCCGATTCCTGATTTCCCGAAATGGGTAATCTCTCGACACGTAGCCTCCCAAAATCGGTCGGTCTACGACTACTTCGGGGTTTCCACCATGGAACATCCTGACCTGTCGTCACCAGAACTCCCGAGTTCCCTAATCCCGATTTCCCGAAATGAGAAATCTCATGACACGTGGCCTCCTTTAATCGGACGACCCAAATCTATTTCGGGGCTTTCACCCTTATCCACTGGGGGTTTAACCCTCGGGTATCTTTTGACAGATCCAACGGCTGTCGGGTTTTCCAGCCGAGATCTGACGGCTTAGACAGGTTCCTAACTTATGCATTCTCCCATGACTTCCTGCACGGGGAAAAATCAACGGTCCAGATGTTCTCATGACCTTGAGGATCTACGATTCCCGATATCTTTTCTACCCACGAAGACACAGAAAGGCAAAGCAGTAAGGCATTTAACCCTCTACTTTCTCCTACCAATCTAACGGTCATATGTGACCATAGATTTCCCGACGGGATCTCGTCCATCGATTAACACCTATTCAGGGCTAAGGCGATTGACACCCCAGTTTCTTCTTTCGATCTGACGACTATGAGTGACCACCGATCTCCCGATGGGACCTCGTCCATCGATTCGATACTTACCAGGGATTTCTTAAGGCCTTGCGCCTTCACGTCCTTTTTCCAGGTTCTTGATGGCTTTTTCAAGAAAGGTATCTCTATGGGGAGGTTTACCCAGGGTACTATCTGAGGCAGTTAAGGGTATCTCTCTCCCGAGAACCAGGCGTGAAGTCTGAATTAGATCAACATGCATATAAATAACAATTTTAAGAGGACATAAGCCACACGTAGTCTTTCCATATAAACATACAACTACCAATACTGATCAAGACACCATGCAAACATTCTTATAATGAAATCATTCAAAATTTCACAGCTCATGATCATAAATGTCAGCATACATATATTTCAAGATTCCAAAGGAAAAACACTTATCAGAAAATAACACCAGGGGTTATGCAACTACTGAGAGGGGTGCGCGTTTCCACCCAACCGTAGGCTCAGCGATTCCCAATGGATTTACGACTAGCCACCCTCGAGCTGAGACCACGATGCTGTGAGACTGCCTCTCTGTTTGCCAGTGACCAGGAGCAAAGGTTACTCTCCTTCCTCTCTGCTATCACCCACTCTGCATATCGCCAGAGTTCTCTTTTTCCCCTCGCGTCGTCCCCCCCCCCCCCCCCAAATCACTTCTCCCCCACGCATTATCCTCTTGCGAGGTTGCGTGTGGCATGATTTCCCTCGCGCTGGTTAGACCTGACGGCTCTATGGATGGGCGGTTCACCTCCCCATCCCTCTTAACTCCTGAGGAGCCATCTGCCTACCAGCTTGTGAGACATTTAATTCGGGGTCAGCGAGACGCTTTTGGTTCTCTAGGCCAGTGGAGTCCAAATACGGTATTGATTCTCGGTGGAAGTTAACGCCACCTTTCCAGGTGCCTTCCACCGCCTTTCTGCATCCATCGTGGTCTCTTTTTCAACACATCCCCTCTCAGCAGTCCTGCAATACAAATTCATAATGTTATTCACATTCATCGACCTTTTCCATAAGGTCCATTCACATCACATATTCACATTTATGAGTTTTCCATAGTTCTGGGCCAGTCCAGTTATTTTTACAAACTGGGGGAAACAGGGTGTTACACCAACGTGGGAAGAAAATTTGCATCCATGCCAAATCCACAACATGGGACAATAGTTGCATCCATTCCAAATCGGGGAAATGAAACACATTTTCATTTTGATTTGAATAATTTTCCTAATGGTAACAATTGATAGATATCGTGCTATGTTTAAAACTGTCCAAATAGTTCCTACCAATAGTTTTTGTTTCTTTTCAACATATTTATAAACCTTGTCTTGAACATGTTTTAAGTGTTCCTTGTCTTAAAAGTTTTTCATTGCACACTTAAAGTGATATTAATTTTTTGAATGCACGTGCCTAGTCCATTATGAATTATTTTTTATATCTTTATCATGTTAAGAACATGGATTTCCCTTGCTTTGCTTTGTGGTTGGGTCATTCCTATGCTTGGCACATTGTTGTTCCGAATGCCTACTAGTTTGACACTGATTAGGGTTATTCATTTTCTCAATATTGGCACTTCATTGTTCAACAAACAAAGGTGTTAAGAAACATTCATTTCCTCAATGAATTAGATAAATTTCTTTGTTCTACTTCAAAACTCATTGCTCAAGGTCTAGTCCTTCATTAGTACTATCATTTCTTCTCTTCTTTACTCAATGGTAACATCACTTGGTTGTTAAACAATTAATCATGGCCCATGTTTTTTCTATGGTCACATTCAATCTTCCACATTCATTAAGCACTACACTTCTATGAGCCATTGAGTATGGTTTTCTTTGTTTGGTTCTTTATACATAGTCTTCTCTTCTAGATTTTAGCCATTGAAATATTTCTCGAGCCTCCAATTTCATAATTTGTTTATGCATATACATAATCTTCTACATTCTTAATAACACACCACATTAGATCTATTTTTCAAAATAATTGTAGTAAAATTGAACTCGATAACTTAGTCATATATCTCCTACATCTTGTGATCACCCTGTTCTTGAACATACAACATCCCATGACCCCTGTCCTTTTGAGGCCTCTTATGGATATACTAATTTTTCCCGTTATGAGTTTCCCATTACTTTGTAGCCATCATCATCTTCTCAGTTTTTGAAGGAACACCACAACATTTTTTCATTTGTTCATCAACTAGCTAGGATTCATGATCATGTTTACATTACTCTCTAGGTGTCTCAAGAGCACTCCAACACCACTTCTTTTGGAATATTGTGCAACACTAGCTTGATATTTTCATCAACAACTACCCCCTTTGTGGCATGGTAAAAATACTACTAATCGTAAATATGGTCCCTATTGGATCTTACCTATCCCACTTAACCATTGGAATCTCTCTTTATGGATTTTGACAGTAGTTTATGAAAAACAATCTAATTTATAACTATTTAACTAAAATGCTGTTAGCCATCGATGTTATTTATGAATGGGAATTGTATTCATTTAATTTGACTATGGATATATGGTATCAAACTTTATTGAAACAAAAATATAATTAGACTTTGTTTATATCTTGTTTCTAGTACTAATATTTTATTTTAACATTTTTCTTTTGTAATTTGAAAGAAATGAAGAAGTGAATTAGGGCATAATAAAATATTGGAATCATGTTTTGAAGATTTTTCCTAGCACTCTAGCATGGACTGATGAGGGTTAAAAATCCTTATCAACATAATCCACCAATAGGATTGGAATTTCAAAACCAACCTATGAAATTTGATGGTTTGGATCACTCTATTACTTGTTTTAAGATTTCCAACAAAGATTGATGATGGTTCTCGTAATTTTTTTATTGTATTTGACAATTAAACTTTTTTTATTGTATTTGATAGGTAAAATTCCTTAAAATGCCTCATGATGAGTAATATTCCTCTCAAATTCCATTTGTGTGAGTTACCATAGAATTGATATTAGAGTATTTATAAGAATGAAAAGAAAAATATATTAAAATTTCATGGGTAAAGGAGTGTAAAGGAGGCCAAATATAAAGAATAAATTCTCTATCTTCAACCAAGTTAACTTCCACAATGAAAAACCATAAGGCTACAAACAATTTTCCTATCAAATTTCATCCTTGTGGGCTACTATAAAATTGATATTGAAGTATCTAAAAAAAAATTAATTTAAAATTTCATGATAAACCAATGTAAAAGCCAAATATAAAGAATGCATTCCCTATATCTAACAAACTCAATCTCCATAATGAAAAACCTTAACCCTATGTTTAACAAACTCAACCTGCATAATGAAAAACCCTAACCCTACTCTCAATAAAGTCATACTCCATAATGAAAACCCTATAAGCACATGGATAAATGTAACTTTCTTTTAAATGAATTTTCAAACTTAAAAGACCCATTAATACAAGTTTATGAACAACGTCAAAAACCATTTAAAGTTGTTTAAAGCCATTAAAATTCTTATTTAACCAATACAAAAACTTGTCACTTATGAGCCTAAAATTCTTCTTTGAATGACTACAAAAAATTGTCACTTATAAATTGATAAAAATCTTTCTAAGACATCGCAAAATAAATGTAATTAAAAAAAATAAACACATGAGTTGATAGAAATTGTTTCAATCCCCAAAATAAATATATCTATGTTGTTTCACGATATCCAAAATAAATATATCTATGTTATTTCAAGATATCACAAAATAAATGCATCTCATTCTATGGAAAAACAAATATATTCCATTATTGTTTCTCACACGCATTTATACAACATATAACAACTATTAGCACCTTTCTCACAATGAAGTATCTAACTTAACATGAAACTTGAACATAAGTAGCACACACCAAGTTTTTATCCCTCCAACAAGAAACTCCACTTAAGAGAAAGACAACTCTAAAAGGAAGGTTGGGGATGCCATCGAGTGATGCAAGGAAGTTGTCGATGAACAAGAACATTACAAGGATACTATAAAGGAAGGTTGGGGATACAATTGAGTGATGACTACTATAAAAGAAAGTTGAAAATATCATTGAGTGATGCAAGGAGGCTCCCCATAAACAAGAACATTACAAGACTACTATCCAAAAGAACGTTGGGGATATCATTGAGTGATGCAAGGAGGCTCCCCATAAACAAGAACATTACAAGGATATTATCCAAACTAGGGCATTTTATCAAATAATCCAATCTTTCAAACTATGGAATTTTATGAAATGATCAAATATCTCAAGCTAGGGAATTGTATCAAATGATTCAATCTCTCATTTTGGTTCCCCATAAACAAAGATATGAAATTACAAAGCTACTTAGTTTAATCCAATCTCATAGAGACATTACAAATATCCAATCTTTCATTTTGGCTCTCCATAAAGAAGGACATTGTTACTATCCAAATTAAATCTTTCATTTTAGCTCTCCATAAAAAAGAACATTGTTACTACCCAAATTAAGGATTTCATTTTGGATCTTCATAAAGAAAGACATTATTACTACCCAAATTAAGACATTTTCCCACACAAATTGTAGAAGGGCCATTTGATCAAATGATCCAATCTCCCAATGACTGATTAATTAAAGATCGAATAAAACTCATTACATATAAGTCTAACAACATATGGTACAACAAAATTATCATATGCTAGTTGAATTTGTATCTATTGTTTTTTTGAGAAGATATCTAATTTTTATTTGAGAAGAGTACTTTGATAGTGAATATGTTAAGTAATTTGATACATTGAACCACTAAAATTAGAGTTGTAAATTAATTCCCTTAAATCATAGTTATATACTTAAAAGTAGGATGCTAATGCTAAAACATATGGAAAGCATTGCCATTTGTTCATCAACTAACTAAGATTCATGATCATGTTTTCATTACTCTCTAGGTGTCTCAAGAGCACTATAAAGGCTTCTCACGATCATCATCATATTCCATTTTGATTTTGAATAATCATATTATAGATATGAGTTTCAAAAAGAGAATAATATAAACAAATACACTTTCTCTATATATTGATATAGATATAGATATTGTGTGAATAAAGCATATCGTGATCCATCAATTGAATTGAAAAGTATAGTTTTCCTTCAACAACAAACCAAATTTATTATATAAGAAAACATTATGAAATTATTATATAATAGGTTGATGTGGGATTTCCTAATAAATCATGAGGGAAGTCCAACACACAAGGTGTTTATACAAATTTTGACTTATTTTTATTAAACAAATCACATGTTTATATAGCTTTACAATAAGATAACTATTTCAACAAACTAGGAGATAAATGCTCATCAAGTTCCTAGAAACTGGCAACAAATCAAAAGAATAAAGATAGTTGGAGATAGACTCTCAACTACTCCATAAGGCTAGGAAACCACAAGGATTCATCATACGAAGCCACAATAATAATATCTTAATAAATAATAATTGGAGATGATAAATACATATGCAAATGTTAGGGACTAGAATCCCTATCATTCCTCCCAATCATAGAAGCATCGACCTCTAATTCTTTTAGGAGAGATGGAAAACACTATTGTTGTAGTTGATGTTACGAGTGTTGATATTGCATGGTGATAAGGAGAGAAGTGGTAAGATCCATGATGACTCTAGTGAGACAAGGACTTGCAATTGAAATTATAGAAACCAAAATATATCTCGGTGATCCAAATAGGATTGGAAGAATGATAAAGGCCAACCAAAATTCTCCTAGAAAACAAGATGTTAAAAGGCTATAAAACCATAAAAGTGGTGTTATTCAAATGATGAAGTTCTTGAAGTAGAATGGATCAATTGTGAATCTCCAAAACATACTCCAACAAAAATCTGGCATGGGGACTTTGAGTCCATGATTAATTGTCAAAATAAGGTATGTAAACTCCCAAAGTCACATATACCAAAGAATGTTTGTGAAAAATGCATAAAGGAGTGGGAAAAATCACCACTCAAGGTATTGTTACAAACAATCCCAAAGTGTTGGTTTTGAACACAATTGATGATGCCAAGTATTAAGATGGACATCTCTAAATATCAACAATGAACTCGTGGGTCCTATTGAATTGAAAGGAAGGAAATCTAAACTGATTGTTCCATCTTGTACTAATATGAAGTTACTTTGTTCAGGTACTAGAACATATTTCACACCTCCACAATAGCTCTATGTAAGTGTTTCTCTACAAGACAAAGATTAACCAATATGACATACACTAATCATATAATGAGAATGAAATGACCAATGATGAATGCCAAGTCCACGATGAACAAAGTGTGAGGAGAGCAAGTGAATTGTATGTTGAGATTCCACCTATGTATCCACATTGGAATCATATAAGAGATAACATGATCAACACCCTTAATGTGTTTCAAAAGAAAGAGTTCAACACCATCACAAAGACTGTGATTTCTTCTCATCCTCAATTACATCCTTTCCCAAGAAAATAATGGATTTTGTTGCTTGGAAACTACATATTCAAACCTATGGAAAAAATGGAGGATTAAACTTCAATTGCAATAATTTTCACCAAATATATCAACCACATGGGATCCTTATAAGATAGTCCAAATCATAGGTTGTGCATTTATCTCTCACCAATGAATCATGACTATGAAGGATATCTCACAAAATTTCAGTGAAGGAATTAGTAACAACACAACATTCAAATCATTGAAGGAGAACAAGAAGAAATAATAAGTGGATGCTTCTGAAATGCTACAAATATGAAGTTGTTGTAGGTCGGTTTTTTTTATTGTTGGATTGAGGAGAATCCATAGAAATCTGGATCAATAACCCATCATGCCTCAAACTAGTTGATGCTAAGGAAAATTGATGAGAGGGATGGGAACATAATGGCAGTCCACATCAATAGTCGATCACACTATAATACTTGAAAGAAAAATCCAATCAGAACATAAAGAGAAATAAAGAGCATATATACCCAAACCTAGAATGGATCATAAAGTTCTCTAATACCATTAATGGTGTGGGATTTCCCAAGGAATTTGGAAATACCACTCATGAGTGAAGTCCAACACACAAGGTTCTTATACACACGCTTACTTATTTTTATTAAATAAATCACATGCTTCTATAACTTTAGAATAAGATAAATACTTCAAAACACTATGAGATAAATGCTCAACAAGCTCCTAGAAATTGGAAACAAACCACAAGAATAGATAATCACGTGAATTCACAAGGAACAATGATTCCCTTTGTTAGGTGGGATGAAATTTCCTTTCTATGAATCTTTATGCTTGAAGTCACATTGTCGTTAACTTCTCTCTTATCTCCTTGCTAGTAAAAATTGTCTTTATTTTCCTATTGCTTTGTTGTGAAGGTGTGTTCATAACTATCACCTTCATCCTTAAGTGTATTCCTCTCCTCCCATGAGAACAATCCTCCTATATCATCATTGACAAATGCCAATGGTATAGCTCTCATTAATACCTACTACAAACACTTGAAAACACCAATGTAATTGTTAAGGGTTATAAAAATAAGATTCCTACTCTCTATCTTTTTAGATACAATGATAAGTTCATCTCTTAAGATTTTTCAATTTATCAAGATTTTGTATGAGTGATCCACCTTTTATTGTCCTCAAATATACAATTAGTTTCTTGATAGTCAACCTCTCGGTTATTGAAGATGTATCTTCAAACTTTTCAACATATTTCAAGATTTTTGAGAGGTATCTAGATCTTGTTTAAGTGGTATTATGTCATTTGAGATTGACATACTGTCACAAGATTCTTGATCTTAGCTTGAATAGCTCTTTACAAATTTTCCAAGTGTCTTCATTGTTCTTCTCACACTTAGAAACAATGTAAAATTTATAGCAACATGCTTTGAATTTCTCAATGTGAATGTAACACCCATGTTTCCCCCATATTGTAATTAATCATTAATTATGATTACCATGATATGTCATGGGAACAATGTAAATGTATTATTGTTTAGATTTCCAATGACTGACTGTGGGGGGGTGAAGCCTCGAAGTACTAGCCATGATATCACTAGAGGAAAGAGTGAGGAAATTGTGGAGAGGGTTCATTATGACAAAATGACCCCAATTCTCTCCTTGCTGAAATAGTCAGCCTCATCCTGATCCCAAGGAGAGATCAATTAATAAGAAAGGGACCGGTGGTTGAACAATAAACTACCCCAATGAATGGAGGCATAGAGGGTCTGGCTGAAGGGATAAGAAATTGTTAGCCCAGAGTAGCACAGGGGTGCAGTTTTTCCTGCAGGCCCAGAATGACCCAAGTTTCGTTTTGACAGAAGGAACATGACAGGTCCATAACCTTCCTGAGGAGGAGAAAAGCGTGCAAGAATAGACACAAAGGAGGAAAATAAGAGACACACTGAGGGGAAGGTGCGATAGAGAGGTATGCGGAAGGAAGGTGCATGAGAAGCTTTTGAGCAGAGAAGTGAAGTGCTAAAGAGTTGAGTGGTTATTGTTACGAGAGAGAACATAAGGAGAACCCATCAGAGATGAGGGCTGTGAACTTGACACCAAGGAGGCATCTAATAAACCTCGTAGAGGCGGTGATAGAGAAAGAGAAATTTTGAGAGATTTGTAGGAATTTCCCTGGTGATATCATGTCTTGGCACGGGGGTGGCCAAAGTTATAATAATGAATGCCATTGAGCCTATGGTTAGGTGGAGAGGATAAAACCCACAGTCAGTTGGTCGTCTATTAATTGTAATATATACATGTCTCGTTTACCCTGTGCAGTTAGATTGAAATGCATGTTTTGAATATATGAGTTTTATTATCTTTGAGTTAATTGGGTAATGTTATGTTATGTATTTTTGGATTTATATGCCTATGTGTGTATTTCATGGTCGGATTAATGAAACTTTGATGTTCTATAAGTTTCCATTGTTTCTCTTCTGAAATCCTGGTGCAAGGAGTGCACATATGCTTGTCTGAGTATAAAATCTCAAGAGAAAGAGCGAAAGAGGGAACCAGAGCCTAAGTACTGTAAATATGACAAAGCTAAGGAAATATGGTGAGATTTAGTTCTCGAAAGGGAGGAGTTTCTGTGTTTGAAGGACGAGTGGATGAGATCCATTCGGGAGGAACCAAGGTCTTTCATGACCATTGGGTCTGGAGAAGAAGTGTGAGGGTTAACCCCTTGAGTCTTTCAGACTTCACGAGTTCGACGAATTTTGTGTGTTCGTCATAAAAGAGGTGAATTCTATGAAGTTCTGAAATCTCGGTTCTCTAGGGAAATCGAAATACAATCACTAAAGCGTGCAAGTTTCGAGAAGGTCTGAAGGCTAGAGAAAAACTTGGTCGTTGGTGTCAGGTGCACGTGGTGACATATCAAGTGTGGTTTGGAGTTAGACACTCTGGAATATCTGAGGTGTGTTGCGCTTTGGGTGGAGAACTCTTGAAGGCCGGAGTAGATATCGACCTCCCATCGTAGAGTGCATGTGGACCATTGATTAGAGTTCTCCATGTGTTCGGAGTTTGAAACTCCAGAAGACAGTGTGGTTCAAGGCGAGGAAACCTCCAAACACCAAAGTTACGAAGTAACGGAGGCCGTAGATCCATGGATTTTGTAGACCCATGAACGATGTGCCACATGTCACCTAGATTTGTACGTTTGACAGACGCTATAGGCCCATTAACACGTGACACATGTCACCCATTGAAGGATCCACATGGAGAGGTTCTGGGTTCCTTCGGAACTTCATTGATTTGGAACTTCTGGAGTTTGTACTCCAGGAAACTTGGGATGTTAGAACGTATGCTCCCAAAAGGGGCGAAGGCCAAATATACGTGGTAGTGCCTCGGGAGTTCGGTAATTCGGGACTGTGGAGGACATGTGCACAAAAGAGAAAGGGGACGTTTAGTGCCGAAGTGTCGAACGACGAAGTTCCCTACAACTTATGTGTCAAATGAATATCAAATCCCGCCATTGGATTAAATTGTGGAAAAAAAAACCCGTGGATGTATGAACTTGGGGATGGTACAAATGAGGTGGAGCCACATGGGTGCCATGAGGCCCGTGTATGATAAATGCATGAAGAACTCAGGGAGGCCATAACTTGCAACCCATAGCTTAGATTTGAGCCTGGTAGTAGTCGTTAGAACGCTACGGGTGAGTAGAAGATGATGAAAACCTCGGACATAGGATTCAAGATGTTCAAGGGAAGACAAATTTAGATGCCCCATTCTTTAAAAATGTACTTAAGGGGTTAGGTGCATTACAAATTGGTATCAAAGCGTGGTAACAACACTTGGCCTGCTTGGGCTCACGAAAGATTCAAGTGATTTTCTTTCTTATAAAAATTTAAGGGAGAGGGGATACTACCCTACCCTATATAGCAGAGCATGTTTCAGACACAGGCCTGGATGGGCTAGAGAACAGTCATAAGATTAGTTTACCAAGGCTAAAATGAGTCTGTTGAGAGTATCACTATTGTACGCAAATTATCTGCATAAGTTCATTGAGGAGAAGGATGTAGATTAAAAATTCAGTTGGGATTTTACCAAACAATATTGATTCATGCTAGTATGTGGCAAAGGAATCTTATTATTTCTTTTGGTAAATGATAGCCAATCCTACATGAGCGAGATTATGCTGATGGGCACTAACAACAAGACTTGGATGTGAATTGATGGAAAGGATCTGTAGCAGTAATAATTAATTCTTTAATGAAGGATTAAACCTTGTATATGTGTATGATTCCTCACGATCAAAGGATTGATGGAAGTGGTAAGGTCAATTTACTTGACCTATAATGAATGAAAATTGTTGCTGGAATAACCCAATAAACTAGTAAAAATGAACCCTATAGATTGAGAACAACCTTCATGAAGGTAGAAGTGAAGTGACAAGAGCAAGTTCAAAAACTCATGGTTGTGCTAGGAGAGTGTGTATCCCTATTAACTTAAGGATGTTTCTATGCAAGAGGAATGATTCTGGTGACCATTCTCTGAAAAGGGAGAGCATGTGCAACTCTCGGGTTTCAAAGGGAACTGAGAAACATATTTTGTTTCTAGGTACAAGAATTGTTGGGTAATACTTTTCTAATCAAGCTGATAAACATAGCTGTAGAAATATGGAATGATTGAGTGAAAAATAATAGCATCCTCCCCTGCTTGGTGGATAGGAAACTAATCTGCCAGAATTCTTTTGGGAGGAGGAGAGTGACCTCTATCCCTGGCTATTGCTAAACAAAAGAAATAGTTTTAGGTGTAATGGTTAAGGATGATCTACATTTGTAGCCTATCTTCCGTTTTAATGAGAGTAGACAAAAACAACTAGAACCTCTACAAAAAATTTAAAAGAAAGAGATGGACCCTCTTCCCAAGAATGATTATGGTCTAAAGATACTCTAGAGTTATATATTAAAATACTTAGTAAATAACATACTTCAAAATTGTATTTGGGATTTAAGGAAATAGTCCAAATGTTATTAGACATTAAAATTTATTATAAATGAGGTAAAATGGTTAATTAAATGATTGATCCTGAATGTGGTAAAGGAAGTGTTGGGGAACCTCTATATGCCCAATGGGTTAGATTGACATCTGGTAGTGGATGGTAGCCATATAGATATGGTTTGAATCATAGTGAGGGGAATCTAGAAAAGGATTTCCTTGATCGAAAGGTCAACTGATCAAGACTAGTTGGAAGCGAGATTGACTATTTTGTTACCTTGGGCTTAGTTATAATTTCTCACACTGTATTTATGAGTTGGGAGTTTTTTTTATGGAAGTTGAGGAAAGAGTGTTTTCTTGCTAGTTGTTATTGCATAGAAAGGGAAACATAGTTATGACTATGTCTGTTAAACTTCCAGGTGGATGTCATGTGAATGATTGCAAGTTCCCAACTGAGAGGGAAGCTCAATATTGAGTATCTCTATGGAGAATTTCATGAGAATGGCAGTAAGATCCTTGGGAGAAGGATCTGGAAGTTTGATATGTCCATGGAGGACATGGAAAGGGGTGCAAGAAATGAGCTTGCATGATGAATGTTTAGCTATGTATGTATATGATTGAGTGCATGCATTTGATGCATTGTGAGGTTACTTGATATGAACACTGATATTAAGGCCAGATAGATATGAATGAATGATATTAAATGTGCAAGTGATGCACATATATGATGAAAGAGTAAATGAGTAAGGATGCTCTATTGTCATGATAAAAGGAAACATGATTATGTCTTTGAGGACCGCATGAGAACAATTGTGAACAATCATGAGTTAAATGATTTTAATGAAAATATGTATGTGAGCTGCAAAATATACTTATGGTAGATACACATAGGCTTATGATTATGCATGTGGTTAAGTGCATCATAGATGTAAGTTAACAAAACAAGGAATATGTGTAGATAAATAATCTGGAGGCATAACAAAGATGCATGTTTATATTCCTTATGGAATATTTGGTAAACAAATGAACCTAACTCAAGGTTGAGGCTATCAAAAATAGTGAAGGATATGCAATACGGAAGTTGCATGTTGAAGGAGTTCCCTGTGGAGGAACTGTGTGAAGACTATGTCAAGAGAACAAAGTCACAACCTTAATGACTGATGAGAATTGAACAACAAGCTACAAGCCTATATATATATATATATATATATATATAAGAATCCTGGATTACATTTTAAAACATCATTCATGAATGGAAGACTAACACATGAACGTTGACCATTCTGATAACTGAATGGTAATGTGTAGAATGCACATATTCATGATTCATTATGAACAAAAAGTTTGTTATTAAAGCATGTTGATGTAATATCCAAAAGGTTAGGGTGAATCCTAACCAAGGTTGCTCAAGGAAAAGAGCAAGAAGATCCCAACAGGGAGTAAATTGCAAAATCAAAGAAGGGAAAAGGAGGAATACTTTTCTCACTTTAAAAAATCTGAAGTGCTTACATAGTTGTAGGTCTTAAAAGAGCAACTGTGGGATAAAGTACAACTGGAAAAAGGGAGAATGAATAAATACGCATATTTAAATGAATGGGCTTGGTTAAGCCGTGATAAGTAAAGGCAATGAGGCTTTGGAAAATAACTTAGTTGGATTGAAATTCTAGGGTTGTGTAGAAGGAGTTGGACGAGGGAAGAGTTCCTTGACCCCTTCCTTGTTGGTTATTGTATTTATTTGGTATGAGAGATGGATTTACTAATAAAAGTAAATTTTTTGAAATCATAGTGATGATGATTGTATGAATGTAGAAGAAATTGAGAATTGTTTGTGTTTCACTCATGGAAACATTAAAGATAATGCGATGAAGTGCATAAAGATATGCTAGGACATATCTGAAAAATGTTTTATTGACTAGAATGCTATGATACATGCATTTTTATTTTACCTAACAACTAATATATTTATGATGTATGAGATGCGTAGAAAGGAATTTGAGATGTCGAGAAAGATAGTTTCCAATGATGGACAACCTTAAGAAAAGGGTGACTATGAAAAGGTTATTGTTAAAATATTGTTGAAGGGACTTTAAAAGTCCCCACAAGGCACCATTGATGAGGTAATATCAGAGAAGGGATTCTTGTTTGGTAATATATGAGGTAATATGCCTTATGCATTATTTGGTAATATTTTCAGAAGAGATTCTTACCAAATAATGATATTTCCTTTTTCTTTTTATCCTTGAATATATGAATATAACTTGGATTGTTAGTATGCATAGTTTTGAAAATACAAAGTGCATGAAAACTAACAATTTGTTTGGTTGAGGAATGTTGAAGTTGCAGGAAGAAAAGGGTCTTGGATACTGCAGTGTTATAAGCCCATAAGGAAGACCAATTACCTGCTAAGCCAAAATGTGGGGAATGGTATTTCCTTCTTGAGAAAATGAATTTGATTGTTAGTATGCACAATTATGAAAATGTTTGTGAGCCACTACAAGTGTGCAATGAAAATATAGTGTGCGTGAAAACTAACAATTTGTTTGGCTGAGGAATGTTGAAGTTGCAAGACGAAAGAGTCTTGGATATGGCAGTGTTGTAAGCCATACAAAATACCAATTTCCTTCTGAGCCAGACTACTATGGGAAGAAAAATACCATACTTGTGAATCTGGTTCCTGTGTGGAACATATCTGAATTTTTTTTTGTGGAATTTGGAAATCTGTGGGTGACAGATTTGCAAGAAAATTCTGAATTTGAAATTGATGATAATATCTCATAATTTATGTATACCTGTGATACTCATGAGATGAAAACGATCTGTCTAGGGAGGACACGTGAAGGCTATCAAGATGGAAATCATGAAAAAGGCTACTATTGAGACATGAGAACTCTATGGTAAGTCATGGTCACCCTAGAATGTGTTGTGTTGTGGAAATACAAACCAGAGGGATACCTCGACAAATCAAGTTTGAGGGACGCCTCGATTGTAAGGATCAACAAAGTATTTATAACTCTTACTATGTAATAAATCCTTGGCAAGGCAAGATGGATCGCCTGAGGGACTCTTTAGCAAAGAAGGGGATGCCTGAGCCTGGGCCTGGAGGGTGAGTGACCGCAAGGAAGATGAGACTTTGATAATTCTTATAAACTATTGATTGGAATCATGAACACAATGGGTATGTCCAGGAAAAAAAATGAGCGAAGATAACAAGATATCCATGTGGATGCAGATCCACAAATTGCACAGACAAGTATTGTGCTAGATTATGAAAATTTTCCTCTTGAATTTTGCACAACAATAAAATGTTTTTGCATGAAATTTTTATTTATGTGCTTGTTGTCCAAGATTATTGAAGGCAAGTAATGAAGACCAAGAGTCTGGAAGGGACCTGATCAAGAAAGAGGATCAATATTTTTGAAGTGGCTGAGAAGGAACATTGAGGACTGTGTTCCTTTTAAGGGGGAGGGGATTGTAACACCCTTGTTTCCACCAGCTTGTAATTAATCATTAATTATGATTACCATGTTATGGAATGGTAACAATGTAAATGTATTATTGTTTATATTTCCAATGACTAACTATGGGGGGGTGAAGCTTCGAACTACTGGCCATGATATCACTAGAGGAAAGAGTGAGAAAACTGTGGAGAGGGTTCATTATGACAAAATGACCCTAAATTCTCTCCTTGCTGAAATAGTTAGCCTCATCCTGATCCCAAGGAGAGATCAGTTAATAAGAAAGGGAATGATGGTTTAACAATCAACTACCCCAATGAATGGATGCATAAAGGGTCTTGCTGAAGGGATAAGAAATTGTCAGCTCGAAGTACCACAGGGGTGCAGTTTTTCCTGCAGGCCTAGACTGACTCGAGTTTCCTTTTGACAGAAAGAACATGACAGGTCCAAAACCTTCATGAGGAGGAGAAAGGTGTGCAAGAATATATGAAAATGCGGAAAAAAGAGACACATTGAGAGGAAGGTATGACAAAGAGGTATGCAGAAGGAAGGCGTGTTAGAATCTCTCGAGCAGAGAAGCAAAGCGCTGAAGGGTTGAGTGGTTTTGGTTATGAGAGAGAACAGAACGAGAACCCCTCAGAGATGAGGTTTGCAAGCTTGATGCTGAGGAGGCATCTGATAAACCTCACAGAGGCAATGATAGACAAAGATAATTTCTTAGAGATTTGTAGGAATTTCCTTGGTGATATCATGGCTTGGCATGGGGGTGGCCAGAGTGCTAAGAATGAATTCCTCTGAGCCTATGCTTGGGTGGAGAGGATAACACCCATAGTCAGTTGTTCGGATATCAAATGCAATAGATAAGTTTCTTGTTTACCCTGTGCACTTAGATTGAAATGCATGTTTTGAATATCTGAGTTTTCTTATCTCTGAGTTAATTGGGTAATGTTATGTTATATATTTTCGAAGTTGTATGCCTATGTATGTATTTCATAGTCAAATGAATGAACCTTTGATGTTCTATAAGTTTCTGTTGTTTCTCTTCTGAAATCCTGGTGCAAGGAGTGCACATATGCTCATCTGAGTATAGACGCTCAGGAGAAAGAGAAGAAAGAGGGCACCAAATCCTAAGTATTGTAAAACTGACGAAGCTGAGGAAAGATGGCGAGATTTAGTTCTCGGAAGGGAGGAGTTTTTGTGTTTGCAAGATGAGCGGATGAGATCCATTTAGGAGGAACCAAGGTCTTTCATGATCGTTGGGTATGGATAAGAAGTGTGAGGTTTAACCCCTCGAGTCTTTCGGACTACACGAGTTCGACGAATTTTGTGTGTTCGTCGTAAAAGAGGCGAATTCTCTGAAGTTTCGGAAGCCTGGTTCTCCAGGGAAATCGAAATACAATCACCAAAGCGTGCAATTTTCATGAAGCTTCGAAGGCTGGAGAAAATCCTGGACGTTGGTGTCAGGTGCACATGGCGACAGATCGAGTGTGGTTCAGAGTTCGGCACTTCAAAAGATTCGAGGTGTGTTTCACTTTCGGTTGAGAACTCCCAAAGGTCGGAGTATATCTCAACCACCCATCGTAGAGTGCACGTGGACCATTGATCAGAGTTCTCTACATGTTCGAAGTTCGGATATCCGGAAGGAAGTGTCGTTCAAGGCGAGGAAACCTCCGAACACCTAAGTTATGAAGTAACAGAGGACATAGATCCAAGGATTAAGTGGAACCACGAACAAAATTCCACGTGTCACCTGGATTCATATGTTTATCACACCCTATAGGCCCATTAACACGTGACACATGTCCCCCACTAAAGGAGTCACTTAGAGAGATTTTGGGTTCCTTCGGAACTTTGGGAGTTCATAACTTTAGGAGTTTGGAACTCCGAGAAAATTGGGATGTTAGAACGTATACTCAAAAAAGGGGAGAATGCTAGAGATGTGTGGCATCTCCTTGGGATTTTGGGAATTTGGGACTCCAGAGGACATGTGCGCAGAAGAGAAAGGGGATGTTCAATGCCGAAGCGTTGAGCGATGAACTCCCTTGTAGCTTATGTGTCAAATGAAGATCAAATTATGTCGTTATATTGAATGGTGGATGAAACTCCCCATGTGATCTATATGGATATCGGTGGCCACCCACATTTTCCAACTGGCTCAAAACAGTTTTCTGGTAATTTTGGCAATTTACTATTTTTAGCAGTTTTCACTTCCGGGGCCATTTTGAAGGCCTAAATGAAGGTTTTTGGGGATCGTCTCAAATCAAAATAGATAAAGGAATGATTGAGGCCCCAAAATGAATATCCTCGATGATACCTTTCCAACGGGCTATCATACATCTAAAACAGATATTGTATGCAAAAGTTACGACCCTAGGAAGTTAATGTACTAACTTACCCAAATGGGGCCCACATGACTTTTGGCGCTTCATCTCCTAGGGTTAGGTTTTTGGATGTCTAGGGTTTTTGGAATTCTTGTTTATTGAAAAAGGCCTTTAGAGCCTCATTGTAATCATCTTATTTTGAATGAGCACAACCGTCACATCTCTTCTCAGAGATAAGCCGCCCCCATTCCAACAAGCTTGTTTCCACTGCATTTTACAGTTTCATCTTATTTCATTATTGAATAGAAAATCGATTTTACTGTATCTCTGTTATTGTGTGTTAATACTCTGTATTCATTTCATTCTTCTCATAAAATATGGATCAGTGGTATCAGAGTGGTCTGCTCCTTGTCGTCTTAATGCAAGTCCCCAACGAGGTCAAAGTACAAAGAGTTGGGTCTTGAGCTTGTTTCTCTTGAGGACAAAAGCTCTCGCACGCCCAAGCGACCTCTCATGGAAAAAGAAAATAAATATGATGTGACATGAGATCCTTTCAAACTATTGATTGAGGAAGCCCTCACACAACAGAGGAACGAGATGATGGATAGTTTCACGCAAATCCTTCGACGACTACCAACAAGCGACGCATGTTCTTCGAATTGAGGCGCCACCCCCTTCAAGGTACAAATAAACTTCGATATTCCTATATTTGAAGGTGATATAGATGCAGATGTTGTAGATAAGTGGTTGAATCTTCTAGAAGGGTATTTTTCTGTCCATAACTTCTCAAATAGAGAAAAGATTACTTTTGCACTCCTCAAAGCCATCAAAGATTGGCGGGAAACATTCCGTGAACAAAAGGAAACAGAGGAACCCTCATTATTTACAGTCACAACCACCTGGGATTCCTTCAGGGATGCTATTAAGGAACAATACTACCCTATCGAAAGTTATGACGACTTATATACCAAATGGACCACATTGCGGAAAGAAAGAGATCATGCAGTGCCAGATTTCATAAATATCTTCCATACCTTGCACACCAAGTTAGGTATCAAAGATTCAGAGCGACATCTGGTGCTCAAGTATCGCGGTGCTCTACATAGATACATCCGGACCGAAATTGAATTTCTAGACATCTCATCCTTGGGCGCGACCTAATGATATGCCATCAAAATCGAGCAGAAGCTCAAACAAAAGACACGAAAATTTGGGCCTGGGAACCCCTCACAACAAAATCCAAAAAAGGGTGGCCCCAACCCATGGAACAAAGGACAAAGAAAATATGGATAGTATCATGACAACCAATCCAAGCCACAAACAAATAAGGACACTAGAAAGACAAAGAAATATACCAGGAAGTGGTGTGACTTCCATAAGAGCCCTTGGCATAACACTGTTGATTGTCGCTCAAACCAGTTGCTAGTGGCCGAAGTGAAAGCCTCTGAATTAGATGTGGATTCTGACTCTGAGCCAAAACCAGAAAGGGGAAGATGGATCATTGACGCGGAACCCAGTGCAACCGTTGCTACAACCAAGCTCCAACCTGGTGAACCAGACAAGCCCGAAGAAGGAGAGCGCCTCTTCCATTCACAAATGTGGGTAAAAGGCACCCTGATGCACTTCATCGTTGATAGCGGTAGCCAGAAGAACCTCATCTCTGCAGAGGTCATCAAACGATTGGCCCTACCCACAATGCCTCACCCACAACCCTATAACATTGGATGGCTCCACAAAGGAAGTGATCTCTGCGTCAACCAATAGTGTCGACTATCATACGACATCAAGCCCTTCAAAGACGAGGTATTGTGTGATGTTCTTTTGGGCCAACCTTATTTATGGAAACATCATGTTATATATGAGTCTAGGCCTCGTAGAGTTATTATTACTTTGAACAAGAAATTGTATAGGATACCCGAGGCAGTCCCACCTAGTGTTATTTCCTTGATCTCTACTAAGCAATGCAGGAAGGTCATCTCTCAGACAGGGAAGTTTGTATTCTTTGTGATTCGCTCTCGGAATAAAAGAAAGATCACATCCACCTCCAGGGTCTCTGCGGCTGACCTCTCCACACGACAGAACCAAGTATATAAGGTCATGGAAGAATACTCATATATCTTCTCCTCACCTAGCGGGGTACCTCTGCACTGCCAAGTCAAGAACCCCATCGATCTGACCCCTGGTGCACCACTGCCCAATGGGCCAGTCTATCGTCGCTCTCGAGAATGAGGAAATCAAGCGACAAATCCAAGAACTGCTCCACAAGGGGCACATCCGTCCCATCTCATCACCTTGCGGGAGCCCAATCATGCTAGTACAAAAGAAAGATGGAACCTGGCGACTCTGCATTGATTACCGGGCTCTGAATAAAATCACAGTCAGAAACTGATACCCGATTCCTCGAATTGACAACCTTCCTGATCAACTCACAGGGGCTAAATACTTCAGTAAGATTGATCTGAAGTCTGGCTACCACCAGGTCCCAGTAGAATAGATAGATGTATGGAAGACCGCCTTTAAGTCAAAGAAAGCCTTTTTGAATGGTTGGTCATGCCCTTTGGTTTGACAAATGCTCCAACCACTTTCATGAGGATGATGGACGATATCCTGCGACCATTCACCAATAATTTTGTAGTGGTGTATCTGGATGACATTCTCATTTACAACAAGACTTGGGCCGAACACTTGCAACATATTCAACAGGTTCTGCACACCCTGTGACAACACAAGCTATACGCCAACTTGGAAAAGTGCTCCTTCAGCATGGACAGGGTCCATTACCTAGGCTACATCATTGATCAACATGGTATACATGTGGATCCAACCAAGATCCAATTCATCCATGACTGGCCAGCCCCAACCACACTCACTGAGCTTCAGAGCTTCTTGGGTCTTGCTAATTTCTATCGCAGGTTTGTGTTGGGATTCTCCCATATTGCATGGGCCCTCAACCAAATCACTCTTGGTTGTGGAGCCTGATTATCTTCCTGATTTAGAGGTCTTTTACTTTCAACCGTGTTTATGCCCCATGAAGTATTTACACCCCATAAGTATGTACACTCTTCCATGCGGGGGAGTGAAGAGGGGTACCCCCTCTGTGGGGTCCGGAGGGGCTATCCCCCCGGCTAGGGGGTCTGGGGGCAAGCGGGCCCCCAGCGGGGGTTCGGGGGCGAAGCCCCGAAGCAAAAACTACCTTGTAAAATTATATTGTAATTTCATTGTAAATTTGGACTGTTCATTATAAGGTCGCAGATCTAACGATATAGATTATGTTAGGGTTTTTTGCCCTAGAAGGCAACCCTCTTTTATGAGGGAAATGTATCGTGGCTATGGTTGATGGTGAATATTGTATTCTGAGAGAGGATACTGTGAGATAAAGAAGAGGAAGTTACAGTGGGTTTTGTTGTAGGTTGTATCCCTTCATTTTGTTGGATAATAATAAAGAAAGGACCTGGCAATTTCTCTGGTGGACGTAGCCCACACTGGGTGAACCACGTAAATCTGTGTCTCTCTTGTAT
>ML777935.1:199856-211216 GCA_009831015.1 Picea engelmannii | reverse complement strand
TTGCACAAGACCAGATATTGCACATGCAGTGGGAGTTGTGAGCAGGTATATGAACAATCCAGGTAAAGAACATTGGGAGGCAGTAAAGTGGATTCTTAGGTATTTGAGAGGTATTACTACACATGCATTATGTTTTGGAGGTTTAGACGCTTTTCTACAGGGATATTTTGATTCAGATATGGCAGGTGATACAGACAGCAGGAGGAGCACCACAGGGTATGTTTTTACTACAGGTGGAACAACAATAAGTTGGATTTCGAAACTGAAAAAGGTTGTTGCACTTTCAACAATAGAGGTAGAGTATGTTGCTGCTACAGAGGCTAGTAAAGAGATGATTTGGTTACAAAGGTTTATGGAGGAATTGGGAAAGAAGCAGGAGAATAACAGGTTGTACTGTGATATCCAGAGTGCCATTCACCTTGCAAAGAACTCGGCCTTCCATTCGAAGACTAAGCATATACAGTTGAGGTACCACTTCATATGATCTGCTTTGGAAGATGGACAATTGAAGCTGGAAAAGATACACACTAGCCATAATCCTGTAGACATGTTAACACAGGGAGTAACCAGGGAGAAACTGAGTTCTTGCTCAGTTTCAATTGGTCTTCAAGAATGAAGATGAAGATGAGAAATTTTCCAGGTCCAAGAAGGTTCAGAGTCCATCATATACAATAGTGGTGGAGTTGTTGAGATCAGTCTCCAAGTGGGAGATTGTTGGTTGTGGAGCCTGATTATCTTCCTGATTTAGAGGTCTTTTAATTTTAGTCGTGTTTATGCCCCATGAAGTATTTACACCCCAAAAGTATGTACACTCTTCCACACAGGGGAGTGCAGAGGGGGGGTACCCCCTCTGCGAGGTTCGGGGGGGCTATCCCCCTGGCTAGGGGGTCTGGGGGCAAGCGGGCCCCCAACGGGGGTTCGGGGGCAAAGCCCCTGAAGCAAAAATTGCCTTGTAAAATTATATTGTAATTTCATTGTAAATCTGGACTGTTCATTATAAGGTCGCAGATCTAACGATATAGATTATGTTAGGATTTTTTGACCTAGAAGGAAACCCTCTTTTATGAGGGAAATGTATCGCGGCTATGGTTGATGGTGAATATTGTATTCTGAGAGAGGAGACTGTGAGAGAAAGAAGGGGAAGTTACAACGGGTTTTGTTGTAGGTTGTATCACTTCATTTTGCTGGATAATAATAAAGAAAGGACCTAGCAATTTCTTTGGTGGACGTAGGCCACACTGGGTGAACCACGTAAATATGTGTTTCTCTTGTATTGTGTGTCTTCTGTGTTTTGTTTTTGCATTTGCTTTATTTTATTGCTCTGCGGTCCTGTTTTTCTAACAATCACTAGGGGTGGTGGTAAGGAAAAATTTGCATGGGGTCAGTCCCAACAACAAGCGTTCGATGATTTGAAGGAGTGTTTGTGCTCATCCCCAGTACTTTCACTACCAGACCTGCAACATCCCTTTGAGATCAAGATAGATGCTTCAGACTATGTTGTGGGTGCCATTCTCACTCAGCACGGCCACCCCGTGGCCTATCATAGTGAGACACTATCCGATGTTGTCCATAAGTACCCTACTTACGACAAAGAAATGTACTCCATTGTGCAAGCCTGCTGCCAGTGGAGACATTACATTCTTGGGAAGGAGACAGTCATCCACACTAATCATAAGCCACTACAGTTTATGTAGACATAAGAAAAATTGCAGAATGACCGCCATAAAAAGTGGTCCACATACTTGCAACAATTCCACCTCAACATCAAATATAAAATAAGAAGCACCAATCGCGTCATTGATTGCCTTAGTAGATCACCAGTCGTGACACTCACCACAGTGCTAGACTCTTGCAGCCATGAGACCTCTGGATGGCCCCAACTCTATGAGACAGACCCAGACTTTGCCACCACCTACTAAATGTTGGGTGCAAACATAGTTGTCGATAATTTCTATCTTCAGGATGGGTTGTTGTGTCGTTTGGGCCATATCTGTGTTCCATCAAGCGAGCGAGCAAAGTTGATCTAGGAAGCCCACTACAGTCAGGTGGCAGGACACTTCGATGTCGAAAAGACAATGTTGATGCTACATAAACATTTCTACTGGACGAAACTCCGACAAGAGGTCAACAAGTATATTAGGTCTTTCACTACCTATGCTATTGCCAAACCAAACACTAAGAAATAGGGCATGTACACCCCTCTTCCTACTCTTGATAGGCCATGGGAATCCATATCAATGGACTACATGTCGGGCCTCCCGTCCACCAATCAAGGAAAGGACTGTGTTTTTGTGGTTGTTGACCGCTTTTCTAAAATGGCGATTTTGGTTTCTTGCAAGAAGAGCATCACAGCAGAGGCCACTGCCAAGCTCTTGTTTGAACGGGTCTGGGTACATTTTGGAATCCCACAAACCATTTTCTCAGATAGGGACAGTCGATTTCTCATCACATTCTGGTTGAGCCTCTGGTCACTGCTGGACACCAAGCTAACCAAATCCATGACCTTCCACCCCCAGACAGATGGCCAAATCGAGATTGTAAATCGAATGGTTGTGCATATCCTTCGCATGTATAATTCAAAGCACCCTCGCACATGGGATGAGAGCCTTCCCTATGTCTATCATAGCTACAACTAAGCCCTACATAGCTCAACCAACCACAACCCCTTTTAGGTGGGGTTGGGATTCCAACCATTGGGTCCCATAGATGTTGCACTTCCCCTTGCGGTCACCTCGACTGACTCATCTCATGTTCCAACTGAAGCTGACAAAGCCACCTGGTTCATTGAGCGGATCCAACACATATGCCAACAGGTTCAAAATATCCTACATAAGTCCAATGACAAGTACAAACAACACCATGATCAACATCGGGTGCCACATAAGTTTCAAGTGGGAGACAAATTTTGGTTGCACTTGCAGAAAGAACACCTTACAGGACCCCATCGGAAGCTTTGTCCACTCCGTTATGGGTCATACACCATCACCAAGGTCATGGGGGATAATTCTTTCAAGCTCAACATTCCTCCTTTCCTTGGCATGCACCCATTGTTCAATGTGGATCTCCTTCGCCCTTATTTCCCACCATTATTGGACACCTGAGGCGTAGCATAACAGCTGACACCAATAGACCTCAAACATGACTACATCCAACATACATACAACGATCATATTGTGGACACATATATCAAGGGAACTCGACAACAAAGGATCCAGCTTTATCGAGTCGTCAAAGCAGGGCAACTCCTACACCAAGACAAGTGGCTCACCCGGGGTCAAATTCAACAGAAATTTCCTCATATGATGGGGGAACTCAACGCAATGGAGACCATTTCTTCCTAAGGAGGGAGGATTTATCCATATGGATATCGGTGGCCACCCACCTTTTCCAACTGCCTCAAAACAATTTTCTGGCAATTTACTATTTTTAGCAGTTTTCACTTCCGGGGCCATTTTGAGGGCCTAAATGAAGGTTTTTCAGGATCATCCAAACCAAATGATATTTGAAGGCATGATTGAGGCCCAAAAATGAATCTCCTCGATGATACCTTTCCAATGGGATATCATACACCTAAAACAAAGATCGTATGCAAAAGTTACGACCCCGGGAAGTTAATGTACTAACTTACCCAAACGGGGCCCACATGACTTTTGGCGCTTCATCTCCCAAGGTTAGGTTTTTGGATGTCTAGGGTTTTTGGTAGTCTTTTTTATTGTAAAATTTCTTCAGAGCCTCATTGTAATCATCTTCTTGCGAATGAGCACAACCGTCACATCTCTTCTCAGAGATAAGCTGCCACCATTTCAACAAGCTTGTTTCCGCTACATTTTACAGTTTCATCTTATTTCATTATTGAATAGAAAACCATTTTTCCTTTATCTCTGTTATTGTGTGTTGAGAATTTGTTAATACTCTGTATTCATTTCGTTCTTCTTATAAAATCTGAATCACCATGGATGTAGGAACTTTGGGACAGTACGAATGAGGTGGAGCCACATGGCCCATGTCTGATAAATTTCCAAAGAACTTTGGGTGGCCATAAATTGCAACCCAGAGCTCATATTTGAGCCTGGTAGTAGTCGTTATAATGCTATGGGTGAGTAGAAGAGGATGAATACCTCGGATAGAGGATTTGAGATGTTTAAGGGAAGTGGAATTTAGATGTCCCATTCCTTAAAAAGGTACTTAAGGGGTTGGGTGTGTTACAGTGAAACATGACTATCGTTAGGCTATTGATGATCCTCTTAGACTAGTATACACCTGGTTTGGAGGCTTTCTCCATTAATGTAGACTCTAACAAAAGTTCCTCCAACTTTTTGATCCAACTTTCTTGTCAACTAACTTTGCAATGCTTCTCCATCCTATGTTCAAACACTCAAGGGGGACTAGTTCTCTCCCTTGCAGAGGATTATGATTATATCACAGAACCAATTACCTCACAAAGATATAACACACAATGAAGGTTTTCCAAACAGAAATGTCACATTCCTTTATAATATCATACATATTTGTTGTATAAAATTGAAGACTAAAGACAAAATATATATTGAAGTATAAGGGAATCTGGCCTAAAATAAACTAAATTATAAAAAGAAAACCTCTCATAAGACACTGAAAATGATTGTACTAAAAAAGCTGCTAAAAAATAAACGTAGTCTAAATGTTTTACTTTTTGGATTCATATACCACCAAAATCAGTGAAATCACAACTAAAAAAAGTCAATATATGACCAAAATAGGTCCCCAAAATAGAACAGTTAGACAATTCCAAAATAAACAAACAATATTTTTAGTACTTTATCATTTGAAAAATTGTATCCTAATTAATTGTGGTTCATGCAAACTGTGTGCATAGCTTAGGCCATCAAATATTGAATACATTATCTCTATTCAACTAATTAATATGTTTCAAATGTTGATGTGCACTGCTGACATGGAAATTCATATACAAAATGGGCATTACATTTGTACACAGATAGCATGGTAAGAAGATAAGTAAAGGTGAAGTTCATGGAACCACATACTACACCTAAATGACAATACAGTTTGTTCAGGAATACATACACCTCTCAGATATGTTGCTTGAATTTAGGATACCATATTGTTTTCACTGCTTTGTGATTATCTACCATCTGGTTTCAAACTTTGGATTAGTACTTCCTAAACATGGATTTAATTAGAAAATCTTCTTGCCATTTCATTTGATTATGTGTCTAGTTGATTTTTTGGCATTCTGTTTAAAATTTCACCATTCCATCTTAATCACCAATAGTTACAAAGTATAGGGCAAGGTTTTATTTTAAATATATGCTTTGTCTATGACTTCCTGTATATGATTATTTCTTTATCGAATTAAAGACCATAATTTATCAAACATAGCGTTTTCAGTCATTGTTCAAGTAGATATATTTATCAAATACAAGATGTAAAATTGTTTCAGAAATCTCTGAAACACAAGTAGAACTATATTCATACCAAATTATTTCTATTACATATAGGGAGTTCTGCAATGTCTGATGACCACCTTGATTTCATACGTCTGGCTTAAGACTAGTAGCTTAAAATCAATTACTCCCATATAACTAGCATAAAGTGTGCTTTCTAGGCAAAGCAACACACTGATTAATGACATGCCATGACTATATTTTGGATAGTGGAAAAATTGATTGTATATGCAAGAGAAAGAGGAAATAACCAAACAAAACAACTCCTCCCCAATAATAATTTTCTATGATTACAACCACAATCATAGTGCTAAGTAGAAGATTCTTATTTCTCCATCTATTTGTGCAAAATTATTGTGACCGGAAGAAAAGCAATAATTGTGACCTTCAAAACAATTTAATCAATCTCTAATACTATCTAACAAATAATCATCATGATGTCAATATATTGACTTCCAATGTGAAAGACAAACTAATACACTATTTCATATGAGCTAGATTCTTATTTTTCCATCTATTTGTGCAAAATTATTATGACTGGAAGAAAAACAATAATTGTGAACTTCAAACCAAATTATTCAATCTCTAATACTATCCAACAAACAATAGACATGATGTTAATACACGTACTTCCAATCTGAAAGTGCAACTAAGACACTATTTCATATGGGGTGATTATAATATTAGAGAACCTCTGAACAACTTAGAGATGATCATCTAATGAAAATGTAGACAACTCTGACGAACTCTTGCAGTTGCCCATTGTTTATTCACATGACATTATATAGGAAACAAATATCTCCCATGAATCATACAACAATATACATTTCGACCTAGGCCTCTATGCTCTTCCACCACAAATGCTAGAAAATAATGTAGCTAGCTTTGATCCCACTGATTGATTTCCATGATCATGAGATTCTCTAACCGAGCTCCTTCTTGAAACAATCTCTCTAGAGAAGAATTCAATTAACCAAGAATGGTTAGATTCAACTTGAACCATGTCAACGTTGGATGGTTGTTGTCTAGAATGGGCATAGAGAGGAATAAGGATTTGACCCTCAGAGAAAAGTAAATTTGTAGCTGCAAAATCATGTCCAGATGTAAACTCATCATACATGATATTAATGTACAATTATTCTCCTCTATTTGAGCCGGTTGTTCTTCTTTCCTATTCTAGGAACTGCTCAAGTGAAGGGTTGATGTTTTTTTGGTAGTCATAGTCATTAGAATCTCTGCATAATCTCCACTAGCTCTTGGGTTTCTTAGGCCTTGTATTATGCCTACTCCTCGACACCTCAGATTCTCTGGAGGAAATCTCTTTCCTATGAACAACAACTCTTGGAGATACCTGAACATCATATTTAAGACCCATCAAGCTTCCTAGAGTGATGCTCTTGTCATAGACGAAGAAACCTGTTGACTGCAATACAAAAGTGCAAATGGATTATGAATGTATGAAATATGCATCTAAGTTGAAAGCAAGGGAGAAGATAACATACACTAAATATTTCCCTCGGGGACATCACTAACGTAAGGAAGGAACGATAATCAATATAAAAAAAACTTGATTTGGGTGATGAAATAATGGTGATAAATGCTAAAATTAAAAATCAGGTTCATGATTAAAATAAAACCCATGAGAAAAAAATTCATCAAGGTCACGATTCAGATGAACATACTGCAATACTCACCATAATTTTCCTGTGGATTTCATTCGCTCACCCCTACATTTCTTTCTCGACCGACTCCCGTCCAAGTCATGGGTAAGTTAGAAGTTCGAGGAGGAAGATTGGATTGAACTATGGGAGTTGTTTTTTGAATCCACCCATTGAAAATTCCAAAAAATATGGTGAGGAAACTACGCATGAAGCACCTTCATTGACAAATATTGAATATAAATAAATAATCTTGGTTAATAAAACATAAGGGTTTATGAAACACTTGCATGAAAGTCAAAGATTGATGAAAAACAAGAAACCTACATTTTACTCTGAAATGTAAAAATCAGGTTCACGATTAAAATAAAACCCATGAGAAAAAATTTCACCTGGGTTACAATTTAGATGGACATATATCAAAACCAGTTCGAAGAAAACTTCAAATGGGTCATGGTCAAAAGCAACGGGGAAGAATAATAAAAAACAAAATCCTTCATCTGGATTATCATTCACAAGAAAATCTCTGGTAGATGGCTTCCATCATTGTAGATTGACGTGTGCCTTCGAGATGTGAGAGGTCTATCAAGGGGATTTGTTGTTGATGGGAATTAATGACGGGTCGTTCATCTGGAGGCTTGACGCAAATCTGAGGGAGACTCTAGCTACCACTGTGCATGCACTCCACATTAAGGCTAGAAGTTGTCATCCTACATGGAATCCCATCACCATCTACGGAAATAAATTTGGGAGATCTTGGATGACAATGTAAAGGATAGAAGTCGTACTTTCTGCAGGGATGGAGGACATTTGACATGGGATGGACATCGAAGCACCGTCGGAGGACCTGCCATTCCAAATTAGACTACTCCATTCTAAAATTCGCTGACATGAAACTTTACTTGCGTAATCGAGACAATGAGAGACATTTCAGGACATGAGGCTAGCTTGGATAAAATGTTAAAGAAGGTGAACTAGAAACACATTGAATAAACTCTCCAATGATTCATATAGGCTCCACATGGATCTGTCTAGAAAAATATGGTTTGACCTGTGGCTCAATGTAGGGCGGCCATATGCAGCCTGCTACAATGTTGGGGCAGGTGGTTTGTAGGTCGTTGGATTTGAAGCCGGTTTGTAGGCCATTGGATTTGAATGCTTTCAAATTCAACATCCATTCAAATCCAATGGCCTTAAATCCAATGACTTACAAACCACCCACTACAGTATTCAATGTTTCTTAGCAGGTTACATATTGTTCAAATCCAATGGCCTACTTCAAATCCAATGGCTTAAAAATCACCCTCCCTAGCATTCAATGATGCTTAGCAGGCTGCATATTATTTGCCCTCAATATAGAAGCTAGCACGGTTGTCAAAGCGGATGATCGACCATAGACAAACAATCATAAAAAATCATCTGGCTTGAACGGTTACAATAACCAAGGAAAAAACATAAAAGAACTAGCGTTGTGAATTTTGCAAACCTTGACTTGAATGTTTGATGCCATAAAATTGTTAGGAAAAAGCATTATATTTCTCTGTACTACCCAGAAACATTCCCATTTAGATTAAGAAGTTTTCCTTAATGTAGAGGATATGAGACATGAGTGAGCTATTGCGCTCTTAGGTATGCTAAACATCCAAATCTCAATATGACAACGTTGCCACGACACACAAGAAGATGGAAAATACCATTATGGCAGAGCGAACGTAAGGTGAAAAAATTCAATAACAACATGAACAAGAATAAATTAAGGTGAAAAAAATCAATAACAACATGAACAAGGATAACGATCTCAAATATACATTCAAGTCGTCTGATTTTGTGTATGGAGTATCACACACATACATGCAACAATGCGAGTCGTTCATTTAAGGATCACTCATGAATCAAAATTAACCTAAGAACCACCCAAATAATATCTACTCGTATTAACATATTGATGGAAAAGTAATAAACAATGAGCATTTTCTATTGAATATTGGGAGGAGGATTTAATGTTTTTAAATTTAAAAATATTTTAGAACATTTGAAAATTTACTACAATCTAAATATAAAACAAAATTTGTTTAATAATGTTAAAACCCTTGTAATATATCAAGGCATTATGATTTCAAGGTTATATTGACTTTCATAATTTAAAAAAAATAATAAAATTAATAAAATGGTACTAATAAAAAGAGAAGGTCGACACTTATGACACATCAACAAGGGTGACACACCAACAATAATAAAGGGGTACTAAGAAAAATAAAATGTCGACACATATGTCTTGTCGACAAGGGTGACACTTTAAGAGACATAAAGTGGTACTAAGAAAAAGAAAAAGGTCAACACATATGCCACATCGACAAGGGTGAGATGTACCCAAAGATAAAGGGGTAGTAAGAAAAGAAAAAGTTCAACACCTATTCCACATGAGCAAGGTCAACACATCAACAAAGGTAAAGGGGTACAAAGAAAAGGAAAAGTTTGTCACCTATTCCACACTAGTAAAGAGAAAGGGGTACTAAGAAAAAGACGAGGTTGAAACCTATGCCATGTGAGGAAGGGTGAGATATCAACAAAGAGAAAGGGGTAATAAGAAAACCATAAGGTCAACACCTATGCCACATCAACAAGGGTGACACATCAGTAAAGATAAAGGGGTACTAACAAACATAAAAAGTCGACACCTATGCCTTGTTAGCAAGTGTGATATGTCAACAAAGATAAAGAGGTACTAGAAGAAAAACAAACTGTTGACAACTATTCCACATTAGTAAGGGTGACATGTCCAAAAATATAAAGGGGTACTAAGAAAATGAAAAGTTTGACAACTATGCCACATGAACAAGGGTGACATGTTAACAAAGATAAAGTGGTATTAAGAAAAAGAAAATTTTGACACCTATGGCACGTCAACAAAGAGAAAGGGGTACTAAGAAAAATAAAAGGTTGAAACCTATGCCACATTCACAAGGGTGATACATCAACAAAGAGAAAGGGGTTCTATTAATTTTTGAAAAAAATAACCCGCTCTAGAACAATGGGTTCTCTATAATAATACGATTTTTTTAAAGGAAAGTACTGAACACTTGCACTAACAGAGACATATACATTATATTTTGCTTGCAAAATAACATATCATTATTAGAAAAACTCAAATTTCACATAGTTATTCACAAATTATATAGATAAAAATCATATATTTGCAAAGACAATTCACTTTCCTACATTTCATTTTTTACACCATATTCAAATTCATTGTAAAAGTACCTTGAATAATCCCTCAAAGTTAACATTTTGTTGTTTTTACATGTTTGCATTGCCACTAACAAGTCACGTGAGACCATCACTAGCTTGCACCCACCCATATCTTCCTGCTTTTACTTTGTTCTATTTAGAAAACAACTTCTTAATTCTATGCGGAATGCTATCAATACTTCTTAATAAGAAACATTTGATTATAACCTAAGAAAATTTAGAAGCTTACTTCTTAATTATATGTGGACTTGTTATCATTACTTCTTGATACAAAAAATTATGTTCATAGCTCTTATGGTCTATTCGCTTAGTTCCCCTTCATTGTTTTGAGCACACTATTATCTCAATTTGATGGATCTATAAGAAACACTGCTCATTTCTCCTTTGTCCTTTGGATCAAGGAATTCTCTCGATTTCTCCACTCACAATTTTGAATTTTGGGATGGCTAATTGTATTCTTGTGTGTGCTTGTGTGTGATGGCGTTGACTTAATGTAGTGTAATTGAGAGGATTTGCATTTTATTTATTTATTTATTATTTTGAATGTTATGTATGTGTGTGACAACATCTCCTCTATATTTCCTTTTCCCACAAATATTTTTTATTGATTTAATTTTTAAATATTTTCAAATAATAAATTAGCATTCCATTTCAACATCAATTATACAACTTAAGTGGGTCTAATGGTTAAAAACAAGTGTTTTCTCCTAAAAAATCACAAGTTCAAATCCAAAAAGAGGTAGAATATAAAATAAAGTATACCTTAAAAAAAATAAGATAATAAGATAAGATACTTTAACAAATTTGATATATAACAATTATTTACATGTTATTTTCCAACCCTTTATTTACATGGATGTGTGACCATTAATTATATATATATATATATATATATATATATATATATATATATATATATATATATATATATATATATATATATATATATATATATATATATATATATATATATATATATATATATATATATATATATATATATATATAT
>ML777935.1:160803-199806 GCA_009831015.1 Picea engelmannii | reverse complement strand
TTTAATATTATTATGAATGAAGTTTAATATTATTATAAGGAAAATTGTTTAAAATATTGTTTTTAGCTATTTTCTAATACATTATTTATGAATGAAGTTTAATATTATTATAGGGAAAAATGTTTAAAATATTGTTTTTAGTTATTTTCAAATTTTACATTTGAAAGATTTTTGAAAAAAAAAACTTTAATAAAAAGTAATTATTTACATTTTAATAACGTTTATATGACTTAGTTAAAATGTAATACATTGATTAAAAATATTTAATTTCCTCTCCTCCAATTTTTAATATTTTTGGTTTTAAATTTTTATTTATATTAAATGGATAAATTTAATTGATTATTATATTTTTAATATATTTATTTTTAATGGATAAATTTAATTGATTATTATAATCTTAATATAATTATTCTTTGAATATCACATTACTTTCCTAGAAAACTATATTTATTAGTATTTATGCCATATGTATATCAAATTTCATAAAAATATATATTCTTTGTATATCACATTACTTTGTTAGAAAACTATATTTATTATTATTTATGACATCTGTATATCAAATCTCATAAAATAATAAAAATGATATATATCACATTACTTTCTTAGAAAACTATATTTATTATTATTTATGACATCTCTATATCAAATCTCATAAAATAATAAAAATGATATATATCACATTACTTTCTTAGAAAACTATATTTATTATTATTTATAACATCTGTATATCAAATCTCATAAAATAATAAAGATGATATATGAAACTATATTTATTATTATTTATGACATCTGTATATCAAATCTCATAAAATAATAAAAATGATATATATCACATTACTTTCTTAGAAAACTATATTTATTATTATTTATAACATCTGTATATCAAATCTCATAAAATAATAAAGATGATATATGAAAGAAGAAAACAATTTAATATAATTTAATTCAATAATGAATTGAATATTTCATATATACTCAGTAATACCAGAATTTGATTATTATAACAAATTTCATAAAATAATAAAGATGATATATGAAAGAAGATAACAATTTAATATAATTTAATTCAATAAAAAATTGAATATTTCATATATTAATATATATTAACTAATAAGAGAATTTGATTATTATATTGGATTTTTCTTTGTTAAATAAGTTAATAAGAGAATTTGATTATTATATTGGATTTTTCTTTGTTAAATAAGTTAATAAGAAAATTTGATTATTATATTGGATTTTTCTTTGTTAAATAAGTTTTTGCTTTTATTTTTTTAAATAAATATTTTTATCATTCATATTATTTACAAAAAAATTATTAAAATATCTTTATCTATAAATTGTTTTTTATATAAAAAAAATCTATTCTATAACAAAAATGTTTATCAATAGTTTTTCTTTTTGAATTTATGCAAATTTTTGAAATTGTGATTTTTTATACATTTTAAAAGAGAGTTATTGATATTAAGATAAGAGAGTTTGTTATTTGGATTTTCAAGATATAATTACATTACATCAAATAAGAGAGTTTGTTATTTGAATTTTCCAAATATAACTAGATTACATTAAAGGGTATATTATCTGATTTTGAACATGGTTATTAAAAATTTGATTGATAAGGGATGGAATTTTTCTAATTATTTGAATATAAATATAGTAAGCAATTGCACATATTCTTACTTTATGGATGGACTCTTCATTTTTATAAGAAATTTATGGAATGCATTTTAACTTTATATAATTATATATACACTAAATTTAATATGAATAAAGTTTAATATTATTATAAGTAAAATAATTAAAAATTTTGATTTAGCTATTTTTTTTTATATTTGAAAGTTTGAAAGAAATAGTTTGATAAAGATAATTATGTAATTTTTTATAAAGTTTTTAAAACTTATAATGTGAGATAACTGTTAAAAATATTTAAAACCACCATCTTCAATTATGAATTTTAATTATAGTTTGATTTTAAATTCTTATTTACATTTAATATATAAATTTGATTAATTATTATATTTTTAATATATTAATTTTATGTTAATATTATTTTATTGTGAAATTATTTATTTATTAATATTTATAACATGTGAATATCAATTTTTTTTATATAAAATAATAAATATGTTATATAAATAAAAACACTAATTCAACAAAATTCAATTAAATAATAAATTAATTATTCAATATATACTAATTAACCAGAAAATTTAATCATTCATTGTATTTCTTTATTTGCTAATGCAACATTTATAAGAAATAATGTATATTTATAACATTAAAAAAAAAGTTATATAAAAGATCTAATTCATTATTTTTGTTTTTAAAATAAACATTTTTCTTATTCATAAAATTGATAAAATATTATTATAAAAAAAATCTTTGGAATTAAATCTAAATTTATCATCATTATTTATAAAAAGTCTAGTTAATTTTAAAAAAAAAGTTTTATTATATATTTATATATATATATATATATATATATATATATATATATATATATATATATATATATATANAAATTTATGTAAATTTTTGAAATTGTAATTAAATCTATAAACTTATATTTATTAACAACGTGTATAATTAATGATCTTTTAATTTAAAATCTTAATTTGATGACTAACAATAAAAAAAAAAAAAATACTAACATATTCTTAATCATCATCTCAAATCAATAAATAAATTTATTGATTTGAGAGAAAAACTAAGAATAATATTTATTTTAATATTTTTATCTTTTTAAATTTATACATATATTTTTGAAATTGTGAATTTTAATGCATTATTAAAAGATAATATTGTAAATCAAATACACTGAATCTTTACATAAAGGGCATACCCGGTGGCTCTCGATGCTCTTTATTAATGTATTAATGTAGAGCAAATACCTACACCAAATATTGCTTCTGCCAATGAGGAAGGTTGCTTCATTCAGCCCGCTCCGCTCTTGAAGAATTTTCACTCCCATATATCTGCATTCATGCACGACAGCAACCACATTGAAAGAGAGAGCAATAGAAACCACATTGAAATATTAATAATATTAGAATTACTTGTCTAGCTGGAATTTACATTGAAATATTATTAATAATAATAATATTTTAAGGTATCCACGAGACTCTCAATTATAATGTTGAGGTATCCACGAGACTCTCAACTCCGTTGACCTGATATTTCTGGTTAACCACAGAGCCAACTTCACATCCTCCATAGAAATGCCAGATTGTGCTCAACGTATCACGGCAGATCTGAGCCATGTCTGCGTCGTCCGACATGTTCATTGGCGAATCATTAAAGCAACTAGCATTAGATCTCCGCGGAGACGGTGTGTTGAGGAGTTCAGCGATCATCCTCACGCCCTGCACGCATCTCTGGAAGTCCAGAGGGTGAGAATAATAGTTGTATCGAACGGACGGGTTGGCTCTTTTTTTATATTGTTTTGACCGATTTTGCTCAAAATTGGGGTAGAAATTATTGGAATAGGAGATTTGAGTTGTTACGACTGTAGAATCCGGGTATTGATAGCAGTTCCGCCTCCCAGGATTCTCGCTCTGGCCGAAGTCCCTCCATCCTCTGAAATAAATGTCTGCGCTGGTGAAGTGTAATTGTCGGCCTCAAGAAATACCCTTCCATATGCTTCGGCGTTCTCGATGTCGGGATTTCCATAAGAAGATCCTCCCCTCTCCAGTACCAAAACTGAATACCTAGTAGACAGCGGCCAAGGGGCGCCGGCCGTACCTCCTCCAACTACAATGTAATTGTATCTCCTTGCAGCTGCTCTCTCCCCATTCACAGTCATAAACACTTAATGGAAAACCTGCAAATCATCAGAACCCCACACAAAACAGACAGGAAGGCATTAATTCGATCATATCATCTCAACAACTCTAAAATGGCACGTCACTTCAATATCGTCCCGTGCTCTTACCCGAGGGTGTTGTGGCTTCCTGAGAAGAGGACAAGAGCTGATTGCTGCTCAACATCATTAGCATGAGCACAAGCGGAAGCCAGCCACGAATATTTACAAACATTATCATCATCTCCCTCACAAGAAATTCAAACCCTTCATTCTTTTTGTGGTTCAATTTCAGTGTCTTTCTGAAGCTATTTATAAGCGTTTGCACTTGGAATGTAACATTCTGGAGATGAATTAAATCAGGGCAACATAAACTAATTCAAGGAGTTCATGAAATCCAGACGGTAGGTATCAGTAATATCTTAATTGACATTGTTTCAATCTATCGTTCACAATTCATTTCAACCTTGCTCTATTCTCTTTATCTCTAATAATTCAATTTGTTATGTCCCGTTATCGTTCAGAATTCACTTCAATCTTGTTATGTTCTCTACGCTATAAAAAAAAATACAGTTCTGTGCGATATGGAACATTTAATTCAACACTCTGAAAAAACTCAAAATGTCCCCTTCAATTACGGAACTTTTAATTTAACGATGGAAAGAACCACAAGTCGAACCGAAAACCCTCATAGCATCTTCAGGGGTACAACCGCTTAATAACAGCGTATTGATTTAACATCTTAAAACTCTAATTTTTTTTAAATATTAATACAATGAAAAAAAAACGAAGTGATCAACTAGGTTTAATGATTAAGAACATTAGGTTTAGGTTTAATGACTAAGAATATTGTTTCCTATTAAGAATTTACAATTTCAAATCTAGAGGGATTATGTTTCTAATTTGGTATTAGAGCTTTTGAAAGAAACTTGCATTTGTAGGAAGAAACTTGTAGCCCCAAGAACACGAACAATGATTATGGCTACAGTTTGTTACAATTAATTTTCTCAATCTTATCGCCAAGAGATCAATAGATAGCTCAGAGCTAATGGCTGTGTGATGGAACTCTTTTCAGAACTTGATAAAGATGCTGATGAAAACTTTACCAGGTAGACACTATACAAAATTGACTTAATCTATTGTAATATGTAGAAATTAGTTAGGAGTTATAAAGAATTTATTTATCCATTAAAGAAATTGATTTAATCTATTGTAAAAAGTAGAAATCAGTTAGGAATTGTAAAGAATTCATTTCTCCATTAAAAAAAGTGTTTGAAAAAATAATGAAAAAACAAAAAGTTTGGTTTTCATTAAAAAAAAAAAAAAAACATTGACATTTTAGATTTGTATAACTTTTACAAATTCATCTATCAATAAACTAAACTTAATAGATAAATAAGAAGAGGGGAGTGAGCAATTCATCTCACACATTTATCTCCTCAATTTGTGTTTCTAATTCATTCATTTCACACATTTGTCTGCTCTATTTATTTCTAATTAACTCAAACAATTTGAATAATGAACAAATTACTTTTAAATATCAAAACATTACAAAATCAAACTCTAACCTTTACTATAATGAGTAGAACATTGTTTTTCACATAATACATTACAAAATCAAATTCAAACTCAAAATTTGAACATTGAAAACTTCTTTCAACTAGCAAGCCTTTACAATGATTGAATGATTGATAGGAGAGAGTGGGAGAGTTTGAATGATTGATATTGTGTGTTGGGTTAAGGTGTACACCTATTGACAATGGGCAGATTTAATAGGGGTTTAGTGCTTAATAAGTTTTTTTATGGACATGATTAAATATGACTGGAATATTCTTAGTAATCACACAAAATAAATAGCTGTGATTTCAATCATTAACTTCCTAGCTATTATAAAGACATACTTTAAGTGTTTACTTTTTTACATTTACCTAATCATATTTAAAAATTACTTTGATAGCTAACTAATTACCACGTAAGTGATTAACAAAAATTAAAATATTAACACCAGATAAATGAAGCTCAACCGTTTATTTGTTAATCAATAATAAAATTTAATATATTCTTGTAAAGATTCGTTTCATCCTATCAACCTACTATTTAGCTGGTGTGCTAGTTATACCTCATTCACTACTCATAACACTCTTGATTGTGACTTATATTGCTTAGCTTTAACTCGCTCCTTCGATGTATGGATAAGAGTCCTTAAAATAAAACGAAGAAAATATAAAAAGAGGATATTTTTGTCAGGGATGGTGAGGGTGTACATTTTGCACCAAGCGTTTTCATCTTTCTACAATGAAGTTTGAATCATTAATATTGCGTGTTGGGTTATTAAACCTCATTTAATAATCATGAAACTCTAGATTGTGACTTATCTTACTTAGCTTTAGCTCGTTCTGTCGATTGAAGGATTAAAAATGATTCATTTATTTTTAATCTTTGAAATTAAATATAAAAAAATTAAACGAATATTCTTTTTGTCATTTTTGTCTTATACGATGACGGTGTATTTTTTGTATTATACGTTTTCAATTTTCTATCATTTTATTCATATATGAATAGAATTATAATATATATTATATTCTAGCTCTTTATGACTTAAACGTTAGGCATCTCTCTATTGAAAATAGATTAATCAACTTGGCCCGGAATTCATGATGTTGTCATATTTTTGTGGTTGTCTCCAAATGAATGAATGATATTTAATATTTTATATTAATAAAGATGATTAAAATATAATTACATATGTTTTGTTGTTGAGCTAATATTTGGGAAATCAATTCAGTTTTTAATTGGTTTACTATTCAAAATATACCAAAAGAAAGGTTAAGAAGCTTTTTATAAAAATTATCCAAAAAATATTCACAAGTCTTAGGATTGACATTCTTCTTCTTGTGGTCATATATACTAGAGAAAGGAGATAGCATGAATGAAAACTTAAACAGAAGAGGAAGGAGCTTCTCGAGGAACCTAGAGGGTTTCCTCTCCATCAGTGTCGAAGATGATACCTTGTTTGGTAGCCATAATGTTGAGTTTCTTATCCGTCAATTGGTTCTGCAACTGGATGAATTTGATTATCCTGGCCAACTTTGTTTGTGCAGGGTCCCTGACAGTAATGGATTTTCATTAGGAGAGTTTTCATATGCTAGTAGAGATCGACGGTGAGAAGATATTTAATGTCTTTGGGACGAGTTGAACTAGTGTCTGGAAGCAAAGACATGAATTCTGCATCCACTACTGTATACAAGGTATTCATCTTCTCTTGGCAAACCTCGTTTTCTAGACTCTCCAAGTCTTCTTGAGTTTCAGGTGTCGTATTGTTGAACTAATTCTCCTCTGCAACGACCGCTTCTTGGTGCACTCTGGAATGGGGTTGAATTAAGGGGGTTCTACCTCTTCCCCGAGGCCCTAACTAGTCCATTATGGTTCTTCATATCTGAGCACTTGGCAGATGAAGGGAGCAAAGAGGAATGATGAAAGTGTTAAAGTTCCATACCCTGCGTGTATTCCAAAGCTGTTGAGAGTTCCATAGCCTGTAATGAAGCTTATAACTAAAATAAATGGGCGATCCCTCCATTATCATTGCTATGATTTCTCTCATACACCTTCCAGCGTAATGATTTAAATGATGATCAGAGGCGTACTCGATGTAGATTTTGTTTCTAAGGCAAATGGTCGTCATCTAGAGTTCGGAGAGAGTATGAATTATGGTGACAAGCATGTGTTGAGATTTATACTTCATGGTAGATTCGTTACATATGAGACTACAATAATTTTTTAAGGGCGATTGCATGGTGGCTAGCTCAAACCTACTGGTGAGCCTTAACTATGTATTAATGTGATGCATCGAGAGGAGGTTGGAGGTTGCCTCGTGTCACATGGATTTCCATGGCGAGAATCCCCATAGAATTCATGGGGTCGATATTTCTAGAGGGACTCCCAACTCTCACCCAAATCGAGAGGAATGAGATTTAATATTCATAATTTCCTTGCATTTATGAATGCATTGTGAACCTGTTTACTTTTTCACGTTTACTTTATAGGATTTACTAAGCCATCTTTTCAATTAAATTTTAACATTTTAAAAGATATGAAATAACTTGGCACTTATGGTTACGGAGTGAACTAAAAATAGTGTTATTTTTTTACTATGTGGTGTGTGGTTACATTTTCAAACTTGGTGTGGAAAAAATTCATTTCAGTGTTTACATTTACTTTAGCTATGAAATCCAGATTATTTTCAGAATGAAATGAAAGCATAGATATTACAATGAAATACACTTAAAAATTGCTAGAAACAGAGAAATACAACATTACATGATTTCTATTAATGAAAGAAATGTACAAAGACTGTAAAAATAAAAAGTGCAATACTCGCTAGAATGGTGGCAACTTTATCACTGAGAAGAGATGTGACGGCTACACTCATTCACAAGAAGATGATTACAGTGAGGCTTTGAAGGCCTTTTTATGATAAACATGAATGCCAAAACCCTAGACATCCAAAAACCTAACCCTAGGAGATGAAGCGCCAAAAGTCATGTGGGCCTCGTTGGGGTAAGTTAGTACATTAACTTCCCAAGGTCATAAATTTTGCATACGATATTTGTTTTAGGCATGTGATAACCCGTTGGAAAGGTCTTCTCAAGAATTACACATTATGTCATCAAACTTTGACTTCATCTACAGTTTGACTGTGGAAAGCCAAGAAAACATTGTTTAGAGCCCCAAAATGGCCCTGGAAGTATAGAAATATGTACTGACGTGAAAACTTCCAAAATAAGCTAGTTGGAATAGGTGCGCGACCACCAATATCCACCTGAATGTTGTGTAGGGATTTAATATAGCCCCGTAAGTGCAGAACCCACAATTACAAATAAATTTCCCCATTATAGAGAACCGTGCTGAAATGAAAAGTGTCCAGATGACCCAATTGGAAGTTGGAACAGGTGGGTGGCCACCGATATCCACCTGGATCAATCCTCCCCCCTTAGGAATAAATGGTCTCCATTGTGTTGAGTTCTCGGGGAAGAGGGGAAATTGTTTTTTGAATCTGAATCTTGGTGAGTTGTGTGCCTTGTTGGAGAAGTTTCAATGCTTGGTCTGTGGAAGGCTGTCATGAACCTGTTGTTGTCGGGGTTGAATATGTTCCACCAACATGTTGTCTCTAGGATTGACAGGGCATTGTGTAGGCACCATTGTAGGTGAAGAAACAATTTATGCAATCTGCTTCTGCTAGATAGAAGGTGTTGAGGCTGTAGTGGTTGCAAGGGCCTTTTGTGCATCCTTTGAACATATTGTGAAGATAAATGAATTTTTCAGTATGAGAGATTACCTTGCAGCACTATTTTGGTGGAACAATGGTCAGAACTACCTTTGGTATCATGTAGAACTGACCCACAGGAGTAATAATGACAGTACGGGGTCGAGATTAATAAAAAACATGATGTTTCCACATATATGGTTGGACGAAAACAACATCACATACATAAAGAGGGGAAACATCACACACTACCTCATCCTTGAAGGGTTGGATGCCATAGGACATGTGACACTGCTAGCTGACACAGAGATCTCATCCCTGGTGAAGCAACCCGGTGTTGTATCATTGCGGGTGTGGTGTTGTCGACAACCCTAATTGTTTGACGAACTCAACTAAAATGAGGTTCTTCTGGTTGTTTTTATCAACAATGAAATGCAATGGGGTCCCATTTACCCACATTTGTGAATGGAAGAGGTATTCCCCCTCTTCAGGATCTATTGGTTCTTCTGGTTGAATTGTTGTGATCATGACAATAACAATGGGTTCTGCGTCGATGATCTGTATGTTTTCAATATTTTCTGGATCGGATTCCGAATTAGGGTTTGGCTCCTTGTCTTTGACCTCGGCCACCAATGACTGTTTCAAGCGACATTCATCGGTTTTGTGCCAAGGGATTTTGTGGAAGTCACACCAATTCCCAGTGTCATTCTTCGTATTTCCCTTACCGTTATTGTCCTATGTATTGGACTGGTTTTCTAGAGGTTGTTGGTTAGGGCCATCTTTACCATGTTTTGGTTGTTGCGGATTTGCAGACTCTAACTCCCATTTATTTTGGTGCCTACATTTATGATCGATTTTGACAGCATATCGATATGAAACTCCCAATGATGAGATGTTTAGGAAATCCATTTCGGTTTGGATGTACCTATGCAAAGCCCCACGGTATTTCAGAACTAGATGTCGCTCAAAGTCTTTGATACCTAGCTTGATGTGCAAGGTATGGAAAGTATTTGTGAACTCCGACAATGTTTGGCTCTTCTCTTGTTGCATTGTGGTCCATCTCATGTATTGATCTTCATAGTTATCAACATGGTAGTATTGTTCATTGACCACATCCACAAAAATATACCAAGTGGGCTTGACCCCATATATTCCAGATTTCTCTGTGGAACTTTTCTCCCAGTAAGTTTTCCACCAATGTTTGACATGGGGGAGAGCCTTGAGAAGTGCGAAGGTGATATTTTTCCTGTCAAAAAAATTGTGAACAGAGAAATAACCTTCTAGCAAATTCAACCATTTTTCTAAGGCATCCACATCTATCTGACCTTCAAAAACTAGCATATCAAAATTAACTTGTACCTTGAACGGAGAGGTTCCTCCAAAGTAGTCTCTTGATGAAGATGTGCCTGCTGCTATCAACCGACGTTGAAGGATGTGGGAAAAATTCTTCATCATTTCGTCCCTCTGTCACGCGAGAGATGTAACGCCCCCTTTCAGGGCCGGGCATGCGCTACTTCACAGAATAAGAATCTCATACTTAATTATATATATATGACATGCATTTAAGCAATTGAAACACATTTAACACAGATTAAACATAAGAACTACTACTGTTATAAATAATCAATGGCATTAACATTAATTCCTATGCATAGTAGAATACATGATAAATATAAATACACATACATGCATAAACGTAATTTAAAAACATCATCTGGTACTTATCTTTGAAACGGTGGTAATTCCACCAACCAGGTGCAGGCCTTCCACGAACCTCCCAGCCTTAGACCACACTACTCATCAAGCTCATCCGTGGGTCACCCCCGAGTTGGGACTAAGCTCCACCCCAAGGCAAGGAATCCTAGGCTAGGCTGAAGTTACAGGAAAAACACACAGTCACAAAGAAGGAATTCTCTCCCAGGAACCACTCATACTCACTGCCCACATATTCTCCTTCCCCACATGCATGTTCCACCCCAGGAGTATACACCTTCTCTGTCACCTAGACAGTCCTTCGGCTGCTAACCTCCCTTGCCTTGGGTTTCAGTAATAGGCCAGACTGAAATTGTCTGAGCTCTGTGGCAGCTATAGGGTTCCTTCTGAGAGCTCTCTCCTTCCTCAGCACACTCTCTCACCTGGAGAGAGTCACTCACAGGCCAAGCACCCTGTTCTTCCAACTTCAAACACCTCTCTCACCTGGAGAGAGTGTTGTACAAACTGGCCAACAAGCCACACGCAGTCCAGCACTGCATGGCCACAACAGCCAACAGGGAAAACAAACACGGGCTTTCCAGATAGGCTCAATAATGGCAGGATGGTATCACGGTTATGGATTTTGGGACAAAGACTCCACACACAGGCTCGATCTGCTCCGACAGAGGATGTATCGGCTTTCCAGAAATCAACATAGGTTATCCCCGAAATCAACACAGACTTTTCCCACGGTTTCAGAATTTCACGAGGTCTCTTGCAGAGGTCAGATGGTATGTATGGTTCATAAGAGGCACGAGGGTATATCTGCAGAGGTCGGACGGTTTCACCCTCAGATGGTTGGGTAGAATGGAGGAGGAACCCCCATCACGACTCATCTCAATCGTTTTATTTGCATGGGCTTGGGTTGACACTTTTCACCCATGAAACTGCATGTGTTCCATCAACATGTGTTCCTCCCATTTGGAAGTCACCTATCATTCCAAAAGGGACTTAGGATAAAACATATAATTCACATGTCTTTTGGAATAATATTAAAATATTATTCCCAAGGACTTAAGCCCCTAGGCTCAACACTTAGCCCCTTTTCCCACCTTCCAGCCCCTAATCCCTTGCCCACTCTATGGATGCTTAGTGCCCCTTCACTCATTCATCGTGTCAGCCTGCACGCTATGGTGTTTTTATTTATTTTTATTAATGTTCTACATAGATACAGGTACAAAAGTAGGCTTTTGGCCTTCAACACTTAGGCTCTCTGGCCTAATAATCACATAAGCCTACCAACTTATATAAACTTGGCTCACCAACCTATAAAACATATTTACAATTCATTTCATAAGAAATATTTACAATAGGGCTCGGACTTGGGGACATTATAATCCCCCTCCCCTTATTTCTGCACTGTCCTCAATGCAACTTCACACTGCATCTGCAAGCTTTTTCAAAATTTTGAAAAAGATGCGGGTACTTTGCCCGCATAACATCTGCATGCTCCCATGTTGCGTCCTCAGGACCATACCAGGTCCACTAGACCTTTACAAGCTCTATGGCTCGATTCCGGAGTTGTTTGTTTTTCCTGTCCAATATGCGCACAGGATGCACTTGCAGGACACTTTCTGGTTCCACCTGAATGGCATTCCAGTCGATAACATGATTAGCATCGGGTATACATTTCTTAAGCAGTGAAACATGAAACACATTATGTACAGTCATAGATGCAGGTAATGCAAGCATGTATGCAACTAGCCCAATCCTTTCCAGGATTTCAAACAGCCCACAAAATCTTGTTGCCAACTTGGCGCAACTTCCCAGCTTCAGGGAACTCTTGTTAGTTTTCACTTTCAGGAAAACATGATCACCCACTTTGAATTCTCTGTGGGTTCTGTTCTTATCAGCATAACTTTTTTGCCTGTTCTGGGCAGCTTTCAAATTTTGCTTAATTCTTATCATGTGGTCTTCCATATCTTTGAGCAACTCAGGCCCAACTACTGCTCTATCAGCTGGATTATCCCAACTCACTGGAGTGTTGCACTTTCTTCCATAAAGTGCTTCAAATGGGATCATCTTCAATGATGCATAATACCCATTATTGTAGGCGAATTCTACCAAATGTAGGTAGTCTTCCCACCTTGATGGTTTATCCATCACATACATTCTCATCATATCTTCTATTACTCTGTTCACCCTCTCGGTCTATCCATCAGACTCAAGATGATACACTGTACTAAAGTTCAGATTCGTTCTGAATCCTTTGAACAGTCATTTCCATAAATTCGAGGTGAATTTCGGGTCCCTATCAGACACAATCATCTTAGGAATTCCGTGCAAGCATGCCACTTCTTTTAAGAATATATCAACAACATATGTTGCCTTGTGAGTGGTTTTCAGTGGAATAAAATGGGCAGCTTTTGTAAGCTTTTCCACCACCACCATGATCGAATCATGCAGCTTGCTCGTTCTGGGAAATCCTGTAATAAAATCCATTGTTACGACTTCCCACTTCCACTCTGGAATGGGTAAAGGCTGCAACAACCTTGTTGGGTGCATATGCTCAGCCTTAACGTTCTGGCACTCCATACATCTGACAATATATTCAACGATCTCCCTCTTCATACCCGACCAAAAATAATGGCTCTTGATTGCTGCCACAGTCTTCTGATATCCAGGATGTCCAGCATACGTCACGTTATGCATTTCTCTTAGAATAGCAAGTTTCAAATCCTGGACATTGGGTATATACACTCTGTTTTTGTACAAAAGTAATCCATCGGCTTCCAAGGTGTAATTTTCCTCTTTCTGTGACCTTTCACTCTGTTGTAGCTTTGCTACCAAATCTCTGTACTGCAAATCGGTATTTGCAGCTTCCAAAATTCTATTCTTAATATCAGTCCTGTACATGCTAATGGTTGTAGCATGTAATTCATGCACCTTTCTGTTGAGTGCATCGACCACCTTGTTTTCCTTCCCTTTGATATGCTTGATATCAAAGTCGTATTCGCACAGAAACTTCAACCACCTGCTTTGTCTAGCGTTTAAGGTTGGTTGATCAAATAAATACTTCAGACCATTGTGGTCTGTTCGTAATTGAAATCTCCTTCCCATGAGGCAGTGTCTCCATTTCCTCAGTGCGTGAACGATTGCTACCAACTCCAAATCATGAGTGGCATAATTCTTTTCATGCTCCTTCAGCTTCCTGGACTCATAACAGATTACAAATCCATTCTGGCTGATAACTCCTCCCAACCCTTCCTTACACGCATCTTGCATACCACGAAATCCATATTTGGATCTACAATTCTCAGGATTAGAGCATTGTTTAATAACTGCTTCAATTGCTGGAAACTGCTCTCACACTCTTCAATCCACTGAAACTTCTTCTCCTTCCTTTGCAAGGAAGTGATAGGGTGAGCTATCTTTGAGAACCCTGCTATAAACCTTCTATAGTAGCCCACCAGACCCATAAAAGATCTAACTTCCGCCACATTCCTTGGCACTGACCATTCTCGGATGGCCTCAACCTTTTTAGGATCCACAACGGTCCCTTCTTTTGAAATAATATGCCCCAAGTAATGGATCTGCCTTTGATAAAAGGAGCATTTGCTCAACTTGGCATACAGCTGGTGTCGTCTCAACACTTGCAACACCATTCTCAAGTGTGATCATGCTCTTCCTCTGACTTGGAATACACCAAGATGTCATCCAGGAAGACTATGACAAACTTGTCTAAATAGTCCCTGAATACACCATTCATCAAGCACATAAAAACAACAGGTGTGTTGGACAGTCCAAACGGCACCACTGTGAACTCATAATGACCGTACCTTGTTCTAAAGGCAGTCTTGCTGATGTCCTCATCCTTTATTCTTACCTGTTGATATCCTGATCTGAGATTTATCTTCGAAAATATTTTCACACCTTTCAACTGATCGAAAAGATCATCGATCCTCGACAGAGGATACTTGTTCTTGACAGTTACTTTGTTCAACTTTATGAAATCAATGCACAACCTCATAGTTCCGTCCTTCTTCTTCATGAATAGGACCGGGGCACCCCAAGGTGATACGCTGGGGTGAATGTACCCCTTCTTTATAATCTCTTCAAGTTGTGATTACAACCCTTTCAGCTCTGGCGTACTCATTCTATAAGGAGCTTTCGAAACTGGAGCTTCTCTAGGCATAAAATTTATAGAAAAATCGATGTCTCTCTTCGAAGGTAGTCTAGGCACTTCCTAGAATACATCCTCAAACTTAGTAAGCACCTCATGATCTCCAATCTTTGAGACTTCATCTCCGGATGCTTCCTCCACACGGGATGCAAATAATTGATAGCCTTTCCTGTAGCACTTCTTCAACTGCATGACTGAGATTTCTCTAACACCCACAACTCTAGGAATCCCTTGGACTATTTTTCGATTCCCCTCCTCATCTAGGCATGTAAGCTTCTTGTTACGACAGTCCAGGAGGGCATGGTGCTGGTCCAACCAGTCCATCCCAACTAAGCAGTCATAAGAGCCTAAAGGCAGAATATTCAATTCAGCCTTAGTGCTCAATCCTTTCATGTCCACAGGACAGGACTTAATCAACTTAGTGACCTTCCTCTCGGTTCATGTAGCCAACTGCACTAGCCAAGACTTTTCATGTTTTCTTCTTGACAAATGCAAACTTTCCACCACCCTAGGATCTACATAACTATGGCTAGCCCCTGAATCAATTAAAATAATAAATGGTCAGTTATTAATCATACCTTCCACTTCAATCATGTGCGATTGAAATTCAACTTGCTTGTTATCCAGGGATGCGTAGATCCTTGGAATTTTGTTGCCCATATCCTCCATTGTTTCATCTTGCTGAACAATGTGGACGGTTCTCGCTTTATCTTTTCTGTGGGGGCAGTCTTTGTACCTATGGTTCCCTTTACAACCCCAACACTCCATAGGTGGCGGTCTTGGCATCTGCTCACCCACTTCACCCTTCTTGGGCTCTCTAAAAGATGGCTTTCCCTGAGGGTTGTTTCTGAAAAAGGGAGGTTTGTTTCCCTTCTGCCTCTGCTCTTTCCTGAACTTCTTCTGGTCATCCCAAGCCTTCCGAAAAGTAGGCCTTTCTCTTTGTTGTTCATATAAGCATTTAGCCTTTCTTATTGTTTCTTCCATATTCTTAGGATCATCATACTGAATCTTGTCACTAATGGGAGGTGGCAGTCCACTTAGATATCTCTGAATTTTGATAGCCTCATCTTTGATGAATGGAACATACTTCAGTAGTTCCAAAAACCTTCGTTCGTATTCATCAATGGTCATGCTGCTTAGCTTGAGTTCGAAGAACTCCTTCATCTTTCTGTCATAGTATCTTTTAGTTAGGTATTTCTTCTCGGAATACCTCTTGAACTCCTTCCAAGTGATATCTTTCTCTCTAATGTGTTGGACTTGCACAAACTAATCCCACCACATGGATGATTTCCCTTTTAGTTGATACATTCCAATCCTTCCTTCTACATGAGCGGAATAATTCTGCAGTTGGAAATATTTATTCATGCCAAGCAACCATGTTTCGGCGTCTTCCTCCTTCTTGTGTTCACCATCAAATGTTGGAGGCTTGATCTTGTTCATCTCTCCTTTCAATTCATCCACTCCAGATCTTCGGTGTTTTCTGGTAGGGGATGGGCTTGAACTACTGTGTGTTTCCCTGCCAGAATGCTTTGGGCAGTGACGGTAATGTATGCTACCACTCCTCGATCTTCTTCTCATCTCAATGGTTTTGACACTTCTTGATCTGCTGGTGTCACTCTCTTTTTCCAATTTCCTTTCTATTCTTTCTAGGCTCTTCAACATCTTTAAGTTGAATTCACCCTGCTGATCCCTGACCCTCATGAGATTTCGACTATCAGTTTTGCAAGCCTGGGCATCTTTCTGCAATCTTTCAATGAGTTTCATCATATGTCCTTCCTTATCCAATTCTCATCCATTCCCATTGGAGTTCAATCCTTCGACTCCCAGGTTGACATCCCTTCCTTCTCTTTCGCTCTCTGAAATGGAGGCAATCCGCACCTCTTCCATTTCTATACTCGACGTAAATTCACGGTTGTCCTGACACTTGATGAACTCTGCAAACACAAGGTGCAATCAACCGAAGTTTGTTAGGCCCTTAAACCTTCAAGAAAACTTACAACATTCATAAACCAACGTGAACAAGAAAAATGTTTTGATTCCGTTAAGTTTTCTGAGCTCTGTTCAAATTTGCAATTTTCGGGACTTCGGAACTTCGGGGTCTCGGTCCATGAAGATCCAACAGTTAAATCCTCGACGGTTATTTTGTCTTAAAAAATTTTGGGACTTCGGCACTTCGGGTTTTCGGGTGATAGCTTCCTCTTTCTCCCTACCCTCGTATACAAAGGAACCTTTCGCAACTCGCGATCTCGCGAGTTCGTGAGTTGAATACCCTCGACTCCTCTTCCTCCAAACGTCGATACCCGAGATGTGATATGGGTATGGATCCCTCCTTGTTAGCGCCTGCTACATATAACTGTAGTCTAGGGCTAAGTGTTATCACCTCTCGCAACTCGCAACTTCGCGAGTTGGAGTGTTGAGCCCTCATGCTCCTCCTTTGCGAATCCCGAAATTTCAATTTACTTTACCCTCTGGGCCCACATAGCACAACTGTCTCCACATCGGGTCCACGTCACCTTCAACGATGTCATCAATTCCCACCACTCTCACTTTTCTTTTCGACCCACTGGTACATGGTACACACCCATGTGTCCATGTCCATACCAAGCGAAATGCAACGGTTAGATCTCTCTCAGATCTACGACGCAGATATTTTCGGCATTTTGGGGTTTCGGTCATCGGGAGTTCATGCATCCTCACATCTTGAACTTTCATTTGCCGAAATCCCTAAATTACGGTCTAATCCTCCACTGTTTCGACGGTCAATTCCTCTCTTACAATCTACGGTGTAGATCGTTTTGGGATTTCGGGTTTCGCTATTTCATGACTTGTGAAAATAAGGGTTCTTTCCCTTGGGTTTCCTAGGTGCCGAAACACTGTCCAACAGCCACGTGTTCCCCCCGATTGAAGATCCTGACGAATTTTGGGATTTCGCGTATTGTGATTTCCGCGTTTCTGTGCAACTCAAAAGCGTTTTTAAACCCTGCGCACGTTTTCCAGATCCGACGGTCACGAGGGTTTGCCTTCCCTCCCGAATAGATCCTAAGGCTCCGACACTTTTGTTGTGGAGTCCTCTCTCCCTGTGGCCATAAACCACACTGATTGCGGTTTCATAACATCGCTACACCTCCTGAGCTTTGTAAGCACGGTCAAGTAATCTCCTTGGCACTTAGGAGCACTCAAAGGTCCGAAATTGGTCCTCCAGACACAATTCCTCCTGAAACTCTTGGTCCAAAGATCCTTATCTGGCCCATCTAGGCTCAACGTCGAAACCTTGGCTCTGATACCATACTGTAACGCCCCCTTTCAGGGCCAGGCAGATGCTACTTCGCAGAATAACAATCTCATACTTCTATATATATATATATATATATATATATATATATATATATATATATATATATGGAATGCATTTAAGCAATTGAAACACATTTAACTTAGAGTAAACATAAGAACTACTGTTGTTATAAATAATCAATGGCATTAACATTAATTCGTATGCATAGCAGAATACATGATAAATATAAATACACAGACATGCAGAAACGTAATTTAAAAACATCATCTGGTACTTATCTTTGAAACGGTGGTAAGTCCACCAACTAGGTGCAGGCCTTCCACGAACCTCCCAGCCTTATACCACACTGCTTATCAAGCTCAGCAGTGGGTCACCCCCAAGCTGGGACTAAGCTCCACCCCAAGGCAAGGAATGCTAGGCTAGGCTGAGGTTACAGGAAAAACACATAGTCATAAAGAAGGAATTCTCTCCGAGGAACCACTCATACTCACTGCCCACAGACTCTCCTTCCCCACATGCCTGTTCCACCCCAGGAGTATACACCTTCTCTCTCACCTAGACAGTCTTTCGGCTGCTAACCTCCCTTGCCTTGGGTTTCAGCAACAGGTCGAACTGGAATTCTCCGAGCTCTGTGGTAGCTACAGGGTTCCTTCCAGGAGCTCTCTCCTTCCTCAACGCACTCTCTCACTTGGAGAGAGTCGCTCACAGGCCAAGCAACCTGTTCTTCCAACTTCAAACACCTCTCTCACCTAGAGAGAGTATTGTACAAACTGGCCAACAAGCCACACGCAGTCCAGCACTGCGTGGCCACAACAACCAATGGGGAAAATAGACACGGGATTTCCAGACAGGCTCAACAATGATAGGATGGTCTCACGGTTATGGATTTTGGGATAGAGACTCCACACACAGGCTTGATCTGTTCCGACAGAGGATGTATCGACTTTCCAGAAATCAACACAGGTTATCCCTGAAATCAACAAAGACTTTTCCCACAGTTTTAGAATTTCACAAGGTCTCTTGAACAGGTCGGACGGTATGTACAGTTCAGAAGAGGCACGAGGGTATATCTGTAGAGGTCAGACGGGTTCACCCTCATACGGTCATGTAGAATGGAGGAGGAACCCCCATCACGGCTCATCTCAGCTATTTTATTTGCATGGGCTTGGGTTGACACTTGTCACCCATGAAATTGCATGCATTCCTCCCATTTGGAAGTCACCTATCATTCCAAAAGGGACTTAGGATAAAACATATAATTCACATGTCTTTTGGAATAATATTAAAATGTTATTCCCAAGGACTTAATCCCCTAGGCTCAACACTTAGCCCCTTTTCCCACCTTCCAGCCCCTAATCCCTTGCCCACTCTATGGATGCTTAGTCCCCCTTCACTCATTCATCGTGTCGGCCTGCACGCGGCGATGTTTTTATTTTTTTTATTAATGTTCTGCATAGATACAGGTACAAAATTAGGCTTTTGGCCTTCAAAACTTAGGCTCTTTGGCCTAATAATCACATAAGCCTACCATCTTATATAAACTTGGCTCACCAACCTATAAAACATATTTACAATTCATTTCATAAGCTAGATTTACAATAGGGCTCGGCCTTGGGGACATTACAATAGCTTTCTCAAGCAACAGGTTAATAGAATCTTTTGCTCCATCTTTTTTCTTTTATGCCGCCATAGAGGGTTTCATAGGCGTGCAAGAGCGATTTTCCTCAAGAGAGACAAGCTCAAGACCCAACTTGCTATACTCAGACCTTGTCGGGGACATGCACTAAAACACGATCAAGAGAAGCCTGCTTTGATACCACTGAACTAGATTATTTTCATAATGAAATGAAAGCAGAGATATTACAATGAAATACACATAAAAATTGCCAAAAACAGAGAAATACAACAATACATGATTTCTATTAATGAAAGAAATGTATAGAGACTGTAAAAATATAGAGTGCAAGACTCGCTAGAATGGTGGCAACTTTATCTCTGAGAAGAGATGTGATGGCTACTCTCATTCACAAGAAGATGATTACAATGAGGCTATGAAGGTATTTTTATGATAAACATGAATGCCAAAACCCTAGACATCCAAAAACTTAACCCTAGGAGATGAAGCACCAAAAGTCATGTGGGCCCTGTTGGGGTAAGTTAGTACATTAACTTCCCAGGGTCACAACTTTTGCATATGATCTTCGTTTTAGGCGTGTGATAGCCCATTAGGAAAGTATTTTTGAGAACTACACATTATGTTGTCAAAGTTTGACTCTGTTTATAATTTGACTGTGGAAATCAAGGAAAACACTGTTTAAAGCCCCAAAATGGTCATGGAAGTACAAGAAGATGTACTGACATGAAAACTTCCAAAATAAGTCAGTTGGAATATGTGGGTGGCCACCAATATCCACCTGGATGCTATGTAGGGCTTCAAGACAACCCCGTAAGTGCATAACCCAAAATTACAAAGAAATATCCCCATTACAGAGAAATGCGTTGAACTGAAAACTATCTAGATGAGCCAGTTGGAAGTTGGAACAAGTGGGTGGCCACTGATATCCACCTGGATCAAATAATTAGGCATGTGAGAGGAGTGGGAAAAAATGAGTAGTGTGGATATTTTGATGACCTGATATGAAGGGGTGATTTAGATTTATGAGCGGAATGAAATGAATAACAGACTGAATACATTAACATAGAGATGCGAAGAACAACAACATATGTCTAGTGAACAATAACTTCTATTGAATAAATAAAATAGGTTGAAATTGTAAAACTACAAAATTGAAAACAACTTGTTCGAATGGTGGTATCTATCTATGAGAAGAGATGTGGCTTCTACGTGCATCTCTATGAGAAGAATGATTACAATGAGGCTCCATAGGCATTTTTAACATTACTCATGAATACCAAAAACCTAACCCTAGGAGATGAAATGCCAAAAGTTATGTGGGCCTCGATGGGTAAGTTGGTACCTCAACTTCTTGGGGTTGTAACCTTTGCATACGACCTCCGTTTTAGGCGCATGATAGCTTGTTGGAAAGGTATTTTCAAGAAATACATATTATGTCGTCAAACTCTAACTATGTCTATAGTTTGACGGTGGCAAGCCAAAAAACAATGTTTAGGGCCTCAAAACAGTCCTGGAAGTACATAAATATGTACTGACATGAAAACTTAAAAAATAAGCCAGTGGGATTAGGTGGTGGCCACAAATATCCATATGGTAGCTATGCAGGGATTCAGATAGCTCCAAAAGTGTAGAACCCACAATTACAAATAATTACAGAAGAACGTGTTGAACTAAAACTATCAAAATGATCTAGTTGGAATAGTTGGGTGGCCACCAATATTCACCTGGATCAGTCCTCCCCCCTTAGGAAGCAATGGTCTCCATTGTGTTGAGTTCCCCCATCAGATGAGAAAATTCCCATTGAATTTGGCCCTGGGTGAGCCATTTTCCTTGGTGCATGAGTTTCCCTTCCTTAACAACCCGATAAAGTTGGATCCTCTACTGGAAATTTCCCTTGACTTGTGTGTCCACTATATGATCAGTGGATGCATGTTCCATGCACTTAGGGTTGAGCTCTGTTGGTGTCAATTGTTCTGTGATCTCTGAGGTGTCCAATAATGGTGGAAAATATGGTTGTAGGAGGTCCACATTGAACACTCGGTGCAAGCCAAGGAAGGGGGGAGTGTTGAGCTCAAAATAATTGTCTCCCACATCCTTGGTGATAGTGTAAGGCCCATAGTGAAGTGGAAGGAGCTTCTGATGAGGCCTTGTAAGGCGTTCTTTTTGTAAATGTAACTATATCTTGTCTCCCAACTGAAACTTGTGTGGTACCTGGTGTTGATCATGGCCCTGCTTGTACTTAGCATTGGCTTTCTGAAAAATTTCATGGACCTGTTGGTGGATGTGTTGAATTATCTCAATGACTCTAGTGGCTTTGTCGACCCTAGACTGAACATGGAAAGATTATGTCTGTGTGGTTGCAAGAGGTAGTGCAACATCAATGGGACCCAAGGGTGGAATTCCAACCCCACTTGAAATAGGCTATGGCCGGTGGAGCTATGGAGAGCCCTGTTGTAGCTATGTTGAACATAGGGAAGACTATCATCCCATGTACATGGATGCTTACAATTATACATGTGCAGGATGTGCACACTCATCCAATTGACGACCTCTGTCTAGCCATCGGTTTGAGGGTGGAAGGCAGTGGATTTAGTGAGCTTGGTGTCCAACAGTGACCATAGACTCGACCAAAATGTGTTGAGGAACCTGTTGTCCCGATCAGATATTATGGTCTGTGGTATCCCAAACTGGACCCACACTCGTTCGAAGAAGAGCTTGGTAGTATCTGTCATTGTGATGCTCTTCTTGTAAGCTGTGAGAATGGCCATCTTTGAAAACTGATAAACCACCACAAATACATAATCATTTACTTTCTAGGTGGATGGAAGGCCATACATGTAATCCATTGAGATGGATTTCCAAGGCCTCTCGGGAGTAGGAATAGGGGTGTATAAGCCTTGCTTCTTGATGGATGGCTTGGAAATGGCACAAACAGTGCAAGATTTGATATACTTGTTGACGTCTTGTCGAAGTTTTGGCTAATAAAAATGTTTCTATAGAATGACCATAGTTTTCTCCACACCAAAATGTCATGCCACCTAACTGTAGTGAGCCTCCCAAATCATATTTGCACACTCGGTTGCAGGAACACATAGGTGGCCTAGATGGCATAACAATATGTCCTGAATGTGAAAATCGGTGACATTTGTGCCTATAACCAAGAGCTGATAGGTGGTGGTGAAGGATCTTGTTGATAAAGTTGGGGCCACTCAGATGCCTCATGCCAATAAGAATGGAGCACGGTGGTGAGTGCAGCCACAAGAGCTCGACTGAGGCAGTGAGCGACATGATTTATGCTCCTTGTATTGTACTTGATGTTGAGATGAAACTGCTATAGGTATGTGGACCACTTATGATGTTGATCATTATGCAACTTCCCCTGTGTCTGTATGGGCTGCAGAGGCTTGTGATCAATGTGGATGATTGTCTCCTTTCCCAGAATGTAGTGTTTCCATTGATGATAGGCTTGTACAATGGAATACATTTCATTTTCATAGGTGGGGTATTTTTGGATAGTATCTGAGATTTTCTCACTATGGTATGCTATCAGATGATTGTGTTGAGAGACAATTGCACCTACAACATAGTTGGATGCATTTGTCTCAATCTCGAACGGTTGTTGCAGATCGGGTAAGGAGAGTATTAGAGCTAAGCACAAGCAATGCTTTATATCATCAAATGCTCGTTGTTGTGCCTTCCCCCATGTGAACGTTTCCTTTCCATCACCCTTGGTCACTTGGATGAGGGCCCATGCAATATGGGAGGATCCCAACTCAAACCGTCGGTAGAAGTTGGCAAGTCCCAAGAAGCTTCGAATCTCGGTTAGTGTGATCGGGGTTGGCCAGTCACATATGACTTGGATCTTAGCTATATCCAAATGTACCCCATGTTCATCAACAATGTAGACCAGGTATTAGACCATGTTCATGCCAAAGGAACATTTTTCCAAGTTGGCATATAGATTGTGTTGTCACAGAGTGCTCAAAACCTGTTGAATATGATGCATGTGTTCCTCCCAAGTTCTGTTGAATATGGGGATGTCATACAGATATACCACCACAAAATAGTTGGTGAAGGGTCTCAATACATCATCCATAAACCTCACAAATTTTTCCGGTGCATTTGTCAGGCCAAAGGGCATGACCAACCATTCGAAGAGACCTTCTTTAGATTTGAAAGTTGTCTTCCATACATTAGTCGGTTCAATAAGAACCTGGAGATAGCGAGACTTTAGGTCAATCTTGTTGAAGAACTTGGCCCTCTTGATTTGTTCAAGAAGGTCATCAATTCAGGGAATTGGGTACCGGTTCCTGACTGTGATTTTGTTTAATGCTCTGTAATCATAGCAGAGCCGCCAAGTCCCATCTTTCTTTTGTACTAGTACAATCAGGCTTTCTCAATGGGAGGAGATGGTTCTGATGTGCCCCTTTTGAAGCAACTCTTGGATCTAATTCTTTATTTCATCATTTTCCATTAGCGAGTGACGATAAACTAGTCCATTAGGCAGAGGTGCACCGGGGGTTAGATCAATTGGATGCTTGACTTGGCAGTGCGTTGGTACCCCAGTGGGTGAAGATAAGATGTGTCTCTACTCTTCCACGATTCCATCCATTTGCCTCTACTGCAAAGAGAGGCTATGTGTAGAGGTCATGAATGTGGTGGTGACCTTCTGCTTACTATGAGAACGGATCACAAAGAAGACGAACTTCATGTTCTGTGAAATGACCTTACTGCATTTCTTAGCAGAGATTAAAGAAATAGCGGTAGGCAGTGCTACCTTTGGTATCATGTACAATTGTCTACCCAAAGTAATAATAACACTGCGAGGTGTAGTCTCATACACAACATGTCGCTTCCAAAAATATGGTTTTCCTAAAAGAACATCACAAACTTCAACGAGAGCAATATCACACAATACCTCATCTTTGAAGGGCTTGATGTCATAGGGCAGACATAACTATTGCCTGACATAGATATATCTTCCTTGGTGAACCAAGTCGATGGTATAGGGATGCGAGTGTGGTGTCATTGGTAGGTACAACCCCCTAACAACCTCTGCTAAGATCAGGTTCTTCTTATTGTTGCTATCGATAATGAAATGAAGTGGAGGCCCCTTTACCCACATCTGTGAGTGAAAGAGGTTTTCCCCTTCCTCTAGTTCTTCTGGTTCACTTGGTTGGACTTTGGTGGTAGTGACAGTGGCACTGGGTTCAACATCGATAATCCTCTTCCCTCCTTTTGGATTTGATTCAGAGTCAGAATCTTCCTCTGACTTGGAAGATTTCATCTTGGACATGAGTGACTACTTGGAGCGACATTCTTCGGTGTTGTGACAAGGGATTTTATGGTATTCACACCAATTTCCTGTGTCCTTATTTGACTTCTCATTACCCTTCTTGTGTTGCAGCTTGGACTGGTTGTCTTGAGAGTGACCATATTTTCTCTATCCCTTGTTTTGTGGGTTGGGGCTGCCTTTGCCCTGCTTCAGCTGTGAGGAGTTTGCAGATCCAAACTCTCACCTCTTCTGCTTAAATTTATGCTCGATCTTCATAGCATATCTATAAGTTGTACCCAATGATGCAATGCCCAAAAAATCCATTTATGTTTGAATGTATCTATGCATACAACCATGGTATTGGAGCACCAGATGTCATTCAGAGTCTTTGATATCCAATTTGGTGCACAGGGTATGGACAATATTGGTGAAATCTTGATACTGATTATTTTCGGAACGAAACGAAATCACAGATATTCAATGAAATACTCATGAAAATTTCCATAAACAGAGAAATACAACAATACTCGATCTCTATTAATGAAATAATTGTAAAGAGACTATAAAAATACAGAGTGCAAGACTCGCTAGAATGGTGGCAACTTTATCTCTTAAAAGAGATGTGACGACTACACTCATTCGCAAGAAGATGATCACAATGAGGCTCTTAAGGACGTTTTATGTTAAACAGGAATGCCAAAACCCTATACATATAAAAACCTAACCCTAGGAGATGAAATCCCAAAAGTCATGTGGGCCTCGTTTGGGTAAGTTAGTACATTAACTTCCTGGGGTCGTAACTTTTGCATACGATCTCCGTTTTAGGCACGTGATAGTCCATTGGAAAGGTCTTTTTGAGAACTACACATTACGCTGTCAAACTCTGACTCTGTCTATAGTTTAATTGTGGCAAACCAAAATAAAATTGTTTAGGGCCCCAAAATGGCCATGGAAGTACAACAAGATGTGATGACATCAAAACATACAAAATAAGGTAGTTGGATTAGGAAGACTGTTACAAACCGGTTACTGGAGAGGTTGAATATGCTCCACCAATCTATTGTGTCTGGGTTTGACCGGGCATTGTGTAAGCACCATTGTAGGTGAAGAAACAATATCTTCTTTTTCTTTGACAATCTGTTTTTGCTGGATAGAAGGTGTTGAGGTTGCAGTGGTACTTTGTGCATCCTTTGAACAAAGTGTGAAGAGGATGAATTTTGTAGTATGAGAGATTACCTTGCGGCACTGTTTTGGTGGAGCAGTAGTCGGACCTACCTCTGATATCTAATAGATTTCACCTCCCAAAGTAATAATGACACTATGAGGTCTAGACTCATAGACAACATGATGTCTCCACATATATGGTTGGCCCAAAACCACATCACAGACATCAAGAGGGTCAACATCACACACTACCTCATCCTTGAAGGGTTGGATTCCATAGGACAGGCGGCGCTGCTGGCTGACATGGATATGTCATCCTTGGTGAATCCACCCGATGTTGTATGGTTGCGGGTGTGGTTTTGTCGACAACCCCAACTATTTGACAACCTTAGCTCAGATGAGGTTCTTCTCGTTGTCATTATCAACAATGAAATGCAACAGGGTCCCTTTCACCCACATCTGTGAATGGAAGAGGTGCTCCCCCTTTTCAGGATCTACTAATTCATCTAATTGAAATGTTGTGGTCGTGATAGTGGCAGTGGGCTCTACATAGATGATCTGTCTGTTTCAATATTTTCTGGATCGGATTCCAAATTAGGGTTTGGATCCGTGTCTTTGACCTTGACCACCAATGACTGTTTTGAGCGATATTCCTCGGTGTTGTGCGAAGGGATTTTGTGGAAGTCACACCACTTCCCGGTGTCATTCTTCATCTCTACTTTACCCTTTTTGTCCCATGTCTTGGATTGGTTGTCTAGGGGATGTTGGTTAGGGTCATCTTTACCATGATTTGATTGTTGCAGATTTGCAGACCTGAATTCCCATTTGTTCTGGTGACTAAATTTTTGCTTGATTTTGACATCATATCAATAGGCAGCTCACAATGATGAGATGTTTAGGAAATCCATTTTGTTTTTTATGTATCTATGTAGAGCCCCATGGTATTTCAGAACCAGATGTCGCTTAGAGTCTTTGATACCTAGATTGGTGCACAAGGTATGGAAAGTAATTGTGAACTCCTGCACTGTTTGGCTCTTCTCTTGTCACAGTGTGTTCCATATCATGTACTGGTCTTCATAGTTATCAACAATATAGTACTGTTTTTTTACCGCATCCACAAAAAAATACCAAGTGGGCTCGACCCCATATATTCCATATTCCTCTATGGAAATTTTCTCCCAGTAAGTTTACCACCAATGTTTGACATGGGGGAGATCCTCTAGGAGTGGGAAGGTGATCTTTTCCCTGTCAGGAAAATTTTGAACAGAGAAATAACTTTCTAATAGATTTAACCATTTTTCTAGGGAATCCGCAGCTCTCTATCCTTAAAATATGGGAATATCAAAATTAACTTATACCTTGAAGGGAGAGGTTCCTCCAAAATGGTCGTTGGATGAAGATGTGCTTGTTTCTATTGGCAAGCGTTGAAGGATGTGTAAAAAATTCTCCATCATTTCGTCCCTCTATCATGTGAGAGCTTGCTCAAGAAACAAGTTAATTGTATCTTCTGCTCATCTGTTTTTCTTTTCTACTGCCATCGAGGGTTTCCTGGGCATGCAAGAGTGATTTTCCTCAAGAGAGACAAACTCGAGACCCAAATGTCTATACTCGGACCTCGTCGGGGACATGCAATGAAAAATGATCAAGAGCATCCTGCTTTGATACCATTGATCCAGATTATTTTCGAAACGAAATGAAAGAAGATATATTCAATGAAATACTCATGAAAAATGCTAGAAACATAGAAATACAACAATACTTGATTTCTATTAATGAAAGAATTGTAAAGAGACTAAAAAAAATACAGAGTGTAAGAATCGCTAGAATGGTGGTAGCTTTATCTCTGAGAAGAGATGTGAAAGCTACGCTCATTCACAAGAAGATGATTACAATGAGGCTCTGAAGGGATTTTTATGTTAAAAAGGAATGCCAAAACCATAGACATTCAAAAACCTAACTCTAGGAGATGAAACGCCAAAAGTCATGTGGGCCTCATTTGGGTAAGTTAGTACATTAACTTCCCAAGGTCGTAACATTTGCATATGATTTCCATTTTAGGCGCGTGATAGCCCGTTGGAAAGGTATTTTCGAGAACTACGCATTGCACCTTCAGACTTGGACTTCATCTATAGTTTGACTGTGGCGAGCCAAAATAACATTGTTTAGGGCTCCAAAACGACCTTGGAAGTACATCAAGATGTGTTGACATGAAAACATACAAAATAATACAGTTGGATTACGTGGGAGGCTACCAGTATCCACCTGAAAGATGTGTAGGGCTCCAGATAGCCATGGAAGTGTAGAAACCACAATTACAAAGAAGTACAAAAGAACGTGTTGAAAAAAAAATGGAAAAAGGAGCCAATTGGAACAGGTGGGTGGCCACCAATATCCACCTGGATCAAATCTGGTATTGTTTGGTCCCTTTCTTGAAGCAGGATGGTTGTTGGCACAGGGGCAGACCCAGGGTTCAACGCTACAACAACGCACCAACAAAACCCTAACTACCATCCCTTTCGGCAACACTTGCGAAGCAGATGAAGTCTCACCCAAGGTAGAGGTAGGGGTGGTTGCAGAACTCAAGTGTTTGCAACCTTAGTTGGGACACAAATCTGTGATTCTACAACTTAACAGAGCACTCAACAGTTAACATCCATCAAGATTCAGTCTCAGTTACAGTGCAATAAACCCTAATTACAGAGCATGCAATATTCAACCAGATCTAGCATCTAACAACACTTAGCTCGATGAAACAGATCAGATCTAGCAGATTCAAGCACTAAGAACGTGTATATAAGTCATATCTAACATCCATCCATATTGTTGAGCACTAAGCATCAACAATTCATTCATCTATATTAAAGCACTAAGAAAATTAACATACAAACACATCAACACATTGCACAAAGAAGAGCAACACAACATGTACGTGGTTCACCCCCACCCTAGGGCTACGTCCACCAACTCTTTGTCTTCTTTATTAGCTTATTCAATTGGTTACATGCACAAATCCTCAAAAACCCTACTCCGCAAAGGACAGGTGATTTGCGCATCTCGCTAGATCCTCCTTCGTTTTGTTATAGCACAAAGCCTTCCACAGTCTCTTATAATGAATTTCACTTACCTCTGCAAGTCTCACACAGTATGCACCAAAGCACTACAACTCTTGATCACATAGATCCAACTCTAGCACTTAGCTAACTTGCAACTGCCGACAACAACAAAAACCTCCTTCTTACAATGCCTAGCCTTCTATTTATACATTACAAAATAGGCCTAAGCATGGGTAAACCCATGGGCCAACATTCCCATACCTGTTACATAATCCCAAATCCCAAAAAGTTCCCTAAAAGGGGCCGAGATCCCGCGATCTCTGCTTCATCTTGCGCTCTGACTTCGACAGCCTATCGAAGTCCCAAAATAGGTCAAACATGACCAAGAATCCTCAAAACTTGGTCAAGGGTCAATAGGTCCCCAACACTCACCTGTGAATCATCCCGAGTCACTATTATAGGACTAGTTCTACTTCAAAATTCTCAAGTTGCTTCGACTTGTTGTTGTTCCACAGCCTCTTGTTCAACAAATTCTTGTATGACTACTTCGTTGACAGGTCCCTCTAGGCGTTGTTCAACTGCAATGACAACTTGCTCCAGTTCCGCTCCTCGACCTTCGATTTATATGAACAATTGGTAAGCCTTATCCTATACAATTCGGAGCCTTTGAGTCACTTCCATGACTTTTCTTTGAATAATGTGGATCTGTTGTTGGGCAGTGCGCTGCTCTTGGGATCGTTTCGTTCTTTCCACAAGTGACAAGGGCTTCAACTGTGCCTGTATAGTCTCTACTTGATACTTCACCTCTTGGAGATGTGACTCCAGTTCCTTTAGTTCTGGGTTCTTATTTAGTTGCTCGTAGTTCTGGGCATTGCGATCAGTGAGTTTCTTACATTCCATGGCAAGGGCCTTTATTCTCTCAACTGCACTTCGAGCAGTTGCTTCTCTTTGGTCCCTCACATCCTGCGGGGTGCTGGGAACTGTGCAGAGCTCTAACTATGCTATTCGTTGTTGTAGCTGTTGGAGAGATATTCTACTTGATGCGTGACTCGATCTTCTACTTGGAGCTCTAAGCCTGTCAAATAGTGGAGGGCTCTGTTGACTACTTCCTTCACTTTGAATTTCTCTGCGAGCAACTGTTCTCTTTCTTGTTGCATATGTACTTTCTCTTCTTCGACTTTGCCTAGAGAGAAACCTTCTCTTGCTCTGCAACTCTGTGTTGTTCTATGAGTATGCCTTGCACTTGCTTCAAGGCCTGGGTGGCTTGTTCTATTTCTTCTTGAGCACGATGAAGGTGAGACTCGACCCCATCAACTATTTGGTGGAGTTGGGTTGGCTTGTCTCCCATCTCTGGTTCTCTTGATGGCAGGGGCGCAGTGGAGACTACACGGCTGGAATGAAGGGTCTTCTATACCTTTCAGAGTTCGATATCAATTCTATCATACATTTCCTCATGCTTGGCTTCCTGTTTCTCCATTATTTCCAGCGAATCATCGTTGAGAGCTGCGATGATGAAGTTGAAATCATCAGTAGTAAACACAATCTTCATCTTGGTCACGGTGGATTTGGATTTCTTCCGAGAAGAAGGTTTCAGGGGAGAAACCTTCCTCTTCTTCAAGGGATCAACCTCATCTCTGGGTTGTGCTACTTCACCTGGATTCTGTTTAGCTCCTTTGATATTTTGTTCTTCTACTTCGTCATCACCCCCTCGGTCAGGTGAGACTGAAGCAGTCTTTCATGAGGCATTTCTTAATTCTTGAACCTCTTTGGTCTTCTCGTTCTGTTGGGTCTGCGTGTATCATGTTCTTTTTGTGTGGTCTCTGGGCTGTCAGGATCAGACATCTCTACAAGGTCTGTGGGAACAAGGAGGTCTATAGACCAATCTTTAGTGATCTCCTCAAGGTCCTCTTCCGTGAGCTTGTAGTATGACTAAAGATGCTCCTTATGTTCATTGACTTACACTTTAAGGTAGATGAAGTGTTGATATGCGTAAAAATTCATCAGGGGTCAGAACCTCTATAGGGTGTTCAGGTTCATGCATGGTTAATCTTTGATGGCTTGCTTCATCTGTAGGTAATAGGTGTGAAAAACAACGTTCGAATGCCATTGTTTGTTCATATCACTCGAGTACCAAAGGGTAGTGAACTTCATAGCAAGCGGCTCAAATGGTTCAATATCCGGGAAGGCTGCACCTTCCGACATCACCCAGACAACAAAGGTAATGAGGATCAGGAGCCAGCTAAAGTGGAACTCGTGGCCCTAATCATGTGCTTCGCGATAGTCTAGTTCCCACCGATTAACTAGGTACTTCACCGAGTTCATCTGTAGACCTTCCATGCACTTCCCTGCGAGGTCAATGACAAAGCATGTGACCTGCGTAGGTTTGTTCTTCCTTACTAACTTTCAGGCTATTAGTTGGCAGGCTAGGCACAACGCGCCATTCTGGATGGAGGCTACCTTGTAACCTCGCGTTCCCTTTTCCACATCGTCGTATGTATCCTTGATCTTTTGTGCTAATGCGCGATCTGCGGCTTTTCGTGGATAGAACTCTTGCAGGTCAAGTCCTTGCATACTTAATCCCGTGATCCTATGGATCAGCATCGGACTGACTGTAATCCGACGATCTAACCATAAGTAACCGCCATGGTAACATGAAAGTCATAGCTTGACATAGGCGTTCACTTCCTGGTGCCTTCTGAAGTGTGGGATCTTCATTACATTTAACAGGTTGGACTGTGCGAGGTTCATCATCCACGACAGGGGGATTATCTTCAAGTTCTTCCCCTTCGTCCTGGTCAGGTATTTGTACGAGGCGAGCATACTGTAGTTCTTGCGATCTCCGAGGTTGAAGTCACTGAACTTCAATGCTGCGATCTTGTCCTGTTGTGCTTGAACTGTGCGTATCCCCTTCAAGAGGTACTCCGTAATCATGGTGTACTCGAAGTCTCTTGGCACACTGTCTCTACTCACTGCGTCGACTAGAGGCGGGATGTAATCGGGCAAATGGAAGGGACCAGCTTCACATTTGCTAGGTCATCTCTGTGTTTGGTTCTCTTTTCTGCTGATGGTCGGGATGATCTGGCTACACGATAAGTCGATGGAGAGGCTTGCAGTCCTCTCATCGATGACGCTTGAAAACTTGCAGACATTTCTTTTTCAGACATTACTCTTTCAGTCATTAGGTCAATGAGAACTTCCTCGACAATTTTATCTTCAGCGCTAAGCTCGTCCAACATGCATACTTGTGGTTGAATATCTCGAGTTCGAAGAGTAACTTTTTAATGCAATGAAGTAGATGGAAATAGTGCGATGATCACTATGCGAACTCAACTAGTCTGCGGGCTCAGATTCATGGTTAGAAAAAGTGTTCTCGTTGCGTGGCACGACGAGATAAATAGATAAATCGACAACTAATATCTTACAATGGTTGAGAAGCCTTCATTAACTCAGTTTTGTCTATTATGGCGTGGTCCCAATGGTCTGGTGGCAAAATTTATGATCACAAATGTCTTTCTACCCGTTCGGGTCGTCGATCTAACGGTTATACTGTCTCTAGTGGCTATAATGCATCACCATGGAAAAGTCCCATGTGACGCAGTTCTGATATCCCGACGAAGTTCTAATTTTGCAAATTTTTCTTATGCAAAGTTCCCTCTGGAACCTTCTGTAACTTTTTGATCTTATCTTTCTTCTTACTTAGTTTTTTATCCTTCTTTCCAGTGAGCTTTGTCTTGGAATTCTTTTTTCCATTTTGATTCTTATCCTCTTTTGGTATAGTAAATTCACATTGTTGAGATTCGTTCCCAGAAACCAGGGGTAATACTTCATATGTATCTGGAATAGATACCTCGGTCTTCTGTGGGTCTTCTAGTGTTCTTCCCACTTCGACATCCAAGTCTTTGGTTTTAAACAGTTTTGCTTGGTTCTCTTGTTCTTCAATCAAGTGTGCGATCCTCCTAGTCATGAAATCTTTTAACTCTTGCTTTAGCTGCTATAAGATTTCTTCTTCTTTTCTTTTGGCCTGATCTCCTTCAATCCAAGGTTTTCCTAGTAACATAGCAAATGGAGCATTTTTCAATAAATTTGACAACTTCAAATTCTTCCCCTGTCGAAGTTCCCTTGGCACTCATAAATATCTGGGTAAGTCTTCCACATAGGTTTATCAACTTTCCTCTGAATAATCCTCTTCCTCCTAATGACGGAATCATATAAGGATTTCCTAGAATTTCCCAAGTTTTTTTTGTCATGATATTCACCTGTGTTTTCTCGTCTAGAACACAGTCAATGTCGGAGTCTCATATTCTTGCTTCAATGCATTCTTTTTCTTTGAATATCTCTGATAAGCTGACATGTCGGTGGTCATTCAAGGTTTATTTCATCTGTAGAAATATGTTTTCTGATTCTTTCTGGGGTTCTACCATATTCTCAGTTGCTTGACCTTTCCCGTGGTCTTCTTGTCTCATATTCATCCTTTCAACCTTAGCAATCATTCTAGGGAAATCCAAAACTTCATGGTCCATATCTTTGCAACATAGGCAACTAGGTCTTCTTCCAGGGCATTCATTAGCAAGATGTCGTGGTTTTCTGCAATTGTAACAAAGAGTTAATCCTCTCTTTCTCGTAAATGATCCCCAGCCTTTCCTGTATTGTGCACTAGGATCATGGTAGCTAACCCGCAAAAAATTCTTTCTAGGATCTTGCATCCATTTGTTAGTCCAAACATTCTCTCTATGCATAAGTATAACATATCTTTCACTATTTTTATCAAATCTACTCATATCAAATCTTCTTTCTTCTATCAGTGCCATAGTTTTCAAACTAGGACAAATCTTATAAAGCATGCCTAGATTCATACTTTAGAAACAAAAATTTCCACTTATCTTACTTCTACAGAGCACAAAGCTTACAGGTCTTACCTCTTTAGTCTCACTTTTACCTTTGTTAGGGCACAAAGCTCACAGATCTTACCTCTTTTCTTCAGATCAAACTTCTTTTCTTAGCACAGAGCTTAACAAATCGAGTAGAATATTGTGCACTAGAGCGACATATCTAGACACATAGATTATTTTTCCTCAGTTCCCAACAATCACAGTTTCAGGTCTCGACAACAAAACCATTGGTTGGGACGGGGGTAGACCCAGGGTTCAATGCTACAACAACGCACCAACAAAACCCTAACTATCGACCCTTTCAGAAACACCTGCGAAGCAGATGAAGTCTCGCCCGAGGTAGAGGCAGGGGTGGTTGCAGGACTCAGGTGTCTGCAACCTTAGCTGGGACACAGATATGTGATTCTAACACTTAACAAAGAACTCAACAGTTAACATTTATCAAGATTCAGTCTCAATTACAACACAGTAAACCCCAATTATAGAGCATCGCAGTATTCAACCAGATCTAGCATCTAACAACACTTAGCTCGATGAAACAGATAATATCTAGTAGATTCAATCACTAAGCACGTGTATATAAGTCAGATCTAACATCCATCCATAAACAGGTCATTCATCTATATTAAAGCACTAAGCATCAACAGGTCATTCATCTATATTAAAGCACTAAGCACATTAACATACAAACACATCAACACATCACACAAAGCAGAGAAACACAACATGCACGTGGTTCAACCCCACCCTAGGGCTATGTCCACCAACTCTTTGTCTTCTTTATTAGCTTCTTCAATTGGTTATATGCACAAAGCCTCAAAAACCCTACTCTGCAGAGGACAGGAGATCTGCGCAGCTCGCTAGATCCTCATTCCTTGCGTTACAGCACAAAACCTTCCACAGTCTCTTACAATGACTTGCACTTAGCTCTGCAAGTCTCACACAGTATGCACCAAAGCACTACAACTCTTGATTACATAGATCCAACTCTAGCACTTAGCCAACTTGCAACTACCAACAACAACAAAAACCTCCTTCTTACATTGCCTAGCCTTCTATTTATACATTACAAAATAGGCCTAAGCATGGGTAAACCCATGGGTTGACATTACCATACCCGTTACATAATCCCAAATCTCAAAAAGGGCCCTAAAATGGGTTGAGATCCCACAATATCCGCTTTGTCTTGTGCTCTGCTTTCAACAGCCTGTCGAAGTCCCAAAATAGGTCAAACATGACCAAAAATCCTCAAAACTTGGTCAAGGGCCAATAGTGGTCCATCTTGTGTACTGGTCCTCGTAGCTTCCAACAAGGTGGTACTGCTCTTTAATGGCATCCATGAAGGAATCCCATGTGGGGACGACCACAAATATTGCAAATTCCTCTATGCCCTTTGCTCAGAGTAAGTATCCCACCAGTCCTTAACGTTGGGGACGACCTTGAGGAGTGAAAAAGTAATCTTTTCCCTATCGAAAAAATTGTGGACTGAAAAATACCCTTCGCGCAGATTCAACCATTTATCTACAACATCCACATATATCAGTCCTTCAATTAATGGAATACCAAAATTTACTTGTACCTTGAAGGGGGTTGCATGGACGCTTGATGAAGATGCGTCTCCTGTGGGCAGTCGCCAAAGGATATGTGCAAAGTTGTCCATCATTTTATTCCTTTGTCATGCAAGAGCTTCCTCGAGCAACATTTTAAAAGGATCTCCTACTCCATCATCTTTATTTTCTTCCCCCGTGGGTTTTTGTAATGCTCGAAGCGACCGATCTTGCAAAGGCTCGACTGGTTCGAGTCCTAACTTCTTGTACCCATATCTTGTCGAGGACATGCACGAAGAGAAATAAAGGAAGAGTAGACCACTCTGATACCACTAATCTAGATTTATGAGCGGAACGAAATAAATAAAAGACTGAATACAATAACACATAGATACGGAGAGCAACAATTGATATCCAGTGAACAATAACTTCTATTGAATAAATAAAATAGGTCGAAACTCTAAAACCGTAGAACTGAAAACAACTTGCTCGAATGGTGGTAGCTATCTCTGAGAAGAGATGTGGTTGCTATGCACATCTGTCTGAGAAGAATGATTACAATGAGGCTCTAGAGGCTTGTTTAACATTACTCATGAATTCCAAAACCCTATACATCCAAAAACCTAACCCTATTAGATGAAACACCAAAAGTTATGTGGGCCTTAATGGGTAAGTTGGTACCTCAACTTCTCGTGGTCATAACTTTTTCATACGACCTTTGTTTTAGGTGCGTGATAGCCCGTTGGAAAGGTATTTTCGAGAAATACACATTATCCCATCAAAATATGACCTCGTCTACAATTTGACTGTGGCAAGCCAAAAAAACATTGTTTAGGGCCCCAAAATGACCCTGGAAGTACAGAAAGATGTACTAACATGAAAAATTCCAAAATAAGCCAGTTGGATTAGGTGGGCGGCCACCAATCTCCATATAGTAGGTGTGTAGGGATTCATACAATCCCAAAAGTGTAGAACCCACAATTACAAAGAATTGCAGAAGAATGTGTTGAACTAAAACTGTCAAAAGGAGCCAGTTGGAATAGGTGGGTGGCCACCAATATCCACGTGGATCAAGGGGAGTGGGAAAAAATAGGGCATATGAGTGGTGAGAAGATTTATAGGAGTAAATAAAATACAATTCCCTTCAAATGGGAGTGGGAGAAAATAAGGCATACAAGTGGTGAAAATATTTATAAGAGTAAATAAAATACAATTCCATTCAAATCTTCTTGTTGTTGCACAACAAAACCACCATCACGAGAAGAGCGCCAAATCAGCATCATGAAAGGAGTGACATTAGTGCTTGGAAGATTGCAGAAGTTCCATTCAGGGATGCAGAAAATAATTATGTATATGTTTATATGTGTTTTCATTGGAACTAATGTGTTTTTGCATTCATTCAACTTTAAATCGCCATAGCATTGCATTCATCTCTATATCGACATTTTCTTTATATGAGTACATTCAACTTTATGCTTTGTTTATGGTTGATATTTAATTTTGGAACTAGACATTATTCGATGTGCAATCACCATCTTTTTTTACCGAAAAACACTAATCCATAATCACCATGTTTTTTTCCCCAAAAAATCACCGATGCATCGTGCACCTACAATTGAAGTTATTATTACAATTGAAGTTATTATTACTGGGGTGATTAACACTCTATAATTATAGGAATGAGCATTTCAAATCTATAATTATATTTACGCCGAAAGGCGTATACCTATTGACAATGGGCACAATTAATCACCTTTTAATCATAAATTTCAATCTTAGGGTTGGCAATTGAAGATGCTGGCATATTCTTCGTCGTCCTCTCTAATCAATGGATGAGATTTTGATAAATTAACTTCCGCTCATTTATAAAGACGTACGTTTATGTGATTACTTTTTCACATTTACTAAATAAGATTAAAAAATTACTTGATCACCACCAGATTGCCACGTTCAATGATTAAGAAATAACAACAAAAATTATTTTTCATGGGCGGATGCGTATGGCCGCTTGTGGCCGCGTGGATTATAAACTGTGTCGTTTCTTCTGTGTGTTTTACAGTGCGCCGTCATTTTTTTACTGGGACGGGTGCGTGGATGTAGCAATCGGGACACCTGGATAATGCGGTATATGGATCTCGACAGGAATGCACGAAAGAATAGGTCGTCCCGAATCCACCTTACTCGGATAATCAGAGTGCATAGCAGACCGGGGATCCTTTCTACCGAGGTGAAGGTCGAATCGAAGGCGGAGTTGGAAGGGCGAAAATACTAGCTTGTGCCCAATAAGAGGACAGGTTATCACACGCTAAAAGGGGGGCATTCTAACCCGAAGGAAGGAACGGAGAACATATAAACTGAAAGGTAAACCCTAAATATCAAAGCAATCGGGACAATGCAATGCCATGGTACGCAGCTTAACGCAGCCATGCAGCCATGGTACGCAGCTTAACCCAAATAGTTTTTGTCCCTGATGATAGGGTTAATAAATTTTATATAGCAAAAATGGATATAGCAAATTTTATTTACAAATCCTAATTAGGGTTTATATTAAAATTAGGTTTAATAAATTAAAGATGCCTTTCGGCGTTCATCAGCCACAATTATGTGGCTGTGCTAGTACACATTACAATCATAAATATGTCCTACAATGTCGCGTTACCTATCAGAGCTTGGTTTCAACAAACAAACATTGACTATGAAAGGTTGTGAAGTGAAATACAATGCATTTTTTTCACCAGAAAATTGTTGCATTTTCACAAAAATGATACATCTCAACGTCCATACTCGAGCATGTCATGGATTTTTTCAGGAAGCGCCCGCTTTGTGTAGGAACGTGGCAGATCTAGATCATGCACAATTGACATCATACCATTTATCAAGGTATATAGCTCCACTGATCATGTGTACCGAGTTTAAAATGAAACTCTAATCTTTAGCCTAATATTTTCTTATAAAATAGAAACCCAAATATTTTCGACTTAGTAGCTTTTGAACTGGTTTGTTGAGCGTATGAGATGACTTCAAAGAAACATTCAACTCTTTGAAGATGTTGCACCGAGTTTGGCTTCTATATATAAGTAGGTGTATGATGTATATGAACAATGGGTTACATAAGTAGGTTACATCATTATATATATATATATATATATATATATATATATATATATATATGTATATGTATATGTATATGTATATGTATATGTATAT
>ML777935.1:114111-160753 GCA_009831015.1 Picea engelmannii | reverse complement strand
TATGTATATGTATATGTATATGTATATGTATATGTATATGTATATGTATATGTATATGTATATGTATATGTATATGTATATGTATATGTATATGTATATGTATATGTATATGTATATGTATATGTATATGTATATGTATATGGGTTATTCAATTGGTTAATCATTTATTAAAAGCATATTTTTAATGAAAAGACAATACATTATATCCTCAAATCCAATTGAATCTTTAGAAGTTATTAACTTGTCTTATAGCTACAAAAATTAGTACAGATATTATCTAAAAATTATTGAAAATGAAACTCTTATTTTTACTAAGGAAATTAGTAAAAAAGCCTTATCTTTACTACATAAATTGAATCTCTAGAAGTTATTAACTTCTCTTATAACTAAAAAAAAATGAAAACAAAACCCTTATCTTTACTATGGAAATTACTATATGGAAATTGAATCTTTTGAAGTTACTAACTTATGTTATAGCTATAGAAATTACTAAAAATATTACCTAGAAATTGCTGAAAATGAAACCCCTATCTTTACTACGAAAATTAGTATAGAAACCCTTATCTTTACTATGAAAATTATTACAAAAATTGAATCTCCCACAATTATTAACTTCTCTTATAGCTACATAAATATAAAATGAAACCCTTATCTTTACTATGGAAATTACTATATAAATTGAATATCTCAACGTTATTAACTTCTCTTACTACAAATATTACCTAGAAATTACTCAAAATAAAACCCTTATCATTTATGTGGGAAAACCTTATCTTTATGATATTACCCACTTAAAATGAAAGTTTGAATGATTGAAAAAGTCTCATAACTTTAGTGGATTAATATCTTTGCTAATTTTTCCTAGATGAATCTTTCCAATGAGTTTTCTCCCTAAATTTTCCTTGATGAATATTTTCGATGAATTTACATTCTTTGGAGATGTCGCACACAATTCCACTTCTATAGATACTCAAGTTCATGATGTATATGAATAATGGGTACATACGTAGGTTACAACATTTTTTTCACATATATATAGTTTTAAGGGTTATTCAATTGGTTTAATCATATATTAAAGGTACTAAATGATATTTATGGAATGAATCAGACCAAGATTCTTTTGGTAGTTCTTGAACACGCCATATCATTTCCTATCCTAGAGAGGGTGATGAGCCAGTAGATGGATATGATGTATCTGAAAGAACAATGACTAGATATAGTGGTCTTATAAAATCAGGAGAAAAGGTGAAAAGGAAAAAAACCATTAGAAATGCTTCTAAGGAGTTTGTAAAATCCAATAAGATAAATAGACACAAATATCTAATTAAAAGAAAAAAAAGGCACTACATTAATACAAAGCAAGAGAAATGTTTGCACCTATCTAAGCTAGATCCTAAGAAATTTTAGAGACAAATTTTGACTTGTTAAACTAAAGAAAATAATATGATTCTCCTAAAGGACTAGAATTCCTACCTGAAACATCTTTATGAATCCCCTAATGTTGTGGACAACATTCCAAACATTTCTACAAAGGATGAAGTATTTTTCTATAGAAGACATAAAGTTTGGGGTTAAACAACTCACAAAAGGGAAAGCTATGGACATTGAAGGCTACCAAGTTGAAATCTTAAAAACTAGAGGGTCTATCTGTAAAAAGCTGAGATAGCAATAGCACAACAAGAAAACATGCACATAAATAGAAGCGAGAGATTTACCATGGAAACCCTTAACCTGGAAAATCAACACCCAATAGATATCTATTAACCTTGGCCAAACCATCCAAGCTAGGCCAACATTGCTCACTTGAAGCTCCTTGATCCCTATTATAGTGGAGCATCTCAAGACATTAAATATGCTCCATCAATTACAACCCTAATTCCTTTACCAGAATAAGATTACAATGCAAATACATGTATGGCCTTGAGATAGCCATGCAAAGACATGCATGGACATGCATAGCCATGAAAATACACACGTGGAATGGATATACCCATGTGAAGACTCACATCAAATACCATGGGTTACCCAATACCATGGGCCCGTAAACGACCAACAGTAAACCCAACAATCACTGAATCAAGGTTATCTTAACTACTTTATGAACAAGTCAATATTAACCCAACATTCCCCCCTTTAAACTAACTTGGGATAAACACCTACCCCCCCCCCCAAATTTTATAAATCTAGGAATCCGGCATGCCCCCTATCACCTATTTTTACGTCTATACTTTATATGGATGAACTATCAGACCAGGGGAGCTATCAAACCAAGGGTACACATGCCTAAAGAGGTCTTACAACCATGTGCTCATTTACATGTGATAAAATCCAGCTCTATAAAAATAATTACAATTGTATGCCTGAGCACATTGTGTTATGAAAATTAAACCTATTTCATTGCAAGCATCCCTCATGCTCCAAATACAATTACATAGACCAAGTACTTATCTTAACGTTGTATTTCCAAGCACATGATGCAAGAAGCATCTAACAACTTATTTACCAACATCCCTCCTTGCTCGAAATACAGTGTGCCAACGCACTCATTCACCGAGTACTTCATCCTAAATGCGCTTTTCCATTACTGAGTACTTCATCCTAAATGTGCTTTTCCATTGCATTGGGATTGTATCCATATCTCCACCTGCTCGTCCATGTCACATCATCTAGTTAACGCATTTTTTCAAACAATTAGCGTGCATCCTCCAAACTGTCAAATTCTCCACAAATATACACAAACCCTCGTTTATTCAAACCCAAAGCCCCTAAAGGCTACCAACCCTTTCATCAAAAATCCAAAACAAAAATCCCTTAACATTGCGGTCCTTGAATCCCATATCTCCACATGAGAACTTATTCGAATGTGTGACCTGTGAGCCCTGCCTATGCTGAAATAAAAAACTCAAGCATAATGACAAGGATATTGTCCGTGCCTTGGGATTTTCTTTCCACTTTTGGTTTCTCTTGTCTAAATTGAGCCTCGTTCCAGGCCGACTCCTTTCGTTGGTGTTTTCTTAATGCCTTGGTAATCAAACATGATATTGAAGTTGTCAGTGCAAGTAGAGGATACAATGGCTTTGGTAAGTTGTGGCGCTACTAGCTATGGAAGGGACGGAAGGAAGGATTGATGGTAATTGTTTCCTTTGACCCATTTTTTCATTGAAAACATCTCTGATACCACCATGGAAACTATTTCCTCATGAAATTTATCACCATTGTTCCTCTAATCAAACCCCACTTTGCTACTAGCCATTAACAGGACCTGTAAAACCTGAAACTTCCATATAAATAACAGTTCAAATTTATTTGAATCTGGGTGGAATTATCTTCGCAAAATGATAACCCAATACAAATTACAACCCATTTAAGCTTGTGAATAGTTCATTTCCACCTGTCGTCAATATTTATGTAAGTATTCTTCAAACCCTCATCGAGGTCATCCATTCATATTCTTATGTGTTTTTCCTGGTGAGCTCGAAATAAAAAATATTGGAAGAGAAGCCTTTAATGATCACAACGAATCCATGTACCAGTTTACAACCCAATTTTTTTCCAAACCCTCGTAGCCCTTCAAATCCTTGTACGTTGTCAAGCAATTCTTACACCTACGTGTCACTTCTTTCCACAACTTCACATCTTCCAGATCTTGAATCCTCCTCGTGTCCTAGAAAATCACACTCCTCCTCTCCTTCCATGACATCAACTACAACCTCATGACCTCGTACCATCCGAGTACCAAAAGAGTGAAAAAAATGCACACGAGATGAGACATCGAACCTGAGACTTGGAGGAAGCACCCGGGAGACTTCATCCACCAGACATTGTGGATATGTGTGTTTATTAAGAGTCAAAAGAGTACCCTCGCATTCATTAAAGGCACCATTCTCGACTGGAAATTTACCACTATCGATGGTTTTCAACCATGGATGAATGCAATGTGATTGAGGGCTAATGTATGTTGTGATTCTATTGATTTCCACAAGGTCTTCAAACCCTGCAAATATTTCACACTCTCTTGCAGTTCAATAACAAATCCATCACCCAAGCCACTCTCGCTAGAGAGTCCAGGACTATCTGACTTCCCTTGCATCTTAATAATGAATCCATCTCACACGCCACTCTTGATGAGAGTCCAGGCCTACCGGGATTTGATACCATGTAAAAAATTGATATAGCAATAGCACAACAAGAAAACATGCACATAAATAGACGCAAGAGATTTACCATGGAAAATCTTAATCGGGAAAACCAACACCTAGTAGATATCTATTAACCTTGTCGAAACCATCCAATCCAGGCCAACACTAGCCACTTGAACCTCCTTGAGCCATGTTACAATGGAGCATCTCAAGCCATTAAATAGGCTTCATCAATTACAAACCTAATTCCTTTACTAGAATTATATTACAATGTAAAGACATGCATGGCCTCGAGATAGACATGCAAAGACATGTGTGGAGTGGAGATATCCATGCAAAGACTCACATCAAATACCATGGGTTACCTAATACCATGGGCCCATAAACTACCAATGATAAACACAACAATCACTGAATCAATGTTATCTTAACTGCTTTATGACCGATTCAATATTAACCCAACACTATCCTTATCCCTCACATAAACAAGCTCTTCAATTTAGGCCAATGCTTCCTTAAACCCTAAACTCAAATCCTCATTGTTATACCTATTTTAAAAGTGGGGATAAAATTAATCCTTGTAATTATAAGATTGATCTGGAATGGATCATGATATAATTTTTTAACTATCTTAGTACTTTTTGGGTGGAAAAACTATAGGAATTGGCTTGCAGGTCCATTTTAGTGCCAAGTCCCAGTTTGTAGATTTGGGGTTTGAAACCTTCTAGAGCCATTTTGAAACATCAAATGGCATTTTTAGGGGTAAACAATTTATGAGCATAGCAATAACTTCTTGACTCTATTCTACACATTGATACCTTGTGAATGGTGCATAAATCACCTCAATCCGAGCTTGTATGTGGAAGTTATGCCTCTCACAAGTTGACCTACCTTGTTGAACACCATGGTACAAGTGGATGCCATGTTAGCCCTCATTAATAACACATGTGTAGCTAGCCACGTGTGTACTTTCAAGAATATTCTAGAGGGTGAAAAACCTTATCGCTAATTGAGGATTGACGATGCAAAAACCATAATCTTATATGGTTATAAGGCTATGTTAAATAAAGGTCTCTAGGAAGAGAAGGGGTTCCATTCTTTTGTATTGTACCTTTTATGTAGTTAAGTAGAGCATCCAAGGAGTGGGATTTGAAATAATAAAAAAGGTAGGAAGAAGAGTTTGTAATAGCCATTCAAGCTATAGAGTAATAGGAAACTCCATATTGAGTTCTCATTTCTTTGTATTTGTGTTTTCATAACCAAAGAAAAGAGAGAAAAAAAATAGGCCTCACCTTTGTTGGAAAATTGGTTGTCATTGATGTCAACCCTAGACGAATCCCCGAAGAAAGTTTGGAAGCCCCTAGAAGTGATGGGTGTATTTGAAGAAGTATCCAAAGTGCCCCCCTTATGGCATAGCTTAAAGCATGGCCTTCACAAGAAGACACTTTAAAGAAGTCTACAAGAAGCCCTGGAAATACGGTTAAGTTGTTAAGAAGCCTTAAAGTTGTGGTCATGAAGCCCGAAGTTGATTGAAGAAAAAGAGGGTGAAGGACATTGTAAATGAATGAAAAACCTCATTGGATTGATATTCCTCGTCAAGAAGTTTCCAATGGTAAGTGGAAAACCACATGGTTCATCACAGTTGAGAATTTATACCCTCTTAAATATGAAGCCTCGAAGTATGGTTAAAAATCCCCTTAACAGTTGCAACAAGAAGTTACAAGTTGGCCCTAAAATTAATTAAAGGAGAAAATTTGTTACAAACAAGAAGTTATAGGTCGGCTCAAAGATAAAGTAAAGAATTTACTTGGAAGGGTATAAATACACATTAACAAACTCTCATTTTACATCCAAGCAAGCATGTGTTTGTGGAATGGAGTTAGCATAAGTGGGTCTGCACTTTTGCTAGGAGGATTAGTGATCTCAACAAAGAGAATATGGCCTAGGAGAAAGGATGTCAAGGAGAATGAAGTGTATGGAGTTGATCTTACCATTTTTCATAGGTTGTACATGGTTTACAGAAGGGTGAAGCATGTATATACGTGGGTTGCAGGCAGACGAATCACGTATAGGGTATATGTGGATTGTAGTGAAGAAAAGCGTGGGTCTTCACAGGTTAATAGTGGATGAATCGCGTATCTGTGAATTTGTTTTTGAAGATGATATTCTCTTAATGCTTGAGTAGAGGAAGGTCTGATGGTATGAGTTCTCATGCTCCAGGTTTTCACATGATAAAAGGTATGGTTTTCTATATGTTTTGATGTCCATATCTTGGAGGATACGGTATATGTTTGAGGCATATCTTGGTGATTATGGTATATGCTTGAAGCATATCTTGGAGGTTATGGAATATGTTTAAGGCATATCATGGATGGTTTGACACATGTTTGATGCATATTTTGGCACATGCTTGAGGCATGTCTTGAACGTTCTTGGGACATGGTTGATGCATATCTTGATGGTTATGGTACATGGTTTGAGGCATATCATGTAGGTTTTGGAACATGCTTGAGACATATCTTGATACATGGTTTGAGGCATATATTTGGTACGTGGTTTGAAGTATATCATGGATGCTTTGGCACATGCTTGAGGCATATTTTAGCACATGGCTTAATGCATATATTGGTCATTTTGGGAATATGATTTAGGGGATGTTATTGGTGATTTTGGTATAATATTTATGTGGTTGAACCAGTTTTGATGATGTTGATGTATCAGTATCAATGACAGTAACAGTGACAGGTTGATGATGATAATGTGTCCATGACAAAAATAGTGACAGTTTGATGATGATGATGTATCAGTTTAAGTGAAAACAAGAATGACAGGTTGATTCTCCAATTTATATTTTTAGGAGGAAGGAAGGGGCAAGGAAAGGGGGTTGGATCCTCCTTCCAATTAGAGATGGAGAATCTAGGAGTTGGATATTCCTTTAGGTTGGAGCTTGTAAACTAAGAGGTAGGATCCTCCTTCCAGTTGATGCTGGAGAATCTAGGGAGTTGGAGCTTTCTTTAGGTTGGATCCTGTAAACTATGGGGTTGGAGCATCCTTCTAGTTGGTTTTGGAGAATATAGGGATTTGGAGGTTCCTTCAGGTTGGAGCCTGTAAACTAGGGGGTTGGCGCCTCCTTCTAGTTGGAGCTATAGAATTTAGGGAGTTGTATCTTCTTTCAGGTTGGAACCTGTAAACCTCCTTCCAATTGGTGCTGGAGAATATTGTAAGTTGGTGCTTCCTATGGATGTAATATTCAACATATATATCAAAAAGTGTTTCATGGTTTTCTCCCATTTGGGTTTCCATGAAAAACTATTGTGTATTGTGTATCTATGGTTATATGTTTATGATATCTTGAATGCAATCACAAATGATAAATTTATGATAACTTAATGTTTACATGTTATGGTTGAAAATGGTAAAAAGAGATCAACACTAATTCACCCCCCTCTCTTAGTATTAGTGAATATTCCAACGATTGGTATTAGAGAAGAAGGATGAAAACAATTTTGCTAGGTCAAGGATTTGATGTATGGAAATCAATAGTAGACGAATACACAACACCTGCCACTCCCCCAATAGATAGAGATGGAAATAAGCTTATTCAAAACAATTCAAAGGCTAAAAATGATATTATGAATGGCCTGGTTGATTCAATATGTGTCAAGGTTATGCATTGTGATTTTGCAAAGGATGTTTGGGACAAAATTCGACATGTTTAGGAAGGATATGACAGAGTCAAAGGGGCCAAGATTCAAACTTATAGAGGTCAATTTGAACAAATGAAAATGAAGGAAGATGAAGATATTTTAGCTTAGTTTTTGCGAGTTGATGAAATTCTGAATGTTATTGAAGACTTATGAGAAGAAATTAAAGAACCAATAATTGTTCAAAAGGTACTAAGGTCTCTTCCAATGAGATTTGATCCTAATATTTCATCCCTAGAAGGAAGAGAATATATTTCTACATTGAGCATGGACGAGTTACATGGAATTATTACAGCGTATGAAATGAGAACAAAGTAGGACAATCCATCCAGGAAGGAAGCAACTTTCAAGGAATCCAAGAAGACAAGAAAGAATAAGAAAAAGTCAAAGTCAACCTGCAGTTGTAGCAATGATTCAGATAAAGAAATAGCCAACTTTCTAAGGAAGTTGAAGAGAGGAACTGGCAAGTACAAATGTAAGCTTCCCTTAATGTGCTTTAATTGTGGTAAAATCGACCATTTTGATTCTAAATGTCCTTATGCTAAGAATTTAGATGGCGATGAAGAAGAAGTTCCCAAGAAAGAAAAGAAATATCAAAAGGGAAACAAGAAATAGAATAAAAGAGAAATATTCAAGAAAATCCTCTACTCAAAACAAGTTGGTTCTCAATCTGATGAGGATAGTGATAATGATAATGAATCAGAAAGATTTCTCTTCATGGAAATGGAACTCAGAAAGGAACCCTTGAGAATGATGAAGAATATTATGAAGAAGGAGAAGTGGATCTTGAGGTAGAACTAATATGTGCCTTAAGTGAACTAAAAAAGGAGAGAAAGAAAAACAAGTCCCTCAAGGAAGAATTGGTCAAGCTAAAGTGATGTATGCCCGTGGACCCGTCGTTCCATGAAGAATAGAAAATAAACTAAGTGTTGAGACTTCGTAGAGATAGTGATCACGGTGGAATATTGGGAATATGAGAAGAATAAGCGCAAACCCACGGTCCCACGGAAATATCTTGAAGAACTGGCTATGTATGAAGAAATGACTAAGTACAAAGAATGGGAGATCGTAAGGCCTAGAGGGTGAGAGACCTGACGGCTCAGGAGGTTTCCACATGTCACGGATTAGATGACCCATAAGGAGAGAGATATGATGGCCCGGGAATTAGCCATGTGTCATAGATCCAACGACCCAGCAAATTACCACTTGTCACAAATCAGACGGTCCAAAAGACCCATAGTGAAATGTTTGGAAATGTGTCTAAGTGTGGGTGAAAAATGAGTGCGGAAGAACTTGAGGGTACAATTTGGATGTTAAGGAGGTGTGAATAAATGTGTCTTAGATCCACGAACTCACGGTGAGACTTAGATAATTTGTCTAAGTATTGGCAGAAGACAGATCGACGGTCAAGATCAATTATAAGATTGATCGGGTGGTTGTTGTGCATTATGGTTATGTTGCATATTTTGATGGGTAGAGAACAAATCAATGACCACGATTAATTCGAGAAGAAGATATGATGGTTGCACATCACTACTACATAGTTTGTTCTTGAAGACAGTTAAGAAGATAAATGATTGAGATCAAATCTAGGACAAATTGGATGGTTGTTGAGCATTGAGGTTGTGTTGTGTGACAATGAATAAAATCGATGAACGAGATTGAATCTTGGAACAAATCTGATGATAGTTGTACATCGATCTTGCTCTTTAACAAATCAAGCATGAAAAAGAAGGGGTTTTGGACAGGTAAGTACATATTGGTTTTTGGAGATCTAGAGCCGACCCCGTATTCTTTGGATATGTTGGAAAATGTTTGGGTGTATCTTTTTATATAAATATCCAAGATCTTGTGAAGTTTAAGTGCATGGTTGTGAAGAGATGTAACAAAGAGTCCGAGTTTGAAGGGGTGTGATGGATGTGTGAAGAGTGAAGCAAGAAGTGTGTGAAAGGTGAAGAGCTCGGAGGTGCTCAAGAGGGAGAACAAGTGCGCAAGGATGGATAGGAAGTTAAAGGTGTAAGGAGCCTCCGATTTCATAAAGAATGTAAGATGGTGGAGAGTACTGGAATAGTAGAGATAGAGCAACAGATTTGTGCAAGTGAAGGCTTGAAGAAAATAGTCAATCTGACATTATTGACAGCTTGAGGGGATTGGTGTCTCATGCAGGTTGGTGCCTGCAAATTATGCAGTTGTGGGTTGGTGCCTACTGGAAGAGCTGAGTTGTTGCTCAACCAAGGAGATTGGTGTCTCTTGTAGGTTGGTGCCTGCAAACATTGTTTCTGAATTGGTGCTCAGTCAAGGAAATTGGTGCCTCCCTCTAGTTGGAGCCTGCAAGCATTATAATAATAGGTTGGTTCCTACCAAATTTTTATAAAGAAAGTTTTTTGTTTTTCTCCCATTTTTTTTTCTACGTTAATATCTGTGTACTATGCTATGGTGTAGATTTTCTACATCTGACGATATAAAGACTAATTAAAGTCGTAAAGAGAAAAAGTGGTAAAATATGTTTAATATTGAGTCATCCCCCCTCTCAGTATTAGAGTATATTCCAGCAACATATCAAAAGGTATGGTGTGATGTCATGGTAGAGGAGTACACCTCTATTATCAAGAATGATGTTTGGGACATAGTGCCAAGACCAGAGGGGAATTTAGTTATGAGTTCTGGGTGTCTCTACAAGATCAAGCATGCTGCAAATGGTAGCATTGAGAAGTTCAAAGAGAGGTATGTGGTGAGAGGGTTCTCCCAGAAAGAGGGAGTGGAATACAAGGAGACGTTTTCTCCAGTCACAAGGTATGATTCTATTCAAGTTGTTATTTCTATTGCTTCAGTTATGAGGTGGAGGATACATCAAATGGATGTGAAAACAACTTTCCTCAATGGGATCATTGAGGAAGAAGTATACATAGAGAAACCTCGGGGCTTTGAGGTAAATGGGAGGGAGTCGCATTTGTGTGGGCTTAAGAAAGCCTTGTACAGACTCAAACAGACACCTAGGGCGTGGTGTTCTAGGATTGACGGATACTTGCAGATTATGGGATTTACTAAGAGTGAGGAAGATCCTAACTTGTACTTCATACTTGTTGGGATGGATCCACTCATATTGGTTCTATACGTTGATGATTCATTTCTCATAGGTGCAAAGGAGCTTATTGTGGGGTGCAAAGCGGATTTAGCTAGTGAGTTTGAGATGAAGGACATTGTCTTGATGCATTATTTCTTTGGGTTAGAGGTATGGCAGGTATTGAGAGATATCTTCCTTGGAAAAGGGAAGTATGCAATAGAAACCTTGAGGAGATTCAGGATGGAGGACTATAAACCGATGGCTACACCTATGATTACCAATCTGAAGAAGGTGATCACTTCAGATTCAAAGTTGGTGGATCCCAGGATATACAGGAAGTTGATAGGGTCCTTGATGTATTTGGTCAACACCAAGCCAGATATTTGTTTTGATGTGAACACTTTGAGTCGATTCATGGTGTAGCCAAGGTAGGTGCATTGTGTAACATCAAAACATGTGCTCGGGTACTCTAGAGGTACAATGAAGTATGTATTGAGATATATTGGACGAGATGGAGTGGAGTTTCATGGATATATATACTTAGATTGGGTAGGAAGTGCAATAGACAGAAAGAGCACCTTGGGGTGTTGCTTCAACTTGGTATCGACAATGATTACTTGGTTCAGCACGAAACATATTTATGTAGCACTCAGGTCAATAAAGACATAGTATATAATAGGGAGTATGGTTGGTTGTGAAGCTATTTGGCTGCGCAAATTGCTTCCAAGTTTATTTGATCAGGAGTTGGATCCTATGGTGATATACTACGATAATCAGAGTTGTATCAAACTCTCAGAGAATCCAGTATTCCATGAAAGGTCCAAGCATATTGAGATCAGATACCACTTCATTTGAGATAGGATCTAGAATGGAGCAGTGAAGCTTCAATATATTTCCACAGTTGAGCAAGTTGCAAATATTTTGAGCAAACCCTTGGTGAAAGGGAAGTTTGGGTTCTTTAGAGACAAACTTGGAGTGGTGCATAATACCTTCCTCGCTAACAGGGAGTGTTTATGCTAGTGGTAACATCGGGTGGGTATTTTTGCACAGTTCTATGTGTCTAGACGTGTGGAAATCATCCAAAGCCTTCTACTCTTGAATTTACTTTGATTAAAGGAATTATTAAAGTAAATTTACTTTATTAATTAATTATGTAATTAGTTAATTTAGTTATTTAAGTGATAAAAATAATTAGCATGTTTCTAAATCTCAACTAAGTGTGAGAAGTAATCTCAACATCCAATCACTTTGGATATATAACTCACAATTATAAAAGCAAGACTAGGGTGAAGAAGGGAAACACTTGAAATTTGACAGGTGTTGAGGGAATAGACAAAGAGTATTGGATCATGAAAGACTATGATTCAAGATCTTGGATAGGTGGAGAAGGACTTCCATCTATAGATCAGCTCAAGGAGAAAAGAGAACATAGGTAGCGCATGTGGGTTTCAGTCTAAAGAATCCATAGGAGAGTGTCACATCGTACGAAGCTTGTCGTATAGGTTTTCCATACATGTATGTAGGTTGTAGTGGAGACAATCACGTACATACATGGGTTTGCTGAAGAAAAGTTTCATACACCTCAAAAAACATGTACTTTTAGTTTGTACAATAGGTCAAACTTTGTTAGTTTTTTCTGTAGTTGTATTTTTCTCAGTGGACCTTTATCCCTGTTATGAGAGCCCTGATTTTAGCATAATAAAATAATTCTCAGCATTGGTTTTCCCTCTAGGTTTTTCCAAGCGTATCTACCCAAAAATATTTGTGTTTATGTGTGTTTGACTTGGTTTCTATGTTTATGTTTCTGCTACATGTTTAGTCTATTTCTTAGTTGTGCTTTAATTCAAGAAGTGATTTATCTGGAATTAATGGTCGGGTGTTGAGTAGGAGAAGTTTCAACACACACACCTCAGATGCATGCATGTTGTTGGGATACATCCTCCTTGTACACCTTTTTGGACATCCCTACCAGCATGTATTGAATTTTCCCTCGTTTGTCACTTGGGATTTTCATAATCTTCATGAAAAATGAAAAAGCACAATAATTTGTTTTTAATCGACATGAAAGTAAATATAGAAAAACAAATTAATTTGGTAATTATTGGAACATATTATAGAAAATAATGTTTAGTAATAATACATTTTATATGATTCTTTTTTGCTATTGCAAGTCTCACAGGTCTCATTGACCATGGCTCTGAAAATGCTTCTTGTAGTGTACATGTAACCTAATTCTTGAATTCACTGGATTGATTTTTTTATTGTAAGTGGAAAGTACATCTATACATTCTTTCCACACTATCCCTCAAAGCTATGCAAAACAATTTCCCCCTCTCATTAACTTCAAGCATCACTCCAAATGAATTGATGACCAAGCCTTCATCATCATTTACATCCTTAATAATTTTTTTCCTCTTAGGAAGAAATTCCATTCCCTTGCTATTGGTCCCTACATAACATTAAAAAAATGTGAAATCAAGTGTTTAAAACTTGTTAGTGATTAATGTTAAGAAATTCACTTTTAGCAAAAAGTCAAAGAAAAACTTAATGTTGATTACCTTTCAATCCATTTGCTTCCTCTCTTTTCAACATTTCCATAAAGTTTTTACGCTCTTTTTCACTCATATTGTGAATAATCTTATCAAGTTTCTGCAAATTTTTATTTGCATGACACACATTAACCAATAGACATCATTAATTTAAACTTACAAATATATAATTAAATTTTTAATAAAACTTAAAGAACTTATCTCCCTCTCTTATTGAGATGAGATACCATTGCACTCACTACAATAAGATGTTTTCTTTGAGCTTCTATAAGCCATCTTGTATATAAAAAATTAGGAATCATCAGAAATAGAAATTATTAAATTGTTATACAATATAGTATTTTGGTGCACATCATTAAACAGAACGCCTCGGGGGGGTCAAACATATACATGCAATGGTGCATACTATTATCCATTTCATACTTCTAACCCATATACATATGATACTAAAATCAATACTCTTTATATTTTCAAAGAATTGGTGCTTTTAACTGATATATGTACCCCGATGTGATTTTCCTGTACAGTGTGCATTGTGTAGCGTAGTAAAGTTTTTTGATAAAATCACTGACAAAAATAGGGTTGACAGGGTTTGGGATCCGATGCAATAAGTGGTACCATTGAAACAGACATAAAATGTCCCATATGCAACTAAATAAACCCTATAAAAATCTATTGCTTAAAAAAAGAGGGGAACAAAAAAAAACCAACAAAGCTAGGGATTCCAATACCGAAGGTACCTATGAAACCCTTCTATTTTATTTGTAACGTTGATTGAAAATAGTTTTAATAAAATAGAGAAAGATTCAAATGATTAGTAAAATGAAATGAAATACGTGAAATTTCTTCTTGCATATTTGTATGTGCCTTATGGATCCCTTCCATATTTGGCTCTTCAAAAAAAACTATCCACTCCAAAGTCTTTGATCGTAATTCTCACTTCCACAATCATCCCTCTAAATTATGCTATAAAAATGAAATAATGAATAGTGCTTTAATTCATAAACATATACATTTCGAAAAATGAAATTCCCTCTCTTTTTTCACTATGCTTTTTCATTGTATATACTGTACCGATGTTCTACAAAGCACACCAATACACTTTGTATGTAAAATCACTTAGTAAACTATGTATTTAAAAAATTAAATTTGTCGTCAAATCGTTGCGCGACACAGATTAATACACCTCGATGCGTATATACGTAAAAATGCACCGATACCAATTTTATTGACAAAATAGAAATGCAAATCTTCATAATTAAAATTTACTGATATTTTTCTTTGTGGAGCTTCTAACGGAGGTCATGGTTCAATTTGTTTCATAGAGTAGTGCACCATTATGTTCTATATATACAAATGCTCTAGTGCATAAGAAAAAAATTAAAAGCACCGATAAATTTTAATATTAAATTCATCCACGTATTAGTGATGGTTTTGGCTCAAATGCAGGGAAAAGAAGGTTATAATATCAAATGGCCAATACTTCATATTCTATCTCATTCCATATCATTGCATTTTTGTCAACTTCCCCCACACCAATTGAAGTAAGTCTAGATTTTATTTATAATTCATTTATCTAACTAAATTTATGTCATTTATGCATATGCATTTGAATAATTGTTCATTGAATTTTGTAGGATCATAAATCAAGATAAAGTTTAGATGCATAAGATATTCTACTAGTGAAAAAATGTCACAAGATCTTCTTAGGAGAAATATACCATATGCAAAATTTTGATGAAAATGGACAACTACTTTACCCTTCCAATTGTAACATGTCATCTTCCAGTAACCTGCAGCCTAGGTCAACGGTATAACATAGTGAATTGGATATATTTTATGACATGTCAGTGGTATGTGGTTGTTAAAAATGTAAAGGGTTGAAGAAGAACCCTCGACGTGTCACATTGTCCCATTATATTAATAATCAACCACCCAAAGTTTATGGTCTAATACCTCCTACTGCAGTCAAGAATCCAATAAGTGATATAGAAAAGACATGTAGGAACACTTCCATGTGATCCTTGTTTGAAAAGTTGGAAACCAGATCAACTACATTTCATCCTAAATTGTTCAACCCATCTCCTTCTATTGAGTCAACAAAGAGTTCTTATAGTGAGTCAAAGTATGATAACAATACTACCCAAAACATCACTACTAGGAGATCCAAAAAGTTGTATTAGCTAACAGAAAAAATCTCCAAGTACACACCAAAGTATGTTCAATTGTTAGAAGGTAGCGGTGACTTCCCTCTTCCTATCCATCTGCAAAGTAAATACCAAACCTGTTACAACCAAGCTTTGTATGGTTCTTGGTCGTCTTCCATGCATGTGTCCGATGTTGGAACCAAATCATTTTTTTGTGGTAATACTGATATGATTGCCAAGTATACAATAGATGTTGCAAGTCTTGGGTTGTTTATCCTTTCACTTGTATCCTTTCCTCCCAAGCAATAAGTGGAACTTATGCCATTTTCTGGTCCTCTTTATAGTCAGTCTGATTACTTGCATATTTTCAAATACAAACATAGCATTTCCATGTATAGTATGTGCATGAATGGTTATTCTTCTGGAAACTTTAATAGGAAAAATTTGTTATATATTGACGTTTGTCCACAAACACATGGGAACATCGCAAGGTTCATAAAGAGTTTCTGACCCTCATTATTTAGTGCAATTTTTTCCTTTGAGGAACACTCCAATGACAAAGAGTTCTTTATGAAAAGGAATGCATCCAAATTTGTTGTTGTGCATACAGTATGCATTTTGTCTCTTGCTGACGAGCTGTCAATAAACTATAACTTTCGTAGACCACCAATCACTCGTCGAAAACGCCTTGCATTGGGTCTACCTTTAGATGTCCCCTTAGAGAGTAATTGTATTTTTGGATTTTCAATGGAACTAATGTAAATTTATTTCTTAATTCGACATTTGTTTTATAAAGTGTTTAGTTGTTGGTTACAATCATTACATCAAAGATGGGGACTAAGCTCCCTATAAAATCTACACATGGACTTTTGTTTATTTTATTTATTGAATTTGCTTAATATTTTTTATATTTCTAAATATTAATACTTACATTTCCTTATGAGGAGATTCATAATTAAGTTGGTGGGGGAGGAAAAAATCATAAAGTCATTTAAAACAAATTGTATATATTAAAATTCATTATTATTAATGACTTCATTTTCATATTTAATCTTCATGATTTTAATAATTTTTTTAAATATAACAATTATAAATTTAATTATGAACAATTATTATAACATTATCAATAAAAAAAAAATGAGAAAATAACATTTCTTAAGAGTAATTTTTCTTTGTAAACATGTTTAATCAACATATTGTATCGAAATTAAACAATTCACCTTGAAGAATGATTAAACATTATATGACATTAATAGTTATAAGTTTTTGCAATTACAATCCAAGGCAAACAATTTCATAAAACTAAAGTTAAAGATTATATGACAACTCTAAATTTTAATGAGTGATACATCTTAAATTTAATTTAAAAACAGAGAAATCATTAAGATATTTATAATACATTTTATAATCAAACAACAACAACATCAACATGATTTGTAAAAACACAATATACCTATGTGTTATATTGTTTATAGAACACTAGCACGAATGAAAGAGCATCGGTGTGGTTGTTACGTAATAATGCATCGAGAAACAATTTCATTAACAAAGTACGTATGCAAACTTCAACCATTAAAGTTTTGCGGAGGTTGTGCTTTGCAAAGGAAATCAATCTTCTGTGCCTATCATAATTTATCGCATGTGTTTTTCTCCAAGATGTCGTCCTCATCATTCATGTAGCCATACTATGAATTGGTGTCAATTCACTTGTAAATTGCATACCTACAACTCCACTTCTTCGCCTCGAGGGGGATTATCGAATATCTCTTTGAGGACGGGGATGAATTTTGTAGCCCTGAAGTATCTATAACCAGAGCCCTTGTTGGTAGCACTGGGTACAACAACTTCGTTCCCTTCCAAGTCTGTCATCTTGGCCCCTACTTTGGCATAATTATGACTGCCAAACTCTATGATCAAATCTTCCCAGTGCCCCTTTTCCTTGTTCGGCAAGAAAGGACCCTGGTGGATGTCTTAATTATAACATAGTGTCAACCTCAAGATTGACCTAAGGTCCATATTGTATATTTAATAGAAGTTAAGAAACACATTTGGAAAAACAACTGATGATCTAGAAGCTTTGTTGGCATGCCTTATCGTTAAATATTAAGTATTTCCTTGGCCTTGGCCTGCTCCTCCATGAGATCCTCACCCATGTACTTACTAAGAAGATAATTTTTATTCTTCTCCACAACCATGTGCTAGATCACTTTCTCATACAAAATGGGTACATGGGAAACAAACTCTCACTCTCTCTACTGCTAGTTTCCCTTGTCTTTCTCTCCCATTTCTTCCACCACGTCCTCATCTTCCTTGAATATGACCGACTTAATGGCACGACCTCGCCACTCTTGATCGTCAACCTAGAATACCTTTAAATAGAATCGATCCTATGCCACTCCATCAATGCTTTGGCCTACATCTCCTCCTCTGTGGTTCGCTTGACTTTCTCCAAGATATCATTCTCATCATCCCTTCGCCATAATAAATGGCGTCAATTTGCTTATAAATCAAATACCTAGACCTCATCTTCTTTGCCTCGAGAGGCTTATCGAATATTTCTTTGACGTCGTTCATCCATCAAGTTCATTTATCCCAGGAATTTTGGTTCCATCCCAAAGTCCCCACATGCATGGATCTTGCACTCCCATGCAAACAACTTTCACTCTCAATGTTTCATTCTCACATCATTTGACAGTGAGAAAGAAACTGTTGGGAAGGGGACCCAACCTACAGTTCAAGAGAAAGATTCTTATCCTAGCCAAAACAATAACTTGAATTGTTCTTCAAAACTCCTACAATATGCCATCTCTCTAATCCCACATTTATTGTTTGTGTTTCCATGGATCAACACCTTTGTTGAACCTAGATGCCCTATTATGGGCACTTCCCTTCTATCAGTTCTAGTTCTCCCCGTCTTCCTCGTTATCAATCAAGATGAACAGGACATGAGGATGATCGTGATCTTGGCTATTGGAGCAATTACTCGATGCTAGTCATTTGCAACTAGCTGAGTAACTGAGCCAAGTTCTATCTTTATACCTTGTTCTAGTCATTTCTTGGATTTTGGGGTTGTAGAATGAATTATGTCTATCCTTTGTCAGTCTAGAGAAAACCTAAGCAGAGAGAGGCCAAGACCCTAGAAAAATCTGGACCAAATTAAGTTACCACCTTCAGAGCTACTCCACCCATTAGAAAAGTTGTCTCGAGTTGCAACCACAACCTAGACAAATGATTTGCACTTACTCAAGCAATGTGTGGGCATCCAATATGTGTGGAGAAATAAACCACCGTCAACCAGATATGAACACTATCCTCTATTTCTCTTCTTTATTATATGTACCATTTCCTGCATCAAGTGGTAGGATGAGCAGTTATAAATAAATAAGATCATTGTGTTCACAAATCTTATGGCAATTTGCTAGATAGTTGTCAAACGATAAGATAAGAAAATATTAACAAGAGAGAGTGCATAGCCCAGAGGAATGCAACCATTATTGAAATAACTAGAATACATAGCATTGTTCTATGAAATGTACTAGTCTTCTTTTGTATGCATTCTTAGTATTAAATGAAAATAATACAAAGTATTTTTTTTTTCAATTCAACGTGTCTTTTTTTCAATTCAATGGAAATCTATTTTAATGCCTTATGTTAATTACTATGTTTCTAGACTATCAACCAATCAGTGCAAGTCTAAGAATTTTTCTTGAATACACTGTCCATTCACATGTGAGAGAAGGCTAAGTGCTCCCTCTGGTTCTCATCTCATCTTGCGTCACAATTTGTTTACCATAGCACTACACATTTAATATGCAGACACCTTGGATTCTTGTTCATGAAATGTTGACAAACACTGGATTTTCAACTCGTTAGCCATAGGATAATCACATATGCAATATGCAATTTGGATTATACACAGTACGATGCACCATGAATATATATTACTACACGTACATAATTTATTAAAATAAAAAGTGTTTGTTGCGTTATTGTTATTCGCATACCTCCTGTTCGGAAAATGTTAATGAGTTTCTTCTGTTGTATTGCTTGCAACTACTTGATTTTTGTATTTCTTCTATTTCATTTTGATGTCAGAGCACTACACAAAATGAAATGAATAGGCAAATAAACCCCTATGTCACAATGGCATAAAATATACAATACTAACAAATAACAAATCAAATGCAAGTCAATAATATATAGATAAAATTAGAAATATGTACCTTCTCAATTATTGTTCCGTGTGTTTTTTTGTGCTATTTTCTTTTTATTAATGACTTGTGATAGTTCTCATGTATTGCACATCCACCAACACAAGTAGATATGCAAGCAGACGTTGCCGAAATACAAACTCAATGGGAATTGTTCATGTTTTATGTTTTGTGCCATAAAAATATTTTCTATGGCAATTGTTTGTTATTTTCAACACAATTTCTTGATCCAACAAATAAATAAGAACTTTCTAAATATGTAACAAGAATATGAAAACATGCTTCGGCTCAGCGGGAAGAAAATAAAAATTTGTGAATATGTAAAAAAAATATGGGCATATGCAAATATGTATTCTGATATCAATGTAATTCAATACCTCAATGTTAATTATTATTTACATGCATTTCATATTGAAAGTAAAAAACAAATTGTATCATGATCACTCCAATATGTATTTAACATAAAAATTTTGTATATTTCATTATTCTCATTTGACCAAACATGATCAATTAACGTTTTTTGTACATGCTTTTTTTTTCCAAGAATACATGAAGATTATGATTGTGCATGTAATTTTGCAATTTTTTTTTATTTCTCGTTGCACTGACACATGTCAATATTGAAGTCTCCTAGAACCACTATGATTTCATTGGAATAAAAATTGCACATTGCTTTTGCAATAACATTCACTATGATGACCAGAATTGTAGATGGCACTGCATAAATATTCATTATGACAATATGCAATCCTTTGAATGTTACTCTTTCTACAAGCACCTCTACATTTAGTTCTTCAAAATGAACATTTTCCAATATTGGTAGATGTTTTTTGACTAGTATCATCATGTCGTGGTTATTGCAATTTGAGACACAATTGAAACCTAGAAACTGTTCATTTTGCATCGGTAGTGTCATATATGTTTCTTGAATGCACAAAATATAAGATTGCATTGTATCGTAGTCATTATTTATGTCATTGATATTCCCGTGCAAACTACGCATGTTTAGTGAAAAAATTGAGATACATGACTCCAATTGCATTGACCACCAATCATATTCTAGACTCCAGTTTGCAACTCAACAATGATCTTTTGTTTAATGTTTAAGTTATCCATTGTCAAAGGACTTAGAAGATACAAAGACTCTATGATCCTTACACATGAAAACGTTGTATAAATCAATTCATGTCTTTGCACCCCAACAGGATCAAATGCAACACTTTCCATCATTATCCCCTGCGATCTATGCATTGTACTTACACATGCAAGTTGAACTAGGAATTGTTTATGGATTTTAAAATGACCTATCGTCTCTTTTGTCAATATTGGTTTCGTTATGCACAATATGGGTACTCAGTCAGGCAAAATGTCTATGCTATATAAAGAAGCTAACCTTGTATCTCGACGATGTCTAATACGTGAATCATACAACTTTATCCATAAAACATCAGCCTTATCTGTTTTGGTGTATGCTTTGACTATACCATCTGCACCATTCACTAAACCATCTTGTGAATCGTAGTTACATGAATATATTTCAACAAGCGTATCTGATTTTAGAACAAGTTGCAAAGACAAAGTTGTTGTATATTCATGGAATCACACACCACCATGGTGATCTTCCTATTCATCAATTGCATCGATTAAGAGTTCCTTTCCATGAATAAGTGATATCATAGACATGTTATGCAAATGCAACATCTTTGTTTTTGTAAAACAAATAAGGGAATGTTGGGTGATTTGGAGCAAGCCAGATGCAATTCATGTTGATATATTCTAGATCGTCTCTTGTTTGACTATTTGTTTGCATCCTATTCAGAATTGCAATAAACCTTTCATTTGTTTGTCACATTATAGTGTGCAATCCATAGCACTTCACACTATCTATCTAAAAGTCGTATGCTATTATTTGCATGTTCATGGTAGGGTGCTCAAATATCAGGGAATCATGTATGAGTTGTGCCTAATAAAGATCACCACAAAATACCATATATATGTTTCCAAAGTACTTTGTTTGTACACATTTTATGCTTCTTAGTTGACTATCAATCTAAAATAGGAATCGGCTTCCGACCAGAGAAGTTTCATTGATGAGGACAAGTTCTAGTTCCTGATAAAGCCTTGATAATGTGTCTAACATTTTTGAAAGGCATTAGAAATGCAGAATGGATTGTTGTTCCACCTACATTGTAAGCAAATTTACATGTGTATGCCACTATCAATCCCTTTGGTTTCAAAATATTCGTTGTGTTATCTGCATCATGTATTTGTATAAGCATTTGGAATATCATTTTTCATGTGTAGATTTGTTTTGTTCCTGCTCCACTCGTAAGAAACAAGTACAATGGTGTGTGCATGTCCCTTAATTTCTTTAGGGAAATTCCTTTGACGATTACTTGTTGTTCTCTATTCAACATTCTTCTAAGTTTGTAATATTCGCTATTCTCAAGCAAAAGTGGGTGGCCTACAACTTGAAATCCAAGATTATTTCTTGTTTTGCTACTTTCCCCTCTAGCGCATTGCAAGTCTGGTTGCAAATCGTAATGTTCACAGTCAACTGTGCTTGTTCCTTGTTGGGTCAATGTACCATCAACGTCGAGAAGATCATTTTCTACGTGTTGAATCACACTTTCCAATATCGCCCCACGTTGGATTGACATTATATGTAAACTTCACTTCATTGGTTTGTATTCTAGTTTCGTGAAAACAATAAGAAGCTTCCCATGTAGGCCAGTTATGTTTTAATGTATATCCACTTATTTCGAATGGGACGTATAGAAATAATTTCTCTATGCAAAAAAAATCATAATCAATGTACTTTTTATATTTGACAAATCATATCACATTTGTTTTTTTCCTTTTCAATATGTGTGTACCATCTTTTCTGTACTTGGAGACACATTCAATGAGGTAGATATTCTTAATGGCATGTGTTCGTCAATATAGTAATCAATAATAGAGTTGCACATCACATATTCTGAGTCGTCAGGTTCTTGTTTAAATAAAAAGGCTAGCTTAAGGACAAATGTGTGTTGATCTATTGGAGATGTATTTATAAAGATACACGCTCTTGAACAGATATTCAGTGGTAGAGAAAACACAATATGGATTGCTTGTTGTGCAAACATTTGTTGAAGATTCAACATTGTATTTTCAAGCGTATGTATCATTTGCATAGCATCAATTATGTTTTTTTATGCTCTTTGTGTATCCTTCTAAATCCATTTGTTACATATTTGTCAACATTTGTCATATATGAACTGCAAACTACGACCTCTCGTTAGTGACATGCCTTGAGTGGATAGTTCAACCAATTAAACTAACCCTTAAGACTAACGCTCAATCTTAGATATAACCCTTAAATGTTAACTAATATAATTTCCACCTCGTATTGTATAGACCCTAAAGACATATATAAGAAAATGGGTAAAACCAAATAAAATGTGTTACATGAAAAAGAAATGCAAAACCTGGTTGAATATATTTTAGAATTTTTAAAAATTGTTAAATACACTAAAAGATTTAAAACACTTTAATTTATTTTATATGAAGTTTAATTTTATGAATAAATTTCATGTAATGAGAATTCCAATTTAAAAACCCCCAATTTAAGAACCTTTTTTATTTGAATATGATGAAGGAGATCAATAAAAATAAAATTATATTTCTTTCATAGATATTAGTGTATGAAGCTATAGAAGATAATCATTGAATCAAAGGCAATGATAGAATAGTATCCATATGTATTTCTTAATAGATTGATGAAATCTTTAAAGAAGATCCAACCTGTAGAGTTATCCATTTTCAATGCATTTACCTACCACTAAATACATATAACTTTGACTAGATAACACCATGGAAATAAAATTCAATACATTAGATGACTAAGGTAACCATCATAATTTTATACATGTAAAAGTAAATGGTACCTAAAGTCATAATTCTTTTATAGATACACAATTTAACCTAAAGTTAATATTAACCTAAATTGATTCAACCAATATTTCTTAGTTTGTTGTGTGAAGAGAATTGAGGGGTTTATTATAACCTTTAGGCATACCTCTATTGTTTCACAACGAGTATGTCACGAGTATGGAACAAATATATTCTAAATATATTATTATTATATAGTTTTACAAATAAAATTATTTATATTAAATTTATTTTCCAATTATTTTATTTTTAAAAGAATAAAAAATTAAATTTTAATTATTTATATTAAATTTGTTTCATGTTCAGTGCAAAGCCAGGTTCACACGGCTCTGCAAGGTTTTAACCCACCACGTCACAACGAGTATGTCACGAGTATGGAACAAATATATTATTATTATATAGTTTTACAAATAAAATTATTTATATTAAATTTATTTTCCAATTATTTTATTTAAAAAAAAATCAAAATTATTTTAATTTAATAAATACAAAATTAAATTATTAAAATTGTATTAATTATTTTTATTTAAATAAAATAAAAATAATAAATATTTAATTTATTTAAAAATTAATGATGATGATGAGGAATTGGTGACCTTAATAGGGTAAGTAATTACTTGCGATTTTTTAGAATTTTGTTTATGTGCTCGAAAAGAATTAAGAGAAACTTTCTAAGATCACCATACTTTTGTTAAGTTAAGAGGTTAGGAAGGTTGGCAGTGTGACAAATATTTTGAAAATGAGATCTAATATGGGTATAGGCTGGATAATCTAAGAGAAAGTGCTTTTCATCTTCAACCTTCTTAGTGTCACAAAGGTGACACACTCTTTCATCCCATAGCATTTTAGGAATTGACCAACGCCCAGTTTCACTATGGAGCTCGTGAGAATTTGTTCTTATCTTAGCAATGCTTATTTTTTTTCTTTACCCTTGGAAAAATAGATAGATAATTTTGATCTTCTAGATTAGGGTTGATTACATCCTTATAATACCTTAATTTTTTTTTTCCACTAACTCTTTATCACACCACATTTTCTCCTTAAATTTTGATTTGACGTTTTTTTAATAGTTTCTTTATTCTGCAAAATGGTGTCTTCCATGATTCCCCAATAGTTTATCCAAGACCGGGCATCTTTATGCCATCCTCACTTGAGTCGATGGTGGTTATGACTCGATTTTGAAGCAATTTTAGGAAGCCTCTTGTCTTCCATGTTGTTTAACTTGTTCTTATACATTAGGTATCTAGTCATAGCCATGCTCTCAATGAGGGAGAGGCTTGTTTCTAAGAGGAGGATGGGATAGGGCGTATTTCCTTTAATTTTGAGATTATAGGTTATAAAATTCTTTTGTATTTGCTCTATCTTTCTCTAGGATTCACTAGAGATACTACAACCCCAGACTTCACATCCATAAAGAATAACATGTGTAACAAGAGTCACAGAGATGAGTTTCTTCTTATCCCAACTCCAAAGATCAACTGATTTACAATTGTTTTCAAGCCCATAATAAGCTTTCCATCCCCCAATAATCCTTTTCTTAATGCTATAATTCCAATTGAGCTTGTGGTGAATATCAATTCCAAGATATTTGTATGAAGTCACTTCGTCCAAGTTGTTGTTTTCATATACGAAGGTATCATAAGGGATCTTATTGGATTTAATAATCATGACCTTAGTCTTATCAGTATTAACAGTCATACCCATATTAGAGAAAAAATACTTGAGGATTCTTAGTTGGTTTTCAAGATCATGCGGAATCCTTGTCATAAGAACGATATCATTGGCATAAAGAAGAAGATTGATGACTATACCAGTGAGAATAGGGCCGACACAACCTGTTTTTTCCAAGAAATCTTCTAACTTGTCAATGTATATGCCAAAAAGGGTAGGGGACAAGGGACAACCTTGTTTGACTCTGATATTGTAGTTAATCTCTTTTGACCAACCCTCAGTGTTTTTAAACTTAGAAATAACATTCTCATGCATCCTTATTGCAGTAGCCCTCAACTCGAGAGGCACTTTTATCTCTTCCAACCTATTCCAAATGTTTTTCCTAGGAACCATGTCAAAAGCTTTTCTAAAGTCAACAAAACAACAAAAAATATTGGTTTTAGTATTGCATAACTCCTCTGCAGTGATCCTAAAGGTAACAAGATGGTCCACAGTTGAATGATATCTCCTAAACCCAGCCTGGCCTTTAGCTCTTTTACCGTGACTTTCTAGCCAAAGTCTAATCATCTTTTACAAAATAATTCCATAAAGCTTGGCTAAAATCGGGTTAATCATAATGGTCCTATAATTAGAGGGAATGTTTCTATCCCTATTTTTTAAAATAGGAACAATGAGGCTTTGCATCCAGGGTTTAGGGAAGCCCTGCTTGACTACTAAATTGAAGAGCTTGTGTATGTGAGGGATAAGGATTGGCTTTCCAATTTTAAAAATTTCAGCTTGGTAGCCTCCAATGTCCTTAGCTTTCCCATTTTCAAGCCGCTTAACCCCAAACTCCATGTCATTTAAAGAAAAAACTTATTCCTTTGTAGGGACAATAGGAATGGTGTCCATGGCATGAGGGAACTTGTAAAGACTTTTAAGGTAGGAATTCTAGTCCCTTAAGGGAATCCTATTATTTTCTTTAGTATTGTGGATTAGAATTTGGCTCCAGAACTTCTTAGGATCCAGCTTATATAGTTGTGAAAGTTGTTCTTTCCTTTTATTGATATAGTGTCTTTTTTTCCTTTTAATTAGGGCTTTGAAAGTATTGATCTTATCGAGTTTTAAGGACTCATTAGAATCATCCCTAATGGCTTTCCTAACAATTTTACATTATTTATCATACCAACCGTTGGTCGTTCTATTATTCTTTTTACAGGACACCTCAAAAGAGAACTTGTTAATAAAAGTGGAAAGGGTAGTTGTAAAATTATGATAGAGTTCTTCAATGTTGTCCTTATAAGTTAGGAGATTTAATTTACTATTTAAATCCTTTAAGAAAATGTCAGCTTTACTTTTTTCAAAGCGCAAATTAAAATAGTTATATTAAAAAGGTGAAAGTAAGGCTTTTGCCCAAAACTTGATCGTCCAAACCAGTGTTTGTCATTCACTTGTTTTGTTTTGTTTTTGTTATTAATAGATGGTAGTTGTTTCCCTTCTTAATGTGCATAAGAACACAAGAGGCATCGAGGATGCTTCCTTCGTTTAATAGATGGCGACGATTTTATTTAAGTGGCAATTTTCTTCTGCTTATGATAGGACGCTAACCCAGTGGAGGCGTGGTTCGGATAGTTGGCTTAGTGCATGATTTCTTGGGCCATAAAAAGTATAGGGTGCAACAAATGTAGGTTATATGACCATAAGTGATGGACATAGTTCTATGACCATAAGTGATGGGCATCATGTACATGAGCCATCTGCCCCTAGATATCGCCGCGACTGTATCGCCCTTCCTATTGACCTCATCATCTGACCCATTGTCCTGGGAATTCAATTCAGAGCGTCTTAATTTACTGTATTTGGTGGATGGAAGAGCGTGCTCGAAATTCAAATTTTGAATATGCAAATGGGCGGGCAAAAATTTCCCTCTCCCTTTAGGATTTAGGAATACTATTCAAGATCCGCAATTCCTCCCATATTGCTTTAGTGATGTAATAATACATTTTTTGGTTGATGAACAACATGTTTCCATCGCTTCCTTTTCTCTCGAGATGGAACTCCTCACCCAAGTACCTCAATGGATCTTATCTTGACTATCCACCTTGATGCTCCTCCTCGCAGAAAGAATTTCCTCTTCGAGGACAAAATAATTCGCTTGCTTGAAAAATCGACCTTTGAAGTCTTGCAACCAACAATAATTTGGGGAGAGTCCAAAAGGTTGCAACAACCAACCAACTACGCCTTAAATCAGCGCGCCAAACGAGCTTCGTGAACTACCATAAACCAAGCAATAGTTGCAATAGAATAAGCACATTATTGAAAATCAACTCGAACTCTTTGATTGACATCATTCCTCCACCGATGTTGACCGGGAGCAGAGTCAATTCAATCTGTTAATCATTCTCCTCCACCTTCGAAAGTGTAGTCTGCTAATCTACCTAATATTAAATAATCTTCATCCTCCTTTTTCACGAAAAGAAGGCAGAGGTAATCCCAGTACCCATCAGTTTATATGTCATGATATATGGATTTAAAGAGGTCAAATGGGGAAGACTCAAGAGAATATCATTTTAACTCAGAAAACTAGGGCAGTATGCACAAGAAAATGAGGTCTTGATTAACTTCAACTAGTAAGTTGTAGTAAGGGTGAGTAGGAGGAAGAAATTGAGGAGAAGATGTAAAGGTCTTCTCTAGACATTAGGTCTTCCAACAACCTAACGAGGAAAAACTCTGAAAACAATATCCTCTTGAATTCAAAGTTTCAGGAAACTAAAAACACTATAACTTCACTGCAATCAAACATTCATTACAACACATTCACCACAATCCATGTGAATCCTTCGATCATGAACATTCAGTATCAAAAACAGATAAGATGGAAATAGAAGTTGGCTTTCATTAAACAAGAAATATCATATCAAGTTGCATAACCAAAGAACTAGAGCTTCATTAAAACATTACAATACGAGAGCTTATCTCAACCATCAATCCTAACAAAATATCAAAACTGAGTATATATACTAAAAACTGTTGCAACTACCAGGAGCGTGATCAGACCCCTGGATTCAAAGCTTCCAGTCGGTGCCCACTCTGTCAAACTGTGCGGGCATTATTCTGTCATACGCGAGCTCAGATCAACATGGGTTTTGTAGGATAATCTGCTCGCAGGAGTACCTCGGGATAACGGTTCAGTCCCCATGGCAGGACCTTCCATACCTTCCATTTATGGACTGAGCCGAGGTTTCCACCACCACTCATTTTCTCATTAACTTCCTTCATCGGGATCAGGAGAAGACTTAACACCCAGGGATCTACCATGTGTTTTTGACGGCCCTTCGAGTTAACCCGACACCTTGAAACCATTATGGTCTCATTCTTTAACTCACATGGGTATCTTCGGCTTTTGATGCAGGTCTCATGAAATTCACACTCTTTCCTTCGCGCTCCCAAAGCTCCTGGTGCCAGCTTCTCCTTCACCGCATTTTTCTTGCATGCGACCTCGGGCCATGACCATGGGACCAACTCCTGGGTGCATCGTGATTTCGCGTTTCAGGGGCCTTCACATCACTAGACTGCACTCTCCCGATACCCGATATTGTGAAATCACCTGACTCAAATGGACAGTTGTATCTGCTTTACATCCAACGGCTGTGATTTCTTCCTCAGAACTCCACCTTGGCCGACTCTACGCTATGGGCGCCAACCTTTCCTCCTGAACTCACTTCCATATGACCTTGGGTTGTGACCATGGGCCCAACTCTTGGGCATGTTGAAATTTCACGTTTCGGGGGTTTGCACATCGCATGACTACAATCTCTTGATACCCAATATTGTGAAATGACCTTATTCAAATCGACAGTCGGATCTGCTATGCATTCGATGACCACGATTTCTTCCTTGAAAACCCGAGTCACCAATCATGCACTGGGTGCTTACCTTTTTCCTTGGGCCCACCTCATATGTGGCCTCGGGCTGTGACCACGGACCCAACTCCTAGGCGCTTCACGTTTCGGGAACTTGCACCTTGCTCCATGCTGAAACCTCTAACTCACAAAATCGTGATTTCACTTATCTGCTGCCACGTGCCCTTCTGAATTTAATGATCCAAATCATTTCATGAGTTTGCACTTCGTGAGTTCTAACAACTCTTGCCTCTGCACTTCCTGAGTTCTAAAACCATGAAATGCTAATATTTTTCCACGTGCCCTTCCCAGCGCCAATGGCTAGGATTGACCTCGTGACTTCAGACCTTTGTTTGACATTAAACTTCATGCAAATTTATGATCTTGATCGCCTGAGGGCCGCAAATTTGAACTTCGAATGGAATCTCATCTGTTGAACATTGAACTCGCTCGCTCTCTTTATTTGAGTCCATATCAGACCGCTCTAAGTGTTTCACTTTGTTCTCATGGCTGCGGCCTGCATAAAATAAAAACTTGGACGACTGGCTAAGTGTTTGGGAAAATAGAAGGATCGGTGACATAGGTAACGGAAATGAGTGCTTAAACAAAAATGGGCAAACAAAACGACTTTACTGGTTGAAGGGGAAAATTTAAAGACATGTCCTGTGAAAGAGAGAAAAATAGGGCATGGGCATAGACTCGGGTATAAACCACCAACTCACAGGACCCTGACAAGTTCATGTGATAACATTGGCTCCACAGGGGATGGCATGCTCCCTGCGAGCTGCCAAGAACGTGCAGTTCCAGTGCCTTATCTATTGGGTTATGGAGTCTTTATAAAAACAAAAAGAAAAAAGAAAAATGATATTTACAATGACATGGGAAACCTCTCGCGGCTTTAAGTAACAAACGTTTTCAGAAAATTCCCATTTACGGGGCTACCAAAAACTTCAACATCCTCCAAATTTTCCAACTTGTAAGTGTTATTTGAAAAAAATTCATAAATTTTGAAGGGGGCAATCCATAAGGCATCAAATTTTCCATGCTTTCCTTTGTCCTGCTTGGGCGCATCCCATTTTAGTACTATATCTCTCAGCTAGAAATCCTCCTTTCTTACTTTCCTGTCAAAGGCCTGCTTGATCTTCTGTTGATGTTGATGTGCTTTGTTTAGTAACTGCTCTCTAGCTTGTTGCACTTCCACCAGCTGATGTATCTTTCTTATGATATCATGAGTCTCTCCTTGGTAGTCTTGGAATAATTTTTCCACGGGTAAGGCCAATTGAGAAGGAAATATGGCCTCAATTACATATGCAAGCTGAAAAGGAGAGACACCAAGAGATCTCTTTGTTGTCACTCTATTAGCCCACAGAGAAAACTTGAGCTTTGAATCCCATGCTTTCTTATTGTCCTCTAACAATATTTTGATGATATTTATAAGGCTCTTGTTAGAGGACTCTGCCATTCCATTCCCTTGAGGGTAGTAAGGAGTTGAGTGAATCAATGCAATCCCAAACTGCTTGCAGAATTGAATCAATGGTCCGACCTTAAAGGATGCAGAATTATCAGTGACAATTCTTTTCAGACACCCAAACCTTGCTATAATATCCTCAATAAAACCAATGATTACCTTGTGATAAGTGCTCCTTGTGGGGATAGATTCTATCCATTTGTCAAAGTAATCTATGGTAGTCAAGATCCACTTGTGTTGACCACTAGAAGCCAGATGAATCTCCCCGATAAAATCTAGGCCCCACTGCTGAAAGGGTCCTGAAGCCACCACAGGATTCAAAGGCAAGGACTTGAGCTGTTGTTTTCTTGAGAATTTCTTACACTTGACACAAGCCATGATTTTAGCACAAACATCAGTGAATAGGCTAGGCCAGAAATAGCCAGCTCTGAGAATCTTGTATGCTGTGGTTTTCCAGAAGTGATGTCCCCCACACAAACTATCATGAAATTCAAACATCAATTTTTGGGCTTCATGTGGGTCTAAACATCTTAACAACACCCCTAGAGGGTCTTTCCAATATAAAAATTGATCAATAAGGCAATATTTAATTGATCTGATCTTTAAAGCTCCTACTTTTATTTTTTTCATACCATCAGAAGGTTGTAACTTCTGTAGAAAGAAAATGATGTCCCTGTACCAAGCACATTATTCTAATGGAGGGCGGGCTTGAGAACTCGTATTAGACAACTCACCCTGCTGATTTTCTAAGCAAGTGTTGATGAAATTTACCCCCAAGGATTTGCAATTAGTTTCATCCAACAGCTTGGATAAAACTTGACCCTTAACCAACTTAGTGGGTCTTATCGCCAAGTCAAATTCAAGGATTTTAGCAATCCATTTTCTCCTTCTCCCGTCCATGTCAGGTTGAATGCGAATCTCCTTCATAGAAGCTGAAGGGACATATGAAATGACCTTTGAATGCTAAACATAGACCTTGGAGGATTTGAGAGCCTTATCCAGGGCATAGGCTTGTTTTTCCATGATGTCATATTTCAGCTCTGCATCTCTCAATTCCCTGCTGAAAAAGGCAATGGGTTGCTCGAACCCTTCGTCATTCTTTTGCAACAAAACGGTTGTCACGGTGTCAAATGAAGCAAAGGAGAAAATCATAATTTTTTGGAATAATTAGGACTAATGAGCACAGGTTCTTCGGTCACGACCTTCTTTATTTGATCGAAGGAATTACGAGATTCAATAGTCCATTTGATTTCGTTTCCTTTCCTCAACATGATTGTAATGTCCTTCACCATTTCAACAAAATTAGAAACAAACCTTCTCAGAAAATTAATCTTCCCCAAGAAAGATTGAACTTATTTCTTGGATCTAGGGAGTTCTAAGGTTTGGATGGCTTCCACCCTGCTAGGATCAATGTTTACTCCCTCAATTGATACTATGTACCCCAATAATTTTCCCTCCTTCATAGAAAACAATGACTTCTTGGGATTCAGGGAGAGACCAAATTTTCTGCATTTTTGGAAGACCTTTCTCAGATGATGACAATGTTCTTTATCGGTCCTGGAGAAAACTGTGATGTCATCCAGAGAAATGACTACAAATTTATCCCTTTCCCCAATAAAGGTGATGTCCATATCACGCTGGAAAGTTTCTCATGCGTTCTTCAATCCAAAGAGCATATTGGCATACATGAATGTACCCCATCCAGTGGTGAATGCTTTCTTCTCTATGTCCTCACGTAAGACATAAATATGATTGTAGCCAGAAAAGTCATCAATCATGGACATCATGTATGCACCTGTCACCCTCTGTAATATGTGCTCCATTTTCGGCAATGGGTAATTATCTTTCTTGGAGCTTTTGTTTAGGTTCCTAAAATCAACACAAAGTCTAATTTCTCCATTCTTCTTTCTCACTGGGACTAAGTTGGCCACCCATTCAGAATACCTCAAAGGAACGATAATCTGGTCATCTAAAATCTTCTTTACCTCTTTCTCCATGATAGGCAACAACATAGGGTTTATCTGTCTCAATTTCTTCTTAAATGGCTTGGCCTCTTCCTTTAGTGGGATCTTATGCTCAATGATGCTTGTGTCGTATGTTCTGAGATCCTTATAAGTCCAGACAAACACATCAGAAAACTCCTTTAGTATCTCAGCATATTCATCCCTTTGTTCCCTTGACAAACTGCTCGACAACTTGACAAATTTGGGATGTTTCTCTGGACCAATGTTGCATTCAATTACATCTGCATCATCAGTCGATCCTTTAACTTTCACTGCCACATCATTTATGTCAAATAGTCTTTCCAAAGGAACTAGTCCCTTTGGAATGTGATTTCTAGGCAACTGCACAATATGGTGATTAGCGATTTTGTTCATGAAAACATCAACAAGAGGATTACTTTCAAAATCCTGATCTTGATCAATATGTAGTGCAAAAAACTCATCAACGGTCTCAAGGAATATTTTGATCTCGAGATCATCCTCAAACACTTTCCAATGCTTGACATCGTCAGGTATAGAGGGTCTGTAATTTACTTCTACATGATACCTGAGCTTTGGTGGCAAAGGGACTCTGAAATTGCTTGTTGAAATAGCCAGAGAATCAGCCATGATGTTTTCTTCTCTTGGAATAAATGAAATGTTGAAAGCTAGGAAAACATTGTCAATAAAGTCTGACACGTCATTTCTATAAATTCTTATCATAGGGTGCTTAGCTTGGTAAATATTTCTGACTTGATGGACAATTAACTCAGCATCCTGAAATATTGATATCTCTTCAATTCTCATGTCTTTTGCAGCCCTCAAACCTAAGATGAGAGCTTCATACTCTGCCACATTATTGGTAGATACAAATTCTAACTTGTAGGATAGAGCTATAGTCTCTTGAGCGGGTGAAACAGGAACCACTCCAGCACCAGTACCTTAGTTAGAAGAGGCTCCATCGAAGAATATTTTCCACACAGAGGTGATAGGAGGGGAATTTTCACAAAAAGTAATAGGTGGATTTTTGATCTCCAGAGGAGGTTCAGGAGTGTCGGTGAGTTGCAGCAAACTAGATCCAAAATCTATGTCAAGAGAAAATATAGGATGATTTGTGGGGTTTTCTTCATCCCTGTAAAGTCTCCTATGCTCACCCCCAAACATAGGAATGGTAGCATAGGTGAGTTCCATCTGCAAAGTTCCTCCTAGTCTTTTTATCCAAGATCTAGACAAAAACATCCAGAACTTAGGGAGAATGTCATCTACCATGATGTCCATGATCACTCTTTTCATTGGCAGATGGAACAGAGATACGACCAAGTCTTTGATAAACCCAAGGCACTTGACCTTCCTGAAGTTGAAAGAATATAGGTCATGGTAGGCTTTTGTAATCTCCGGATCGAGATTTTCCATGACAATATTAGGCATAAGTTTGTGAGATGGCCCTGAATCCATCAAATAGTTGTGAAGCACCTTTTCATGTATGTTCAGTGAAGTATAGAAGGGAGAGGATGAATCATCTTTAAATTCTACCAAAGGACATAGGATGACTGCAGGCTTCTCATCTTAGAGGTTTACTGAGTCTGTGGAATGAGATGAAGGTTCGGGCTGCAACATTTTGGAGAGGCACCTTATGAAGTGTTCATGCTTGAACAACTCTAAAATGGGTACAAGGATTCTAATATTTTGTATTTCATGCTCAAAGATGAAAGAGGAGGGGGGATTTAGAATTTCTCTCACTTTTGGAATGGGAATTTTGACCACTGGTGGGGAGGTATGTGCCTTCTTTTCCTTACTTCGGTCTGCAATATCTTTAGCAAGTTTTTCTGCTCTGGCAGGCCAATTAGGGATGTCTGATTTCCCTTCTTTCTATTTGGACCTCAGACTATATCTGTTTGGAGTGTGGATGGTTTTTTCCCATTTACTCAGCTCATTTAGTTGGTTTTCCATTAGAGACTCCTTGTATGCAGATTGAGTTAAATGGGGAAATGAGGAGGTATCCCCAAGACAATGGATTTCAGGATCAACCTCCTCTTCCTCTTCTTATTCATTAGTGACAAGGTTATTTTGGAGAGGGGCTTGAATTCTTTGATCATCCCTATCCCATCCTCTTTGATCTCTTTGAAGTATTCAAGGAGCATTATTAGGTCTCATGAAGGTACCTTTGTTATCAACGTTTTGAGTACTTATATAGGCCTGTCTTGCTTCAAGTTTTACCTTCTCCATATCAACAGAAAGAGATTTTACTAATTTGATAAGCTCATCATCTTGACGGTGGGAAGTAGAGGAAGAGGTTGAAGTTTTAGACCTTCCCCTTCTTTTGTCCCTGTTAGCCTTACTCCTAAGCTCATCAACTGCCATAATATTGGATTCTACTTCAATGGTTGCATCTTGCACATGAGCCAAGGAGGTAGCTCTCCTTTATCTTAACAGGAGGCATAAATCAGGGTCAAAAGAACTAGAATAAGTAATCTTTGCAGAGGTTTCTGTAGGCTTAACCTCAGTGGGAATTTTGATATACATTTTATTAAATCTCTTTGAGAAGTCAGAAATAGATTCCCCTTCCTTTTTCTTCAATGATCCAAACTCTGTAATATAGTAAAGGAAATCCTTTCTATCCCCCCAATTCTTTAAGAAGGCTTCATCTAGGGCTTCAATCCCATCGATAGATCCAGGAGACAAGGCCCTAAACCACTTCCTAGCCTCTCCCTCAATACTATGAACAAAAATCCTCATCCATACATCTGCATCCATGATGACATGACAATCTGTAAAACTATAAAAGAATTCAAGGTGTTCATCCGCGGTTATGTCTCCCTTGCCTGTGAACTTGGGTAACTTATTAAGGTAGCCATCCACTAGGAGGGAATTCAGAGGTTGACGCAAAACAAGAGGGGCATACCTAGCAGCTATTATAGATTCCATTCTAGTCTTGGGGGGATTTTCTCCTACCATTGGAGTGTAAACAGGAGGAGAAGAAGGTGGAGATGGAGTTTGTATAGGTGAGACTGGAACTGTGCTTATGGGGAAAAGGGAAACAACTGAGTGTTTGAGAAAAAGGTTGCAGAGATGGTAGGAACAAAGGTTTTTGTTGCAGAAACTATAATAGGGGGAGGAGTAGTAAAGCCAGGGGTGGGGAAGTCTCCTAAGGTCTTGGGTCTGAGCCACGGTACAACTTCAAGAGAGACAGGAGTGTTGAAGCTTTCTCCTTCCAAAATGAGGCCATGAGAAGAGAAATCAGCGGAAAAAATTTCAAAATTCAAAGTTCGGGAAACTCCAGCAGATGGAATAACAGGAGACATAGAAACAATAACTGGGGTTTCTGAAGGAAGATTATGAAAATTACTAGAATCACCTGGTTTAGAAGATGAAGTACTTTCTTGAGGGGTCTCTCCTTTCCTGATAATTTTCTCTGGGTCAACTTCAGGAATGGTTAGAGGCAGTTGTGGATGAGACCTCGTGTGTCTACCTTTCGGAGCCAACTGAAACAGTGGAGTCGCCAGGTTTAGGTTGCAATCCTCAATGGTACTGAGTTTTGATTCACCTTCAGAATTAGTAACATTTGTCGTTCTATCCCAGGGAAAATCTTCAATTCATCCCCGACAACAGTGCCAGAAATGTTAGCACCAGAAGTCACCTTTGGATTGCGACAGAGGTAAGCCCAGTACCCATCAGTTTATATGTCATAGTTAATGAATTTAAAGAGGTCAAATGGGGAAGACTCAAGAGAATATCATTTTAACTCAAAAAATTAGGGTAGTATACACAAGAAAATGAGGTCTTTATTAACTTCATCCAGTAAGTTGTAGTAAGGGTGAGTAGGAGGAAGAAATTGAGGAGAAGATGTAAAGGTATTCTTTGGAAATCAGGGCTTCCGACAGCCTAAAGAGTAAAAACTTTGAAAACAAGACCCTCTTGAATTTGAAGTTTCAGGAAACTAAAAACACTATAACTGCACTGCAATCAAATATTCATTACAAGACAGTCACCACAATCCATGTGAATCCTTCGATCATGAACATTTAGTATTAGACGCAGATAAGATGGAAATAGAAGTTGTCTTTCATTAAACAATAAATCTCATATCAAGTTACATAACCAAAGAACCATAGCTTCATTAAAACATTACAATACGTGAGCTTAGCTCAACCGTCGACCCTAACAAAATATCAAAATTGAGTATATATACTCAAAATTGTTGCAACTACCAGGAGCATGATCAGACCCCTGTATTCAAAGCTTCCAGTTGGCACCCGCTCTGTCAGACTGTGTGAACATTCTTCTATCATATGTGAGCTCATATCAGCATGGGTTTTACAGTAAAATATACTTATAGGAGTACCACGGGCTGACAGTTCAATCCCCACGGCTAGACCTTCCATACCTTCCATTTATAGAGTGAGTCAAGGTTTCAACCACGACTCCTTTTTTCATTAACTTCCTTCATCGGGATCAGGATGGGACTTAATGCCCAAGGATATACCATGTGTTGTTGGTGGCCCTTCAAGTCAACCTGGCACCTTGAAACCATGATGGCCTCGTTCTTTAACTCACACGTACATCTTTGGCTTTTGGTGCAGGTCCCATGAAATTCACACTCTTTCCTTCGCGCTCCTAAAGCTCTTGGTACCATCTTCTCCTTCACTACATTTGTCCTGCAAGCGACCTCAGGCCATGACCATGGGCCCAACTCCTGGGAACATCATGATTTTTCATTTTGGGGGCCTTCACATCACTTGACTACACTCTCTTGATACCCAATATTGTGAAATTGTCTGACTCAGATGGACAACTGGATCTTCTTTGCATCCGATGGCTGCGATTTCTTCCTCGGAACTCCACCTTGGCTATCTCTACGCTATGGGCACCAACCTTTCCTTTTGGACTTGCTTCCATATGACCTCGGTCTAAGACCATGGGACCAACTCCTGGGCGCATCGCAATTTCGTGTTTCGGGGGTTTTCACATCGCATGACTACAATCTCCCGATACCCGATATTGTGAAATGGCCTTATTCAAATCGATGGTCGGATCTGCTATGCATATGACGTCCGTGATTTCTTCCTTGAAAACCCAAGTCACCAATCATGCGTTGAGTGCTTACCTTTTTCCTTGGGCCTACCTCCTATGTGGCCTCGGGCTGTGACCACAGGCCCAACTCCTGGGCGCTTTGCGATTTCACGTTTCGGGAACTTGCACCTTGCTCCATGTTAAAACCTCTGACTCGTGAAATCGTGATTTCTCTTATCTGCTGCCACATGCCCTTCTGAATTTAATGGTCCAAATCGTTTTGCGAGTTTTCACTTCGCAAGTTCTAACAACTCTTGCCTCTGCACTTCCCGAGTTTTGAAACCACGAAATGATGATCTTTCTTCACATGCCCTTCCCAGCGCCAATGACTAGGATTGACCTCACAACTTCAGACCTTTGTCTGACGTTAAACTTCATGCAACTTTATGATCCCGATCACCTGAGGGCCGCAAATCTGAACTTCGAATGGAATCTCCTCTGCTGAAAACTGAACTTGCTCGCTCGCTTGATTTGAGTCCATATCAGACCGCTCTAAGTGTTTCACTTTGTGCTCATGGATGTGGTCTGCGTAAAATAAAAACCTGGATGATTGGATAAGGGTTCGGGAAAACAGAAGGATTAGTGACACAGGTAACGGAGATGAGTGCTTAAACAAAAAGGGGCAAAAAAAATGACTTTGTCAGCTGAAGGGGAAAATTTAAAGACATGCCCTGCGAAAGAGAGAAAAACAAGGCATGGGCATAGACTCGGGTATAAACCACCAACTCACAGGACCCTAACAAGTTCATGTGATAACAGGTAGGATAGGTGGGAACCATGTGGTTTTCAAAGTTTTGAGTAGAATATGTGTCTTTTGTTGCTTCAAGATATCAAGGAGCTAGACTTCATGTAGGATAGATGTTGCCTTGTGTATGGGTTTATTGTTCCATGAAGATGTCCATTTTTTATTTTCCATGTCATGATTTCCCACAAAACAAGCCAAGATTGCCTAAAATTGTTCATACCTCATCACATTGGTTTGATTATTTTCCATTTCTCCCATTCTTGCATTCTTTCGTATATGCACATTTATGAAAGTGGTTGACTTCCGTATATGCGCATATAGGGAAGACGAATTTTGTATATGTGCATATACGAAAGTGGTCATCTTCCTTATATGTGCATATATGGAAGCCACCCTCTTCCATAAATGCGCATATATGGAATCCAACCACTTTCATGTATGCGCATTTATGGAAGACCACTTTTGTATATGCACATATATGGAAGTGGCCGACTTCTGTATATTCACATATATGGAAGTGGTCGGATTTCATATATGTTCATTTACGGAAGTGGCCAACTTTTGTATATGCGCATATATGGAAGTAAGCCACTTCCATATGTGTGCATATACAAAAGTGGTCGACTTTCATATATGCACATTTACGGAAGCCAACCACTTCTATATATGTGCATATACGGAAGTCCATCGACTTTTGTATATTTGCATATACGAAATCCGACCACTTCCATGAATGTGCATATACGAAAGTTGGCCACTTCCATATATATTCACATATACAGAAGGTGGCTTCCATATATGTGCATTTAAGAAAGTGATTGTTTTCCGTATATGCACATATATGAAAGTTGTCGACTTCCATATAAGAACATATAAGGAAGCCGCATTTATGGAAGGTGGATTCTTTATATGTGCATATACATAAGTGGTCGGCTTCCGTATATGTAGCTTCTATAAATGCGCATATACAGAAGCCCTTCCATAATAAATGTGCATATACGAAAGTGGTGGGATTTCGTATATGCCCATTTACAAAAGTGATCAGCTTCCGTATATGTGCATATATGGAAGTGGACAAGTTCCATAGATGCGCATGCATATACGGAAGTGGACGGCTTCCATATATGTGCATATACAGAATCCAACCACTTATATATATATATATATATATATATATATATATATATATATATACGAAAGCCGACCACTTCCTTATATGCACACATATACGGAAGTGGCCAACTTTCGTATATGTGCATATACGGAAGTCGATCGACTTTTGTATATGTGCATGTACGAAATTTGACCACTTCCATAAATGCACATTTACATAATTGGTCGACTTCCGTAAATGCGCATTTACGGAAGTGGTCGACATCCGTAAATGCGCATTTACGAAATCCACCTTCTGTATATGCACATATACGGAATCCGACCACTTTCGTAAATGGTCGGATTTTGTATATGCGCATAGTGGACGTCAGGAAAGGCATATGGGCTCCTCTCCACTCTAGTGTTGACACCTGTCCACTTCCTATTGACTCGGATGACGTCCTCCTGACATCATTGGCACATGCCACATATGTCATCCCACTCATACATTCGCAAGGGAGACGGTCCAGAACCCAATCTCGAAACCTTGCCCAATCGATCACCAGGGAACTAGGGGGGGATTCCAATTTGATTTTGTCCTAAGAAACTCACAATAAATGTAATTTTGTTGAATGCACACCATTACACACATTATGTCGTGAATTGATATTTAATATGGAAGTGGTTGAATACTTTCTTTGGATGACGCATACACATCTTGTATAATTTTACATTTAATCCCAATATACGTCATGAGTGATGGAAGGAGGCCTCTTCCATGGCCATCGATCATGAGAAGCTTCATTCAAGGCATAAGGCCCTTGATTTCACGCCCCCAACCATTATGAAGGAATCAATATGTATCTATGGTGCACAATACATCCTAATGGTGCTTATTTGTTTTTAGTTGGAGGTAAAATATCCCCTACAAATGTCATGTTTTGTCATTTGAGTCCTTGTTCATGGTCATCAATGCCTCAAGACTTGAATTTGGTGCATAATACCTCCTAAAAATGGTCATACTCCTAGTGGGAGGCCAATATGCCCTATAGTGGTCATTTTTGGCAGCTTGAGGCCTCATACATGACCCATACGTGTAGCATTGAAATTATGTGTAGCATACGTGTAACATTTGACAAGTATTGATCTTAAGAACACAAACAAACTCGATAGTCCTATAATTTTAGCATTAATTCCCTCCAAATTAGAAATTTAAAATGGGATTTGGCATCCCAATATAATCTAAATTTCTCATAGGAATATTCGTTTTGAAAGATAAAATTTAAGCACAAATAGAGACACCAATTGAAATAAAATTAGTTTTTTTAGTTTTCACTTTTTTCATTATTTTATTTTTTTTTGTTTTCACTAGGTATATATGTCAGTATATATAATAGGTATATATACCGACATATATACCTTGTATATATACTGACATATATACCTAGTATATATACTGGTATATATACTAAGTATATATAACAACACACATGCTTATTATATGTCGATATATATTGGTATATATACTTAGTACATATACATTTATATATACTTAGTATATATACCGACATATATACCTAATATATATACTCATATATATAATAATAATAATAATAATCTATTTTTAAGGTCACGACCAAGCCAACACACCAAATTGTTGTATGAGACCCCCTTGTTTGTGGGACAAGGGACCCCCCTCTGCCCAGTGATTTGACTGGTAAAGTCTATGAAGGTATACATACCCTACCCCCCTCTGGATTTGAACCTGTGACCTCTTAAGAGGAAACACATGTTCTTAATCATATACTAAGTATGTATACTGGTATATATACTAAGTATATATATACTAGTATATATACTAAGTGTATATATACCTTGGTGTATATATTGGTATATATACACTTAGTATATATACCAGTATATATACCAAGGTATATATACACTTAGTATATACAGCAGTATATATATCAAGGTATATATACACTTAGTATATATAACAGTATGTATACCAAGGTATATATACACTTAGTATATATAACAGTATGTATACCAAGGTATATATACACTTAGTATATATACCAGTATATATATCAAGGTATATATACACTTAGTATATATACCAATATACATACCAAGTGTATATATACCAGTCTATTACTCAACAAATCATGCAAGAAACATCTACCCACTTTTCTACCTACATCCTTCTCTGCTCCAAATATAATGAGCCAAATCAAAGCACTCATTAACCGAGTAGTTCTTCATCTTTCATATCAGTGGGTTTGGTTCTAGATACTCCAACCCATAGATCTTGATCTACTAGAATATCCTCCATATCGAGCTTCCACATCTCATAGATAGTGGCATTAAACGTCTCCATTTTTAATCTAAATGTGTTTGCTATTTCCCTACACCAAGATTTCCTTCACACAAGCTCCCATTCAAACCAATATTATATTAAAAAACATTGTCACTAACATCTTGGATCTAAGGTGATTAGGCTCTGATACAAAATGGAAGGAAATAGAGGTGCAAAATATGCTTCCTACACTAATCCATGAGAACAGAATGTGCAGAAACTTACAACATAGTAGTTTCAAATGAATGAAAAGCTCAATGCACCCTTTAGTTATGAACAAAGGTTACAATACACTTTCAAATTTGTGCTCTTAATGTGAGTAGTCTACAATGAAATCCTTCTTTCTTGGCTCTCTAGACTAAATTAGGCCTACACTATGAACTCCATGATTACATTTTCCACCCATGCCTATATGGGCCAATAGGACAACTCTTGAGGCCTTTATCATGTGGCATATTACAATGGAGTATCTCAAGCCATTAAAAAGGCTTCAACATATGAAATACTATGAGAAAATATCATGGGTCACCCATTACCATGGACCCATAAATTGTGAATGGTAAACCCATCATTGATTATATCAAGGATATTCTAAGTACTCTATGATCGAGTCAATATTAACCCGATAAAGAAGAGTTGCGTAAAGATGCTCGTTATTGGCTAAACCATCAGAGAGTAGAGGAAGGGGTTTATTTCTAGAATATTCTTATTAACCCTATAAAGAGGAGTTGGCATAAAGATGCTCGGTCTTGGCTAAACCATCGGAGAGTAGAGGAAGGGGTCACTTTCCACACTTCATCCCCTCAACTCCTTACCTTTTGGTATTTTCGGGTGTAATGACCCAAGAAGGGATTGTCCCTAATTTCATGGGAAGAAGGGGATGAAGGCCCATAGGCTTGTAGTTGGAAAAAGATAAAATCCAATCATGAAACTTCTATATGCTCACCCAGGGATCCCGAGGATGATGAAATATCTCTCATAAGAAACTGATGGGACCTGTGAAAAATAACTAATACAAAATTCTAGTCAAAGTGGAGAATGTGTGGGCATTGTTTTTCATTCATAAGTAGAATCCCCACACATTATTTTCAACTTGGGGAAGCATGATGTGACCAAGGTAGAGTCAAGGTGGGAAATGTTTTTCATGCTTAGGTATAAGCGCCACCTTGGCTTCAACCTGGAAAGATCTTAAAAGAAGAAAAGACAATAAATGGGCTTGGAAAAGGTTGCATTGAAAACAAAGGTGCAACACACCCTCTACAAAGGCACCCATAAATGAGACACTAAGATCCCTTGTATGTCATGAACCCCGTGCCCAAAATTCTTGCCCCCATCCATGTCAATTTGTCCACATGACCTAGAGAGGGGTCCACCTAGGAAACACTCCTAATCTTGAGGTACGATTCACCCAATAGGTTGCTTTGTCAACCCTCTGTTACAGGTGAATCCTCCTGTAGGAAAGCGGATTCCCTTTTGGTATCTAGACCCCTAAAACCAAGATAGAAAGGGTGCTATAATTGGTCACTGACATCCTTTTATATCTAATTAAGCTAATACATGAAGAGGAAGAAGAAAAGTGTACCTTTTTTAAAGGGTGTTTTCCCTCACAAAGTCCAAGTTGAGCTTCAATCCCAAGCTTCTCGATAGATCCTGTAGAACAAACAAAGATACAACAAGCTTCCTATTCTACCGATATTATCTCAAATATAGATCTATCTACTGAAGACAAGTTCATGTGGAACAAACATAAAATTGAAAGAAACAAACCAAACATATATGTATATTAATGAGAACAAATGAAGAATACTTACAATCCTATGATGAAGGTGCAATAGATTCTTCCATCTCTCCTTGTCCAACCCCTTTTCTCAAATAATCTACATTGATTATGCTTCAATGGCATCTCACTTATGAGATCATGAGTTACATGCTTCTCTCAAACTCTATCATGTATTGTATGTTTCCTATCAGATCGTAGGTTTCATACTTCCAATCTTTTCATCTCCCTTTCACCATGAGAAGGCCTCCTTATATAATCTTCGAGAGGCCCAACCACTTGAGAGATATTTGGGATAAGTTGAGGATTCCTCTCCTTCAGTTGTGGATCTTCCCTAAGATCATGCCTTGAACTCATATTCGAATCCAACCAACTTTAGAGATTGAGGGGATTCTTCCCTGATTTATCTCAACAAACCAAAATTCGCTTAGGAAGGGTAGTGTTCCCCCAAAAGGGTGCACAGAGCGTTTCAACTCTCCCCCAAAGAAGGCTAGGGAGTGTTGACGCTCCCTGGCAGTGGGTAGGGGAGCGTTGCCTTCCAAAAATCATTTTTAATTAGTTTTTTCAGTGGCAAAAGGCTTGTACTCCTTGTCAATTGATTTCTCCTCTTCAAAACTAGTCTTCGAGGTGTCTTAAGTGTCCTTATGATGTCGTTAGAGGCACTACATAGGCAAGATGGCAGTATGATATTTGTGACACTTGCGACACTTGTGGTGAAGATGTGACACTTGCGGACAATATGCGACACTTTCAACACTTGTAATGACGACACTTGTGACACTATTGAAGTGAGTAATTTTGATGTGTAACACCCTCCCATACCTAAACGTGGAAAATTACATAAGGTCTTTGAGAAATTGTTTATTTTGAGAAGGTGGTTTGGATATACATGCTTATATGGCTCTTTTATTGATTTGATTTACTTATCCTGATGCATTTTAATTGAGATTATTGGAGGGTGTATTCATTGTCTTTGTAGGAACTTGTTGGTGGACAGATTTGGAAGAATGAGCCTAGCTTGGGATTCAGTGGGGCTTGAATCCCACGGGTTGGATACCATGGCCCATTCACTAGACAATGATGAAAGCCTTTGGAGGCTTGATAGATGCCTTGGAGGACCTCGCCCATGCCCCTACTAGCCCAACATTTTGTCTTTGGAGGCCAATATGTCACACTTGAGGGCTTGACATTATGCATGGGTTAGGGTTTTGGTGGTGATGGGGACACGCGAATGATTTTGAGGAAAGATGTATTGGATCATGGAGGAGAGGCTTGGCATAAGGACACATGGCCTTTGGAGGACTATCCCATTCATCCTCAATCCAACCTTCGATTGTAGACGAAAACGCCTCCTAGAACTCTTTAAAAGCACTCTCTGGCTAGTAATACGCTACTCTTGATCTGGCATATAGTGTATGCAACTTTTTACATGCATGTTTCCCTTCAACAACTCGCGTATGCACTCAATTTTCACCAAAAAAAATAAAATATGTGCATAATTTGCCTTATTGGGAAGAGTTCATAGCTTTCCCAGGTGTGTTATTTCTCTATCTGCAGCTGAGGTCAAGTACAGAGGAGTAGTTAACATCACTATATTAAGTATATATATATATACTAGGTATATTTGCTTAGTATATATACCGACATATATACATAGTATATATACTAAGTATATATACCTCATATATATATATACTTAATATAGTATATATAACAATATATATCAGTATATATACTTAGTATATATTCTAGTATATACTTAGTATATATATCGGTATATATACTAGGTATATATGTCGATATATATACAATTATATATACCGGTATATATACTTGTATATATATCGACATATATACCTAGTATATATATCGGTATATATACTAAGTATATATACCGATGGTATATATACTTAGTATATATACCACCGGTATATATACTTAGTATATATGTTAGTATATATACTTAGTATATATGTTAGTATATATACTTAGTATATATGTCGATATATATACAAGTATATATACCATCGGTATATATATTAGGTATATATGTCAGTATATATACAAGTATATATACCGATATATATACTTGTATATATATCGATATATATACTAGTATATATACTATATATACCAGTATATATACTAGGTATATATGTCGGTATATATACAAGTATATATACCAATATATATACTTGTATATATATATCGACATATATACTTAGTATATATACTGATATATATACTAAGTATATATAATAGTATATATACTAAGTATATATACTAGTATATATACTAATACCTAATTTGGTGCCTAATGATGGTCATACTCCTAGTGGGAGGCTAATATGCCTTATAGTAGCCATGTTTGGCAGTTTGAGGCCTCATACATGACCCATACATGTAACATTGAAAGATTCCTAGAATATTTTAATTGGAGCTCTTTTCATCAAGGATTATTCAAGGCTCTATGAAAGTGAAGGTTCTTTCAAAGATTATCCATTACAATTCCTTTCTTCAAAGTACCAAGTTCCTTTGTTGGTATTATATACCTTTGTTTAAATCATGGAACTATTTATGTCACATTTATGGAAGTCGCATTTACGGAATCCAACTTTCGTAAATGCACATTTAGGGATGTCAGGTTCCATATATGCACATTTATAGACACTAACTACTTCCATAAACATGGATTTAAGGAAGTTGACCACATCCATATATGCACATTTACGAAAGCCAACTTCTATAAATGTGCATATACGGAAGCCAACTTTCGTAAATGTGCATATACAAAAGTCGAATTTTGAAAATGCACATATACTGAAGCCACTTCCATTAATGTGCATTTAC
>ML777935.1:101797-113224 GCA_009831015.1 Picea engelmannii | reverse complement strand
GGGGAGAGAGAGACTCTTAGTGTGTTTGTGTGAGAGAGAATGAGGCTATAGATAAAGGAATCCCCCATTTCTATATTTCTTAAGGATGTAGCACCACTAATTAAGGAAATGTTAACATTGTCTCTAGGAAATGGGAAATGTGTGCAGATTTTGGAATATAGTATAATTGGTAAGTGATCCCTAATATATAGAGAAGAAATCACTCCTATTATATTATGGATGGATATTATGAACTAGAAAACACTATATGACATCTCAAAATGGGACATTCGATATGGAGATGGGAAAGGTTGACATTCAATATCTCCCCCATAACCTCTTTCTTCTCTCATATGTGAATTTGTTATTTCCTTTTCTAGTTTTTCTCCAACAAATGTTGTGAAGAAGGATCAAAGGGGATAGGGGCTAGGGTCACAAAAACCTTTGGCTTCCTGCATCTACTAACAACCTCCATTATAAACAGAGAAGGGAAATTTTTCGGAGAGGTTCCGTAAAATCCTCTACTACAATTTGTTCTCCTTGTAGTATCAACCATGGTCAAGGCCTTGAGATTGATGCTTGGTTTGAAAAATTCATCAATGATGCCCATATCACACCAAGAGGCCAATGATATATGTATATATGGTGGTTTGAGCCCTAGCTAAGGGATCGGGTCCCTATAAGCTTCAATTTGGTCCAAAGGCCCAAGATCCATCTCTTGTGTACAAAACCTTCTAATGGTACCCATTTCCAACTCAAAGAGAAAGGTACTTTATAGAGGGGTTTTCCATGGCTTGAGGGATATTTCATGTCCCACAAGGCCTACGATATTAATTTAGGGATTAAGGACCTTATTTTCCTCCCCTAATCATGGTTAAGGCCCTAACACCCATCCCTACTATGAAAAGGCTTCTAATGGTACCCTATCCCAATCATATGCAAAAGATTATTTTTAGAATGTATGTATTGTAGTTCAAGGACTTGAACATGGCCCATTAGCCTAATAATATTCATTTAGGGTATAATTCCATGGATTTCTTCCCCAACCATGGTTAAGGCCTAAGATCCATCGTTGATGCACAAAACGTCATAATTGTAATCATATCTCACTTGATGGAAAATGATTCCCTATAGACGACATGTTATGTGCTTTATCACATTGTTTATGGCCCTTTATTTCTAAAGGATTCATCAAGGACCTAAGGGCCTTATTTGTAACACCTTGGATTTTGAGCCCCCATATTAAATAATGTATTGTTACACTGTTAAGAGGCAAGAGTGCCCAAACAATTATTAAAAGGCTAGTATTCCCAAGAAATGTAATGTTTTGATCATTATTAATAATAAATACATCGTTGGCAGCTAGACAAACAAGGACTAGAGTTATAGGGGGTTATGATTCCACAAGATAGGGGGATTGAGGGGCTAAGAATTTTATTTTATATTTTATTGTCCATTTTTCTTAATGGAGAATAACAGTTACATGAGCTTCTTGGGGGAAGGCCAAGAGGTTCTTGATCCCCATGAATTACATAAAATCATCCCTGGCCTGTTGTGGGGTTCATTCTCTCTCACTCTCGTTTCTCATCCTCGTTCTGGTACTAGTTTCTTCACTCTTCCCTCACTCATTCATTCACCCGATTTTTCACTGTTTCCCACCTATCATGGAGAATTCACTCCATTTATTTATGTCACCCACTCATCTTTCCTCGTTCGTGTCTTGGCTTGGGAAAGGAAGACGAACTATTGAAGAGAATCCATGGCATTGTCAACTGTAGAGATCGATGGTGTATTCCAACCATGATTTGAGGCTTGTATGTCTAAGATACTTGGCATGTGTCCAACTTTGCTCATAGATGTGAGTCCTAAGAGTCTCGGCATGGAGATTCTAGACCAATTGCATTGGAGCCCTGGAAGGAGAAGGACTACCTGAGGGAATTTGTGGCAGAGAAGGGTGGGGGTCCATTCTCTTCGGTTTTGCAGGCTGGGCAGAAGAGAGATGGGTACTTGGATAGTTGTGGGTGATGGGAATCCTATGATAGATTGAGTGTTGACTGGTTTGGGAAGCCAAGTAACACTCTGGAACCGTCCTTATGGATTCATAGCCCTGGCTTAGGGGTGACATTGTTGTTGAGACTTGGAACAAAAGTGTCTACGGTTGGGTGGAACGTCCTTGGTCTGCATCCAGTCAGTGGTTCTCTTCTATAAAAGATAATTTCTCTCTGTTATGGTATCATTTACGTGTATATGAATTATTTCCACTGTGTATTTCATTTATTGTTGAATTCAATATGTTTAGAGTAAGCATGATTGCTGGTTATTTTTTTGCATGTCATTTAGTTCCTTTATTTTATGCATCTTTATTAATATGAAAGGTATATATAAGAGAAAGTAGTCTGAGATCGGGCTTGAAGTAGCGTAGCTCGACCTGTGGGTGGTTGGGTACATTACAGTTTGGTATCAGAGCATAGTTCTAATACTAATCCTGGATGGGTCGTGTAAACCGATATTGAAGCAAAAGTTTCACAGAGAAATTGAGTTGCAAAGTGCCAGAAGGCGATGAGAGTGCACCTTAACAGTGTTTGAAAGCTCATGAGGTGTAGCATCTATTCGAGAAGGATCTAAATCATTCACAACCATCAGATCTAAGAAAAGAGCATGGAGGTTAAACCCTCAAGTCCTTTGAAATTCGCTGCTTTGGTAGTTTCAAGTTCCTTGTCATAAAAGAATCCCAAAGCCTCGAAGCTCCGAAGTCCCGGAGTGACTCTACGTTGTATATCATTGGGAGAAGTATCAGACTGTTGGATTTGGCCAAGGATAGGTCTGGGTCATTGGATCAAGCGTATATCAGGAGGTGAAGCAAAGTGGAGAAGATTAGACTCCAGTCGTTCAATCTACGTGCAAGCAAATGTGAGTCGTCGATCTCATAGAAATTCAGAGATTCAACACTCTAAGAGAAGCGATCCCTTAATATGTTAGGAAGAAAGTCTCCCGAAGTCCCGAAATCCAGAGTGAATCTAGATTGTTAGTGTTTTGGGACATGTGTCCACAAATCATCCTATTCAAGAATTCAACGTTCAGGGGATTTGAGGTGTAGTGTGGAGAAGTCTCTCGAAGTTCCGAAGTCTCAAAGTCCCGAAGTCGTGAGGCACTGGAGCGACGTGTCCTGTTGTCATCACCTAGGGTGATGTGGACACACTTGATGCTTTCCACGATTCACCGTGTTTCATTTTTTCAAAGATTGTTCGTGCTAGTTAGTATATGACATGTGTCACCCTTCAGATAGGGCCATGTGTCCATTCCTTATGTTCTACCATGTAGCACCCCTTGGTGCTTAGTTTTTGATGAAGACTTCAAGAGTTTGGCAATTCGACGTTCGGAAGGAATGAAGTGGAATGAAGGTGAAACCTCTCGAACCTCTAAAGAGAAAAGTAAATCCTCACCATTGATTGAGAGAGGACACATGACAGTAGATATTGTAGTCTGAATACTTGGCACTCCAGAGGATTCAAGGTATAAGCAGCTAGGGTCGAGGATTCTCAAAGGCTAGAGTCCATCTTAGCCATTTATTACAGAGGATACGTGGTAGAAGATCCTATAGTCTAGAGACTTGGCACTCCAGAAGAATTGAGAGTGTGGACTGTCTGGAACTCCCGAATATAGAAGTCCCAGAGCTCCTATTGACCGTAGATATAAACAGTGAATGAGGATCGTTGATCAATGCATTCTCTGAGTATTAAAAAATTTGGCGTTGGGAGAATATAAGTGTTCAAGTGCAAGGTTCGTCAAAGCCATAAATTTCGAAGTCATAGAATACGAAAGTGGCGTGGCATGCAGATGCCACCTATGGTGATGTGGACCACCGTATACATGCCACATGTCCATCTGTTTCGTGCGTTTGACAGGTCATTTGTGCCAATGGAATTATGACATAAGTTAATAGTTTAGTGGGCCATGTGTCACCTCAGTATTGCTAACACGTAGCACCCCGGGTGCACTATACTAAGTGAGTAATACAATCGATGTCAATAAAATTATTTAAATCAACCCACAGACCTACAACAACCGTTGGATCTATAGATCTACAATGGAGGTTTAGTTTAATATCCATGTAATATTAAAGTTCCAAACAATAATCAGATTTAAAATGTATAACGATGTATTTCATAAAAATTACAGGTCCGCAAAAGGTAGGATCCACCACTACACTTTATAATCTCCGCAATGAATATGGATTGTTCGATCTATGATTGTATTTCAAACTCAAAAAAAAACTATATTGAATTTAAATTATGGGTACAGGTCCCGACGGTAACCCGCGTGCATATACAATCTCTGCAATGGATTATGACCGTCGATCTCAACCCTCGATCAATTTTAAACCACACGTTTTCAGATATAATAATTCTAACATAGAAATATTTGACAAAGGTTTTATATTGAAAACAGAGCTTCGATCTTCCAAATTCAACTGCAAAGTACACTTACAGTTTGTTCCACAATATATTTGGATGAACTCCAGGCGTGAATGTGTAAAGAAAAATCATATCTCTCACAGCAAGAGATCAAAATAAATATACACAATCGGTTCCAAGAGTGAGAGTTTCCAAATGAAAGTGTTATATGATGCAGACTGAGATCCATACATGTGTGTGTGTGTGTGTGTGTGTGTGTGTTCTTCATGAATTAAAAGGACTTGTAACATTGTTTGACAAATTTTGTTCTTCATCTGCTTAACTCTAACAAAATGATCACTTGCCCATTTTGCAGAATTAGGGGGTTTAAACATACTAGCTCAAAATGCGTATTCGAGAAATGGAAGAAGGTGAGGGAGCCTCCAACCATGATAAAGAGGTCGAAGTCCAGAATACCAGAGTTGGTAATGCAGAGACAGAATCCAATGAAAACAAGGGCCGAGGGGAGCAAGAAACATTGATAGAAATTGTAAGAAGACTGAAAATAGAAGTGCAGAGCTACTAGGAATACAATGAGAGGTTGATGAGAGAGAAAATTCAGATAAATTCTCGAGTGTTGCAAAATTTAAATCAGTTGCAAGGACAAGAAAATAATGGCTCAAACCAAGAGGAAGAAGGCAGGTATCATGAAATAAGAGATGATTGTGGAAGGGTCGGTTATTCCAGGAGTTCTAGAAGAGATCGTAGGCATCACTCACCTCCTTACTCAACAATAAGGTCTTATGCATCTGAAGATTCTATAAGAAGTCCAAAGGTGTCTCTTGTTAGGCACCAAAGAAGAAGGCATGAAATGGACAGTTTGCAAGGAGAGGTGAGGAAGCTCAAGCCACCATCATTTGACGGTGAAAGGGAAAGGGAAGATGATGTTGAAGCATGGTTTCTTGGACTCAAGAGATATTTCCAATTGCATAACTATTCATCAAACCTAGAAGCCATAATTTCCACCTACCATTTACATGAGAAAGTTGTCGTGTGGTGGGGCCAGATGAAGCAAGTTGAGCATATTAATGAGAATATGATCACTTGGAAGAAGTTCAAGAAGTTGTTTCAAAAGGAGTACCTCAGATAATTTCTATGACAAGAAAATGCAGGAGTTCTTTGAACTTCAGTTGGGAAGCATGGCCATGGCAGAATATGAGAAGAAGTTCTTGGGGTTGTTAAAGTATGTTGGGTTTATAAATGATGAAAATGTGAAAATACAGAGGGTTTTGAGTGGAATTCTAGCCTTTTATAAAGAAAATATTCGGTATGATGAACCAAAGACCTTGACTAAGGCTATCAGGAAAGCTAAGTACCTAAATGAGCAAGGCCAGGGCAGAGAATCCATGCAAAAATCTTGGAAGGATAAGAAGAAGGAGAAGTCTGATCAGAGGAAGAAGGGATTCAACCCTAAATGAGCCTAATAAAATTCATCAAGACCAATATGCTATGAACGAATCCAAGAAAGAAGACTCCTTGGGAAAAATGGGAAGACCACCAATCCAATGTTGGGGATGCAAGGAATATGACTTGTACAAGGATTTCCCTCATAGAAAGGACATAGTGAAGACCATGCACAACCTCCAAGAGGCTACGATAGTCGAAGACATGGGAAGAATTTATGCAACCTTAGATGATCAACAATCAGAACACCAATCCAACATGATCGAGGTGGAAGGTAAGATCATAAATCAGTCTGTTGCTATTTTAATTGATTCAGGAGAAAGTTATTGTTACATTGACCCTAAAATAGTGGATAGATTACATTTGGAGAAAATTAAGCTTGGGAAATTAAGTTTGGTTCAACTATCCACGAGAACCAAAAGGATAATCCATGATATGGTCAGAGGTTGCTCCATAAGTCTTAATGGTTTGAATACTAGTGATGATTTGAATACCATACCATTGGGATCTTACGATATTCTAATTGGAATGGATTGGTTGGAAAACATCATGTTGTCCTAGATTGTCATAGCAAGACATTTACATGTCTTGATGGATATGGAAAACAGATAATTGTGAAAGGTATACCAAGACCCATCTCTATAAGGGAGATTTCAGCCTTACAACTGAAGAGATGTTTCAGAAAAGGGTGTCATATGTATGCAACCCATGTGGAGGAGCTGAAAAAGACAAAGGGGCCAAGCCTTGAATATTTTACGGTACTGCAAGAATTTGAGGATGTATTCCAGGAAATACCAGGGTTTCCACCAAAAAAGGAAATAGATTTATCTATTGATTTAGTGCCAAGAGTTGCCCCGGTGTCAAAAACATCTTACAGAATGAGCACACTAGAGTTAAAAGAATTACAAATGTAGTTGGAGGAATTGTTGAAGAAAGGGTACATACGCCCAAGTATTTCACCTTGGGGAGCACCCGTACTCTTTGTCAAAAAGAAGGATGGGACCTTGAGGCTGTGTATTGACTTTCAACAATTGAATAAGTTTACTATAAAGAAAAAATATCCTTTACCCAGAATTGATGACCTCTTTGATCAACTAAGAGAAGCAAATATATTTTTAAAGATAGACTTGAGATCGTGATACCATCAGGTAAGAATCAAGGAAGAATACATCCATAAGACAACCTTCAGAACCAGGTATGGGAATTATGAATTCGTAGTGGTGCCATTTGGACTGACCAATGCACCGAATTTCTTTATGTGCTTAATGAATGGAATATTCAGAGACTACTTGGACAAGTTTGTCATAGTATTCTTGGAAGACATACTTGTCTATTCTAATTCAGAGGAAGAGCATGAAAATCACCTAAGATTGGTATTGTAAGTGCTAAGGGAACATCAATTGTATGCCAAGCTGAGTAAGTGTTCTTTTTATCAATAACAAATCCATTACTTGGGGCACATTATTTTGGAACAGGGTATAACAGTGGATCCATAAAATATTGAAGTCATTAGAGGATGGCCAATGCCTAAGAATGTTTCAGAAGTCATATCTTTTATGGGATTGGATGGTTAATACATAAGGTTTATGTTAAGCCCTAATATTGTCTCTATGCCCCTTAACTGGGGAATATTACATTAGTAATGTTATTTTATTTATGTCGGCTTTATTCCATTAGTTGTAATTATACCTCCTAGTCTCCTATATATACCAAGGAGACATTTTCATTTTGAATTATCTTGTACTTGAAAATTTATGTGGGCTAAAGGGAGGTTGCCCCCTCAAAGAGTCTTATTATCTAAAATTATCTCTTTTTCAAGGTGTTGAGTACTTATTCTGAGGTTTTTCTATGCTATATTGATATTTGGTTCTTAACAAATGGTATCAGAGCTCAAGGTCTTGGGGTTTCGTTGCTACATCTGAGACACCTTGGATTTTTTCTATAACTTTTTTTATACAATGTTTCAGAAGGACCAACTTGGAGGATATTTAGTAGATGGACCAATGTACGTTGGGTTAAAATTTCAGATCTGGAGGCCTTATACTTTCGGAGATACAACCTGTGCAAGTTAGGGTTCTGGAATCATCCTGAACTGAGTCATTGCAGAATTTTCGCTATAATTTTTTTTATGTAACGTTTCAGACCCTGAACTCTAGAGGATATTTACATAAATTATTAAGGTATATGTGGTAAAAATTTCAGCTTATGGGTCATCGTACATGTTTAGATACACCCCGTGTAAGATAGGGTATTTGACTAGTCCTGTTGACTAGTCTCAAGAAGGTGTTCCAGGTAAAACAATCATAAATTCTTCCTAGAGTATCCAAATCGAGTGATACTGATTGCATTGGATAGTTGACAGTCTATAGTATTTCTGGTACGATTTTCATAATTTTATATAAATTATTTTGTGCGGGGCACGCTATACAAGTTAGATCTCCTGGAAAGGAAAAAAATCAGCAAGTTGTGGGGAAGTTACTATAAATTCCATTTGGCACATCCAACTTTGATCAGACTTGTGGCATTTCAGAGAAGAAATATCAGAGAACTACAAAAAGGAAAGTTTCATACCCAGAAGGGCCGAAACTTTGGATATATAGCAGAAGAAATATTGTCTAGAAAAACCACCTCAAAATCAAGGTTCAGAAGTGATACCTGGCCAACATGCCACCCAAAAAGGGAAATTCTACACCAAATAAGCCTCCATAAAATCCTACATGGAATCTTGATGAAGGTGAAGAAATGCATAGGGACATAAATGATTTACAAAAGAACTTAGTAACAAAAGATGAACTACAAGAGATGATGGATTCAGCGGAAGCTAAATTTGAGGCAATAAATACTAAGATGGATGGTTTAAAAGGGGAAATCATGGAAGGATTGAAAAACTTCCTAATAGAGAGGACACCTGAAAGTGAAAATGTATCCCATGAAAGTCATGATGAGGAAACAAGGAAGGTGAATCCATAATGGAGAAACTCCAACTTTGGGTTGAAGACCAACCACATTCCTAAGATCGATATGAGGAAGTTTGATGGCAAGGACCCAATCACATGGATACTTCAGATGGAGCAATTCTTTGATCTACATAATGTTCCACAAACACAAAAGGTATGAATTGCTTCTTTATATTTAGAACCCAATCAATTTGTATGGTATCGATGGCTTTGTTCTCGCAAATCACTTGTCACTTAGACAATTTTCATGGAAAAAATGATAGCACACTATGAGGATACAAGGAGCAATACCTTCTTTAGCCAATTGATAAATCTCAAGAAAAAGGGTTCAGTTACAGAGAACATTGAGAACTTCCAAAGATTGAATATAAAGGTAATAGATATTCCATATGAGCACTTGATTGATGTATTCATAGGAACTTTAAAGGATAACATTCAACATTAGGTTTGCCTTTGGGAACCCAAATCATTGGAGAATGCATTTAGGGTGGCAAGAAATGTTGAAAGTAAAAATATGGCTATGGCTACTAGAAGGACCAATCCTAACATCTATAGAGAGAATAATGCTCCTTCTTCTAAAACACCTCAACCTACAAGGTTGACACCTCAACAATTGGAGGAAAGAAAAGAAAAAGGTTTATGATTTGATTGTGACAGAAAGTACAGTAAGGGACATAAGTGTGGTGAGAAGAAATTATTCTACATAGATTGTGAAGAGGAAGAAGAACAAGAACAAGAACCATCTCAAGATGAAAACGTAGAAGCAATGTCATCTGAAGAGTTAACTCCCATGATATCGTGTAATGCACTGGTTGGAATTAGCACTCCTCAAACCCTCAAGATCGAAGGATACATCAAAAAGAAAAAGGTAATGGTCCTAATTGATTCGAGCAGTACTCATAATTTCATTCAGTATAAATTAACCAAAGATCTCAATTGCTTTGTATATCCAGCGCCATAGTTTCAAGTAATGATTGCAGATGGAGGAACTATCAATTGCTCAGGAAAATGCAATAAGATTAATCTTACTATGGGGGAATATGTAATGAATAGTCCAATGATTGCTATACCCATGGGTGGTGCTAATGTTGTACTAGGAATCCAATGGTTATAATCATTAGGAATAGTGGCTTTTAATTTTCAAAAACTTTTCATGAAATTTTCATTGGAAGGAAAAGAAATTGAGTTAAGAGGTATCACAGGGAAACCCAGTAAGGTGATAAGCTCTAATGGCATGAAAAAATTATTGAAAAAGGGCCATCAAGGCGTTATTACACAACTATGCTCACTATATGTTCAAACATCTAAGCCATCTATTCCTCAAGATCTCCAAGAGATCATTGATAAGCATTCCAAAGCATTTGAGGATATTCCCAAAGGTCTTCCACCCACTCGAAATCATGATCATGAAATTCACCTAATTCCTAGGAGTGTTCCTCCTAACATCAGGCCATACAGATACCCTTATGCCCAGAAGAGTGAAATTGAGCACATGGCTGAAGAAATGTTAGAGGCTAGCATTATTAGACCTATCCAAAGTTCTTACTCTGCACCAGTGGTAATGGTATTCAAGAAAGATAGCTCATGGTGTATGTGTCCAGATTATAGAGAGCTCAACAATATCGCTATTAAAGATAAGTTTCCCATTCCCGTCATTGATGAATTGTTAGATGAACTACATGGAGCAATCTATTTCACAAAATTGGATATTCATTTAGGGTATCTTCAGATTAGAATGAAGGAAGAAGATATCCCAAAAACAACATTCCGAACTCATGAAGGCCATTATGAATTTTTGGTTATGTATTTTGGCCTTACAAATGCACCTTCCACATTCCAAGGGTTGATGAATTCCATTTTCAAGACCTTCCTTCAAAAATTTGTGTTAGTATTTTTTGATGATATACTAAACTATAGCAATTCGTGGGAGGATCATGTGCGACATGTTGACAAGGTGCTACAACTACTAAAGGAGAAACAACTATATGCCAAACCATCCAAATGTTTCTTTGGAGTGAAGGAGGTAGAGTATTTTGGTCATATTGTATCTCATGAAGGTGTCAAGGTAGACCCTAACAAGATTAAGGCCATGATGGACTAGCCGATTCCCAAAACATTAAAGAATCTTAGACGATTTTTGAGTTTGACAGGTTACTACCACAAGTTTGTTCAGGAATATGGAAGAATAGCAACACCTTTAATGGCACTAACTAAGAAGGATGCACTTTCATGGACTCTAGAGGAAACTAAAGCTTTTGAACAACTTAAAGAGGTGATGTGCAAAGCTCCTGGCTTGACCACTCCAGACTTCACAAAAACCTTTATTATGGAATGTGATGCCTCGGGAAATGGAATTGGTGCTGTCCTAATGCAAGAAGGAAAACCCCTAGCTTTTGAAAGTCGACCACTCAAGGGAAAGGACTTACACAAACCCATTTATGAGAAGGAAATGATGGCAATACTACATGCATTGAATAAATGGCATCCTTGCCTAATAGGTAGGCACTTCAAGGTAAAAACAGATCATGATAGTCTTAAATATTTCTTGGAACAAAGACTATCTTCAGAAGAACAACAAAAATGGGTAACCAAGATATTGGGTTATGATTTTGAAATCGTCTATAAAAAGGGGA
>ML777935.1:69989-101207 GCA_009831015.1 Picea engelmannii | reverse complement strand
GTGACAGAGATCCCATCTTCACTGGACATTTTTGGACAGAATTATTTTCTTGTTTGGGTACTCAATTGGCTCATAGCTCATCCTATCATCCTCAATCTGATAGACAACCTGAGATAGTGAACAAATGTTTGGAAGGCTACCTTCGTTGCTTTGTCTCTGATAAACAAACACAATGGTTCAAATGGTTACCCTTGGCAGAATGGTGGTATAACACTTTCTTTCATACTGCAACAAAAATGACACCATTTATGGCACTCTATAGATACCACCCTCCTTCCATCACTTCTTCTCTAAAATAAAAATCTAAGGTTCAAGCAGTGGAAAATCACATCGAGAATCAACAACAAGTTCTCCAAATCTTAAAAGACAACCTGACCATGGCACAAAATCACATGAAACAACAAGCAGATCAACATCGTAGTGAAAGAAGTTTTGAAGTAGGGGATTGGGTGTTTTTAAGATTACAACCATACAAACAGATGTTCCTCAAGCAAGCCAAGAAGGATAATAAATTATCACCAAAGTACTATGGCCCTTATAAGGTGTTGCAAAAGATTGGTACTATGGCATACAAATTGGAGTTGCCTGCATATTCATGAGTACACCCAGTTTTCCATGTTTCATGCTTAAAGAAGGTTATAGGTGACAAGATCCTAGTTCAAACTATATTGCCAGAACTTGAAGAGGAAGGAAAAATCATATTGGAGCTTGAAGCCATCATTGACACAAGTATTTGGCAGCTAAGGAATAGATCCATTTCAGAGTATCTCATTAAATGGAGGAAACTATCGGTTGAAGATTCCACTTGGGAAGATGAGTCTTTTATACAAGAGAATCCATAGTTACTCAAGCATTGTGGACAACACTTGTCTCAAGGGGAGGGGCATGTTAAGCCCTAATATTGGCTCATTACCCCTTAACAAGGGCATATTACATTAGTAATGTTATTTTATTTATGTCGGCTTTATTCCATTTGTTGTAATTATACCTCCTAGTCTCCTATATATACCAAGGAGACATTTTCATTTTGAATCATCTTGTACTTGCACATTTATGTGGGGTAAAAGGAGGTTTCCCCCTCGAAGAGGCTTATTATCTGAAATTATCTCTTTTTCAAGGCGTTGAGTACTTATTCTAAGGTTTTTCTATGCTATATTGATATTTGGTTCTTAACAGTTTATATCCAGATTCTCTAAGATTTTTCATCCCATCACTTCTTTGCAAAAGAAGGGAATGAAATTTTAATGGACATCTGAATGTGAAGAGAACTTTAACTTGTTGGAGTTACTCACTAGCGCACCTGTGTTAAAGATTGTTAACTCAAATGAAAGTTGTGTGGTATGCACAGATGCATGCAAGGAAGGACTTGGTGGAGTCCTCACTCAAAATGGACATGTCATTGGTTATGAGTCCAGAAAGATTAAGGAACATGAGAGGAACTATGTCACACATGACTTGGAGATAGTTTCCATTGTTCACGCATTGAAGATGTGGAGGCATTACCTCATGGGGAAGAGATTTGAATTAAGAACATACCACAATGGTCTGAAGTATCGTTTTGAACAACCAACTTTGAATGCCAGTCAAACACGATGGCTGGAATTTTTAAGTGAATATGACTTTGATATCAAGCATATCAAAGGAAAAGAAAATAAAGTTGTTGATGTGATTAGTAGAAGAGTACATCTCATGCATGCTATAGCTGTCAGTATGCATCAATCTGACTTGAAGAGAAGAATTTTAGATGTTGTTGTTATAGATCAACATTTCCTACATGTAAAGGAAATTTTGCGGCAAGAGGATGCACAACAGAAAATGAAAGAGTATGAGATAAAGGAATATGGATTGCTTATGCCTAAAAATAGAATTTATGTTCCTAGTTATAGAGAACTTAGGAAGTTGGTATTAAAAGAAATGCATAATGTCACATATGTTGGACATCTCGGTTACCATAAAATAATTACAACAGTAAGAAGCCAATTCTTTTGGCCGAGGATGAAGAAGGATGTTGTTGATTACATCGCCAGATGTATGGAATGTCAGAGAGTGAAGGCTGAGCATTGAAACCCAGTGGGTTTGGTACAACCATTACCAATTCCAGAGAAGAAATGGGAAGTGATAACCATTGAATTTATAACTAAATCTCCCAGGACAACGAGGAAGCACAATTCAAACATGGTAGTGGTTGATAAATTGACAAAGGATGCTCATTTTGTTCCGGTGAAAACAACTCATACAACAACTAATATTGAATAAATTTACATGAAGGAAATTGATAGGTTGCATTCGAGACCTAGGACAATTGTCTCAGACAGAGACACAAAGTTTACTTCGAATTTCTTGAAGGGATTATTTAAAGTATTTGGTACAAATATGAACTTTAGCACAACATACCATCTGTGGTCAGATGGGCAAAGAGAGAGGGTCAACCGAGTAATTGAAGACATGTTGAGAAGGTATGTGATGGATAATCCATCTAAGTGGGAAGATTACTTGCACTTGGTTGAGTTTGCCTATAATAATTGGTATCAAGCTTCATTGAAGATGAGCCCATTTGAAGGCTTGTATGGTAGGAAATGCAGTACTTCAGTAAGTCAGGACAATCCAACAGATAGACTGGTACTTGGGCCAGAGTTGCTCAAGGATATGGAAGATCAGATGGTTAAGATTAAGAAGAATTTATAGGCAACTTAGGATAGATAGAAAGTTTATGCAGATAAGAATAGGACAACAAGAGAATTTAAAGTGGGGGAACATGTGCTTTTGAAATTAAATCCCAAGAAGAGATCTTTGAAGTTGGGTAGTTGTGGTCCATTTGAGATATTGGATAGAATAGGGCTAGTTGCATACATGTTTACATTGCATGTTTCCATGAATATGCATAATGTATTTCATGTCTCTTTTCTAAAGAAATATGTACATGATCCTAACCATGTTATTGATTGGCATTTGATTCAGGTAGAGACAGAGGGAGAATTTTAGGTCTAGCTAGTGTGAATATTGGACAGAAAATTCAAAATGCTCTGAAATCGAGTTATAGAGCTGGTAAAAGTTCAGTGGACTTGCTACGGTTCTGAAGAAACTACCTGGGAGCATGAAGATGCCATGCGGGCAGAATACCCACAACTTTTTGAATAAATTTTGGAATTTTGATTCTTGTTTGTATATGCACTGAGGACAGTGCCAAAATAAGGGGGAGGGGATGTAACACCCGAGGTTTTGAGCCTCCATATTAAATAATGTATTGCTACATTGTTGAGAGGCCAGAGTGCCCAAACAATTATTAAAAGGCCAATGTGCCCAAGAAATGTAATGTTTTGATCATTATTAATAATAAATACATTGTGCCCCCGAGGGGGCAGCTCAATTGGCAAGTGTCATGAAAATGAAGTTCCATGAGGTTTCGAGTTCAACTCCCCCCGACTTACAATGTGTGCCACGTATGGGGCCTCGTGGGAACACCTGGAGGTTATAGTGGTAGAAGTTGGATAACACGGCCACGTGTAATGCGAGCACGTGCCCAACTAGTTGTTGATTCCTCCAGACATAAAAAAAAAAAATAATAATAATAATAATAATAATAAATACATTGTTGGTATCTAGACAGACAAGGACTGGAGTTATATGGGGCTATGATTCCATAAGAGAGGGGCCTTGAGGGGCTAAGAATTTTATTTTATATTTTATTCTCCATTTTTCTTAATGGAGAATAATAGTTACATGAGATTCTTGGGGGAAGGCCAAGAGGTTCTTGATCCCCACGAATTACATAGACCTGTCCCTGACCTGTTGGGGGGGGGTTCGTTCTCTCTCACTCATGTTTCTCATCCTCGTTCTGTTGTTGGTCGCTTCACTCTTCCCTCACGCATTCATTCACCTGATTGTTCATTGTTTCACATCTCTCATGGAGACTTCACTCCATTCATTTCTGTCACCCACTCATATTTCCTCGTCTGTGTCTTAGCTTGAGAAAGGAATACGAGCTGCTGAAGAGTAGCCATGGAATTTTTTGTTGTAGATATCGCTGGTGTAGTCCAGCCATGATTCGAGGCCTGCATGTATGAGATGCGTGGCCTGTGTCCATCTTTTCTCACAGTTGTGAGTCCTGAGATTCCGAGCATGGAGATTTTGGACCAACTGCACTGGAGCCCTGGAAGGAGAAGGATTGCCTGAGGGACTTCATGGAAGAGAAGGGTGGGGGTCCATTCTCTTGGGTTGTGCATGCTGGGTAGAAGAGAGTTGGGTACTTGGATTATTGTGAGTGTTGGGAAGCCTGTGAGAGCTTGAGTGCTAATTGATTTGGGAATCCAAGTAACACTCTGGAACCGTCCTTGTGGATTCATCGCCCTATCTTGGGGGTGACATTGTTTTTGAGACTTGGAACAACAATGTCTATGATTTGGTGAAACTTCCTTGGTCTGCATCCAGTCGGTGGTTCTCTTCTATAAAATATAAGTGCTCTCTGTTATGGTATCATTTACCTGTGTATGAATTATTTCCACTGTGTATTTTATTTATCGTTGAATTTGATATGTGTATAGTATGTATTCTTGTTGGTTATTGTTGTGTGTGTCGTTTAGTTCCTTTCTTTTATGCATCTTTATTAATATGAAAGGTATATGTAGGAGAAATTAGTCCGAGAGCGGGCTTGAAGTAGAGTAGCCCGACCTATGGGTGATTGGGTGCGTTACATTATCCCCCCCATTAACCATGGAAAATTCCTTAAGACACCCATCCCTAGCACAAAAGACTTCATAAACCCATTTTGCATTTGGAGGGAAAAGATCCCCTTTAAAGGGATTATCTTGTGGATTGAGATCATGTTCATGGATGATAAGCCTTAGAGATCCATCTATGAAGTAAGGAATTTGTTTTAATCCCTTTATTATGGTCAAGTCCCCAAAACCCATCCCTACTACACAAAAACTCATGACCATTCCCATATCCCACTTGTATGCCAAAGGTCTAGTTGAAAGGGTCTATGTTGTGGTTCAAGACGATGATAATGGCCCCTTAGCTAAAGACTATTATTTTAGAGCCTAATTATTTTGATTTCTCCCCTAACCATGGTGAAGGCTCGAAGACCCATACCTAGTGCACAAAACTTTCTAATAGCACCCATATCCCACTCTAAGGACAATGATCTCATATATAGGCCATGTTTTTGGTTTTTGGCCTTGTTCATGTCCATGTGAATCTAGAAGGTTCTTGTAGGGCCTAAGCACTTTACTTTCCTCTCATGCCCATGAACAAGGCCTTATACCCATCTCTATTATCCAAGGCATTATAGGAGAAACCATATTCCACTTAGAGGTCGAGTATCCCCTTTAGAGGGTTTGTATGGTGGTTTTAAGCCTTATTCATTGCACATGAGCCCAAGAAGTTTCATGTAGACCCTAATTTTCTCGTTTTCCTTCTGTTATAATTATCAAGTCCTCAAAATGCATCCTTCATGTGTAAAACCTCCTAAAAAAACCCATATTACACTTAGAAGTCAAATATCCCCATTAGAGGGACTTTGTGGTGGTTTGAAGTATCGATCATGGCCCACACATTCATTTTATTTTTTATTTTTTTTCCTTGCGCAATTTAACTTGGACATGTGTGTGTTTTTACATGAGCACCTTATGCATTCAACATGTGGAATGCAAAATGTGGAAATGTAGAAAAGAAAAAAGAAAAAAACTTGTATTATCTTACCACTACTATATTCAAATAGCATATGCTAAATAGATATATTGATATTATGATCAAATCTATTATTATTGAAGAACAACATAGGAAAAATCTTCATATGTTTGAAAGATAGCCTAACAAGAATATACTTTTTTATATACAAATTAATAAACGAGTAGCTAAATTACAAAAAAAAAAAACATGAAGGCATGACCGTTAATGTAGTGAATTTATATAGTTCTGAAGTTTGTGGTGACAAGAAAGGAGGGCACACTATTTATAGAGAAACTTAGAGTAAATAAAGCAAATCCAAAAGCATTATATAATTAATAATCTTAAAATTAAGGATAATAGGCCTCCACCTATTTATTATAGTAAGGTTATCACCACATACTTAATGTATATCAACACAATCTAATTAGCTTGAAGGGAAAAAAGGATGTCACAAGTTCAAACACTAAAATTATTTTAGTCCTAATTTATTGATTGTAAAAATAAGAACAAAATCTCACAATACCATAATTAGATTAATAGTTTGAGACAACAAAATATGTATATCTTGCAAAAACAAATTAATTTTTTTGTTGTTGTAATTTTCCATTTCATAAACATAATACATAAAAATACATTGAATATTAATAATACATTAATATATATGACGAATGGATGGCTCCTAGTATGAGGGTTTAGGGTTTTGCAGTCGCTCCGAGCCACGTTGTTCCAATAGCTACCCTGTTGGGGCTCATGTCTTGCAAGGAGGGAGGGCCGACGGGCGCCTCCTACAGCCAAGCCACGGCGAATGGAAATGCTGCAGAGGGTACGAAACGACTGACCTTCGCGCCGCTGCCAGAGCTGCGTTTGAAATTACTGGAGGAGGGAACATTCAAGGATCGAGAGATGGACATCGATCCAGAGAAAGAGACTCTCCCATCCACCGTGTCAGCTCCATGGATGCCAAGTAAATGTATTCCACAAGTGCCACAAGCCCCAAAATATGTTATCAGCTCACCATGCATAGAAGAGCAAAAGCAATATATGAGAGACTATGCCCTGGTGGGAAAATTCCTGGGGCTCTGGCCTTCCGATCACGATCTGATCAAATGGATACAATATTGGTGGAAGCCAAAAGGTCACTATGAGCTACAACTAGGATCTAAGGGGTTTTTCACAATCATCTTCCATAACCTTGAGGATCGCAACCGCATTTTTGATGGGGGGGCGTATTTCTTCAACTCGGTGGGTCTCTTCTTACGATTTTGGACAGAGAAGTTCATCCCTGAAAAGGAGGACTTTGCACATGCACCTGTATGGATCAGATTATACTCTCTCCCATAGGAATTCTGGCTAGAGGAGGTTCTGGCTGGCATAGGCAACACCATTGGCATCTATGTTAAGTCTTCTGAAGCCACCAAGCAGAGGCGCTATACCTCTTATGCGTGAATCTGTGTGTACATGAACATAGCCAAACCGCTGCCAGGATCCATCACATTGGAATATCATGACGAAGACTGGACCCAAACCATCGACTAAGAACACATTCTGTTCCGATGTCGGAAATGCCACGAACACGACCATCTTTTTAGAGAATGCCCTCTCAATATTGTTCACAAAGAAGGGAACCCAGAAAGCGGAAAAGACAAGGACGGATTCACTCAACCAACAGGGAAAATAAGACAAGGAGGAAGGAAGCAACCAACCCAAGTAAGTAAAGATCCCTCAACTAGCAATAAATTTTCCATTTTACAAGATCAACCAGAAAATCCCGCAACCCATACACAACCCACTAAACCACTTTCGGATAATGGCTCCCAAGCTGCCAGACAAGGGGAGGTACGATCCCCACAGGGTAAGGAGCCAGATTTCACCCCCCTAAACATGGCTCAGGATCCGTCGGAATTTCTGGAGACAGAGGATGGGGACGCAGAAATGGAGATGGAGGAGCAAGATCTAGTCGGGGTGGATTTGGAGCACCTAGAGCACGCCTATAGGAAGAAAAAACTATACACCATACCCAGGGATCAACTACGAAATGTGCACAAGGTCTTCCTAAAATCCTCTGCTGGGTCCTTCGCAAGAGCTAGCCAAGGGTTGGGAATACAGAGTAGTCAGTCAAAAAACCCAAGTAAATCTCAGAAAGATGAAAAGAAAAGAGGGAGGAAATCCACCAACAAGCTTATACAAGAAATAGGCCACTTCATGGTAAACTCAGGGCAAATCCACCTGATCTCGGACAGCTTCCCTCCTCTCCCCACCCCCCCGTCATCATGAAGATCATCTCCTAGAATATCAGAGGCCTCAATGGACGTAGCAAGCACAAATTTCTACGGGATCTGATTTTGGCGAAAAAACCTGATATAGTACTTCTGCAGGAAACAAAATGCACCTCAGAAGATGTAGACAGACTACTTCCCTTTTGTTGGAAGCAAGGGGGAGCAGTCTCAACAGCGGCCACAGGTACAACTAGAGGACTGGCTATCCTCTGGAACATTAACTCGGTGCTGCTAGAAAACTTTATCGCCACCAGATGGTCCATTACAGTAGATTACAGGCTTATTGGCTCAAACAAGTCGGGACACTTGACTAATGTCTATGGCCCGACCAGCCTAAGGGAGAAGCAGGCCTTCCTCAAGAATCTGAACTACTTATCCAATCTAATGCAGCATAATAGATGGATTATCAGAGGAGATTTCAATATCATCTGCAGCCTGGAGGACAAAAATGGTGGATCAAGACGATTGGATCGAGAAACCAGCGACTTCAATAGCCTCATAGACAACCTTCACCTCATCGACTTAGAGACTCTCAATGGCATTCATACCTAGACAAATAGAAGAACCGGAACACACCAAATTGCTTGCAAACTAGACCGGTTCCTCATCTTTGACTCCCTCATGTTGGAAGGCACAGCTCTGGAAGCTACCATCCTAAATTTCTCTGGTTCAGATCATTGGCCTATTCAGCTATGGCTGGATGTACCAGTCACGCCAGGAAAGAAACCCTTCAGGTTTGAATAGTTCTGGCTCGACCACCCCGATTTCCAGGCAAAAATACAGGACTGGTGGAGGGAGGCAAAGGTTTCTCACGGCTCAAAAATGTACATATTTCAGTAGAAGTTAAAAAACCTCAAACAACTTCTCAAGCTTTAGAATAAGCAAACCTTTGGCAACATCTTTGATTCCCAAAGGCAGCTATCAGAACGAATGGGAGAGATTCAAAACCAGATCAGAACACAGGGGCTAACGAATGAGCTAAAAGCCCAGGAAGAAACAGTAAATCAACATCTAGAAGCAAGGAAAAGACAAGAAGAGATTCTTTGGAAACAGAAATCGTGCATCCAATGGCTCAAGGAGGGGGAACGCAATACCAAATTCTTTCATAGGACTGTCATCCACAGAAGGCACTCCAATAAGATCACGTGTCTCATCTATGCAGCCGGGAAGACCATTCACTCCCATGAAGACATGGAGTCGACCCTGATTGAATACTATCAAGATCTCCTCATGGAACCTCTCCCGGATAGACATGCGGCCATTATTAAAGTCACGCAGCATGTGCCCTCCCTCTTTACCCAGGAGAAAAACTCAGCCTTTCTCTGGCCCATTACAATCGAGGAAGTGGATCAAGCGCTTCAGGACACCCCCAAATGCAAGGCTCCTGGACCTGATGGCTTCACCAGCGATTTCTTCCACCATTGTTGGACGATGATCAGGGTAGAGGTTTGGGAAATCCTGGAAGATTCCAGAGCCACTGGGCAAGTCCTCCAGTCTCTTAATGCGATGTTCCTCACCTTAATACCCAAAGAGGGGCAGGCACACCACCCCAAGCAGTTCAGACCCATAGCTCTTTGTAATGTCATCTACAAACTCCTAACAAAAGTGATTGCTAGGAGACTCAAGCCTATCTTACCGATAATTATATCCCCGGAGCAATTAGGCTATGTTGAAGGCAGACAAATCATGGATAGTGTCATCCTAGCACATGAAGTGATCCACTCTCTGCAGAAGACCAAAACACTAGGTATGCTCCTCAAATTAGATCTCTCTAAATCCTTTGATAAGATAAGCTGGGAATATATGCAGGCAATGCTCCTAGCTTTTGGTTTTGATCAAAGCTGGGTGACTTGGATTCTGAATCTAACTTCCTTGTCTTTCTTCTCCATTCTTATTAACGGTGTCCCCTCTCGACCCTTCTCTCCCTAAAGAGGAATTAGATAGGGAGATCCTCTCTCCCCTTTCCTCTTCATCATTATGGCCGAAGGTCTTGGTCGTTCCATCCGTGCAGCTGTTGAAAGCAACCTTCTGACAAGCTTACCCTTGCATGGTATTTCCCCTCCTATCTCACACAGTCAATTTGTGGACGACACGCTTTTAATAGGCACCCCAACTGTCTGTGAAGCCAACTCTCTTCTTGCAATTCTCCAAACCTTCTCAGACGCCTCGGGGTTGGATTGCAACAAGGATAAATCCCAAAAAAATTTCTTCAATACGCCACCTCCGATTCAGCTTCATATCTCTGAAATCTTAGGTTTCAACAGAAGCTCCCTTCCGTCCAAATACCTTGGCATTCCCCTGATTGGCAATGCCTTCCGGAATTCCTCGTGGGAACATCTTTTATCCTCCTTTACCAAGAGGCTCTCATCCTAGACCTACCGAGTTCTAAATCTTCCCATTCGTCTCATTCTTCTCCGAGCTGTCCTTCAAGCCCTTCCTATCTACACCTTCTCTACGCTGGCTGCCCCAAGATTTGTTCTCACAACCATTAAAATTTTACAGCGAAACTTCTTCTGGCAAGGCCTCAATTCAGGAAAGAAAATAGCACTGGTTAGCTAGGACAAATTATGTCGACCCAAAGACCAAGGCGGCTTGGGATTACGGGACCCCCTCATGATGAACAAAGTTCTAAGTGCCAAAATCTGGTGGCGGTGGCTCAAGCATCCCAAGGACCTCTGGGCCAGACTTTGGAGAAAGAAATATGCGCCAAATGTGGCGGAAAAGAACCTAATTCGATGGAATGTGGACAGCCCTAGCTCCTTAATATGGACAGCGTCCAGGCAGAACAAACAGCTGGTTACTCGGAATGCCTTTTGGGAAATCAGAAATGGGGAAACAGCTCTCTTCTGGAAATATTCCTGGCAACAATGGCCAGTTTTAGACAATGAGGACTGGGCAAGAGACATCTGTACCCCAGCTACACTAGCGGGGCTGACAAGAGTAGCTGACTATTGGCAGGACAATCCCCCAGAAGACACTTGGCGAAGCTAGCACCTGGACAGGGAATGCATTAACCTAGAAGCGCATGTGGACCTGGCACCCTGGCAAGAGGAAATGGCCAAACGCAAGATTCCCAAAATCGCAGGAGAGGATATCCTTCATTGGGGATATTGGCCAAGGGGCACCTACAGTACGCAGGAAGCTTATTAGATCATAACTCAGGTAGACCCTCTCTCTACAAGGAAAGTCTGGCGCAAAATCTGGAGTCTTAAACACTAGCCAAAGATCACCCTCTTTCTCTGGCTTGTTTCCCACTCAAGCATACTAACTTGGGATAACCTCTCGAAAAGGGGTTTTGTTGGGCCCTCCATTTGCATGCTTTGTGGAGAGGCAGACGAAACCATGAATCATCTCCTCAACTCTTTTCCTTACACAGCTCAACTTTGGGATCAATTGGCACTCATCATGCGCACTTCGGATCGCCATAGAGATAGTATCATTGATACCATCACAGAATGGAGGGACCAAGATTTCCATTCCCCCCTCCTCAATCGCATTTGGCAATTACTTCCAGGCTTCATCCTTTGGCAAACTTGGAAAGAAAGGAACAGAAGGCTCTTCAGAAATACATCTCTCCCTTAGCAACATTGTTGGCATCAATGTCGTTGCAATATCATGGAAACTCTCAACCTTCAGCAGTGGACTGACGAAAACTTACACAGCATTCCTTCCAAACTCACAATCCTCCAGCATTGGCAGCCTCTACCTTCTTATCTTCATCTACCCCCCACTTCTCTTTCCACCCCTCTTAGCAGCCCCTCCTTTTGGTCTCCCCCCCCAGTAGATTTCATTAAACTCAATTTTGATGGTGCCTCTAAAGGCAATCCAGGCGCAGTAGGATATGGAGTAGTCTTCCGCAACCATCAAGGGCACATCATATTCATAAACGCAGGCAACCTTGGTCATTCCACAAACAATGCAGCAGAAATCTGGGGACTCATCCGGGGATTGCAATTAGCCATTGACTACAATTTCACCAAGCTAATAGTTGAGGGGGACTCTCAGGTCATCATGAATTTGCTCCGCAGAATTCTAAATGGAGCAAACCCGGACAGAATGTCGCCTAGTTGGAGACTCTCACATGGGTTACAGATGGTCACAGACCTAATGAAACCAAATCAGGCAGGCATACCTGCTCATGTCAGGAGGAAGGCGAATCAAGTCGCAGACGAGCTAGCAAATATGGGAACTACTTGGATTGGTCCAGAACTCCTCTGCATTTCAGCTCTGGAACCTAATCACCGCATTCTCCAGCAATGTATCCGCAAAGCTGGAACAGTGGACACACCCCTGGATGGGGTGTTATTGCGACACACATGGCGCGACGTGGAGGTGAGGCACGGCCATCAGGGCACGAAGCCATGTGATGGGCTCGTGCCATCGCCCGCCACCCCAAACCAGCATTAAATTTCCATTACCATGGCGTAAGTGACAATTAAACAGCTCCCTTCTCCCCTCAAGCTTCATTTCATGGCCGGGTTCTCTATGCATGTCGTCTGTCTCTGCGCGGGCTTCAATTGGCTTCCCCCTTTGCAGCCTTTGTCTGAGCTAATTGGGATTTGCATGCTCATCACAGCCCTGGTTCTTCAGGCTTTCTTCCACTCCCTGGTGCACATGGCGTCCTTTATTTGCTACACAACGAGACTTATGTCGTTCCCTTGAGGGCGCCCGCGCAGAGGCTCCCCATGGAAACCTCGTCGGCCCTCTATATCGCCCCCTGCTTCGCCTTCCTCTTGCTCCTCTCCTTCCATTCAGCCTGAGACAATTCTTCCTTCGCCACCCGCTATCGCTGTTTCACAATTTGATAGCCTTGCTATCGTCCCTAGGCTGTCGTCTTCTTCCTCACGCCATCTCCCTGACCCCCCATTGTTCGGGCCTCCTCTTGCACCAATTCCTAACTCTGTTGGGAAGACTATGGGAGAACCACCTCCGTGCGAGCCTCGGAACACTGAGAACCAGTCCCCGAACTCTTTCCTTGACACACAGCTACGGGACAGCCTGGCAATTCTCTTCAGCTTGGTCTTCGAACTCCGTCAGGGGGTGGAGGATCTTCAATTCCTTCTGCTAGCCATGGATGGAAAGGTAGCAGTCCTTCTCCATCTCCTTACCTCTCTTCAAGAGGCTTTCCCCTCGGACCTCGCAGGTGCGGCTTCGGCAGAGGAACCCGGTGGTGCGACCAACGAGGGGAATGCCCAGGCGCAGCATTCAGCAAGGAATGAGCAGGACCAAGTCATGCACGAGGATATGGCGAAGGAGGTGGTCAAAGCACGTTGCGCGTTGCAGGATACCTCGCCAGTTGTCGATAGGACCGAGGGAAGCATGGACGCGGGGAAGCAGTGGGCCGATCAAGTGACATATGTCGAGGAGGAGCCGTGGTCTGAGGCTGTCCATGTCACCTGGCCAGGTTATTTGCCAAATGTCTGAGGTCATGAGGGCACTTCAAGTTTCATTAGTTTCTCTACTTTTTAGTTGTTGTCCAGTTAGTTTCAAACAGTTTACTTAGACTATTACACTACTTATGTTTGACTTCCATGTTGGTTGGACTGGTTTCCCCTCTGTTGGGGCAGTCCAGTAACTACAGCAAGCATATTATCTATACTATGTATCTCTTTTTGGTCTAGGAAGGCCCTTTATATATAATACTACTAACTTACAAAAAAAAAATAATACATTAACATATCAAAACAATTGTGTAAAAAAAAGATTATTTATTCATTCATAAACAATTATTTTTAATTTATTTAAATACAAACAATATGTTAAATATAAATAAATTAATTGTAAGTTAGTTAAATACTAAATTTGATATATATTTTATTCATTATTTAGAAAGAAATAAGTTAACAAGAACTTTAACTTTTTTAATGATTTTTTTTTCAAATATGATAGTAGTGAAAATAATTTTTCATTATATTTAAAAAAGAGCAGTGATGTATTGGTGATGACTCTGGATGACTTTTTACTAGAAAGTACCAAGTCAAAGGTTAAATTTTTTAACCTATTCTTTTATAAGGTCAACATTGAGTTGTGAAGAGTCCCTCCATTTTGTGTTATATATGATGTAATGTAATTTTTAGTCTAGTTTTTGAATTCAATTCTATAGATATGCATGAAAGAAATGTGATGAAATCTTGGATTCGTTTTACATGTTAAGTGGCTACTCAAATACTTATGAATTCAATTCTATGTAGATGTATGAGAAAGAAATGTAGTGAAATCTTGAACTATTTTTCTTCAGTGCACTCACACTCCCAGGCATTTATTTTGAAAGGATCGCAATATTTTTGAGACACCACAATTGTCTAATATTCTTACCCTAACAACATCTTACGGCAGGCCAAGTTAACAAGTGCTTTGGATGTATACAATTCTGAGCTAGTGTTGGTGGCCCAACCTATACCTAATTCTCTTGGGCTCAAGAAGCCAACACCCTCCCCCACTACATCCTAGGTTATCTTGAAATACCCATCAAATAAGAGGGGGGTTAGAAGGGTCATAAACAAGGTAGAGAATGAACCTAAGAGGCTTAGGGGGTTTTGGAGCTTATCTTATAAGTTTAGGTTTGAAAGATGCATTCACTCCAATCAAGCTAGGTTAAAAGATGCATTCATTCCAAGATTGAGATTGAAAAGTTTAACTCCGAGAAGACATCTCAATCTTTTTGTGAAATGACAATGGATTATAAGATAAAAAATGAATTATAAAACATTTTTTATAAATAATTATCAAATAATTTTATTAGATTGAATTTTTTAAAACTATATTTTTATTTTATTCATAATATTTTTATTTTAAAAAATGTGATCCATTTTAAAACAATTTAAATTATACTCGTTTTGAAAACAAACAAATACATTTATTTTAAACGTTACCTTGCTTATAAAGAAAGAGTACTAAGAGTACTTATTGAAGAGTTAGTTTACATACAACACTATGTTTAAGTAAGATGAGTTTATATAGATTTTAAATTTGAGTTATACTCTTATTGAAGAGTTAGTTTACAGATAACACTACGTTTAAGTAAGATGAGTTTATCTAGATTTTAAATTTGAGTTATTAGAAAGCTCAGTTACAAAGTCGGTGATTGTCGACCTGAATTAAACTGTGAGTAAATGCTAAAAACGTCAAAGCTGGATAAGTATGGCGCGGTATAGTTCACAAAAAAATTCAATTTCAAAAACCATGAATAATTAATTCTCCATCCAGGATCTCTCCTGACCAATACATGGACAGGCCTTTGAAGTTGATGGAGATTCACAGGAAATGTTTTTCCCCATTGATTGAATAATATCAAATCTCTCAGCAGCCATTGCAGTGCTTCGCTTTAGGTGGGCGTAATTCTTCGTTTATTTATTAAATGCGAGTAAACAACGAACGTATTTTGAGTGCATCTCAAATGCTGAATATGTCTCTACGTTTGAGCGGTTTTACATATATCCAATTGGTCTCACTTTTGCTCTACTAGTGGAGGTAACTTCCTGACCACACTGTAGAGCTTCGAATGGAGATCATATGTGCCCAGCTTTGATGTTTTCAATGACTCGTTCAACAAACAAATATCTGAGTTACGCAAACCATAAGTTGATAAGCAATCGAAACAATATTTACTAAGATCCACAAAGCATTTTACCTTCACTAAAATGATATGAAACACTTTACTTTCTGCAGTAGCATATGTTTGACCCAGTTCTTTCCGAGTCATTATCAGCAGATTGGAACCTGCGAAGCTATTCACACCAACATAGGGTAAACTACTAATTCCTCCATCAGATCCGGCAATAGTGAGCAAGTTTTATGGCACGTGGAGGTTATTTGCTTGGACCAATGATGAACTGAAACCACTTATCTGGCTGGGAATATGTTTACCTATAACCTGATTGAACCATAGATAATATTACATTTTTTTCTAACCTTTATCTAAAGAAAAACTAAGAATAAAAAAGCTATGGAAACAAAAATATCACAATACTCCATATCCATATCCATATTACAATTTTTTCTAACCTTCAGCTAAAGAAAAACTGAGAAGAAAAAAGCTATAAAAACAAAAATATCATAATACTCCATATCCATACCTGAGGTACCATGACTTTCTTCATTTAAGAGAGCACTTAATAATCCTCCATATCCATACATGAGAACGATAACTTCATTTGCTTTTTAAGAGAGCACTTAATAATCCTTGCTCATCGAGATGGCTTCCCATTTCTTCTGTAAAACTTATGATATGCATTCTTCACTTCTTTCATCTTTGAGATCTTGGACTCCTGGACTTGGGAGTCTTCTTTCATATTTCAGATCTTGGACTCCTGGACTTGGGAGTGTTCTTTCATATTTCAGATCTTGGACTCGTGGACTTAGGAGCTCGAGTGGAGGATTCATGCAAGTGTAAGTTACATGGACGACACTCCATTACCAAATTCTTATGAGCCATCCAATCTGTAGACTGTAGTCCTGTGTTGGCTATGGCTGAAGTATTGAATCTTCAACATTTTCATTTGAATTGAAGAATTAGTGGGAAATGTTGGCCGCCCAATTGCATATTCAAAATTGAATGTCGTTTTCAGAAACACGACGGCACAGCATACGGGCAACGCTGGTTGTGCGGTCAAAATTGAATGTCGTTTTCAGAAACACGACGGCACAGCATACGGGCAACGCTGGTTGTGCGGTCACTTGTGCGGTCACTAATGGACGATATCGAGGAGCTCATGTCCATGAGTGATGATGGCCATTATGCTCATGAAAACTGATTTGTATTTTTTATGGTTTAGGAAATTGTGCATTAAGAAATTATTTGCTTAGTGTATGGTGGATAATGCTTTCTCTTCCAAGACAGAGTAGGTTAACGACGGAGTAGGCTAATTCAGAGCAAACAGACTTGCTTTTTAGGCAAAAAAATGGGCATGAATCCAGTCAGATTTTCAGGGGTAGTATTGAGTTTTGCATGGATCAAAGTTCCATGCATTTCAGAACCTTACCCCAGGGATTTTGCCCCATTTTAAACCAACCTAAATGTTCAGAAAATCAATCAAAATTCTAGATTGGCCAGAAATTTAAAACCGCACAGCTGAAAAACCTGCCAAAAAGATAATTCGAAAGGAAAGATTGCTCCCGATTACACCTTCTCCTCCGAGATTACAGGTGAGAATATTCCAACATATCTTCTGTGATTTAGGTTGGGTATAACCTGTCCACAGGTGCGAATATTCCAACATATCTTTTGTGATTTAGGTTGGGTATAACCTGTCAGACACGCTCACCACATAAATGTTGTGAAATTCTACAACGGCAATAGATGGTGTTTAACCTCCTGTGAAATCCGATTTTTCTCTGCTTCTTTGTTCCCCGCTTTGGGTATGACAGGATATCACAGTGATCATCGTGGCAGTGGTGATCAGAAGCCCAGTCTGAGAAGGAGAGGTTTGATTGCCATAAAATTTTGGTCTTTGAATTATGTGACTTCGTTCTTCTGTGCAACAGGTAGAATCCCATTCCATTGATCTGCAAGGCGACAGGTTGGAAGACGAATATTTTCCATCTCCACAACCACGAGAGGAAGTCACATTGGAATAAATTCCAGAGATATCGGAGAGTTTCTAGGGATTTGACGTCTCGCAATGATGGTAATTTCCCCTCTCTCCAATGATGGCAGTTTCTAGCAGATCTGTCAGCATGACAGAAATCCACTGCAACTTCCAGCAGAATCTGTTCTGCAGAATGTCCCGGCAAATTTCGTAGTTCCGGGAAGTGTTGCTGGCCAAAATAACTCCCTGCAGAATTTCCCGGCAAATTTCATAGTTCCGGGCAGCTTTGCTGGCCAAAATAACTCGCAGCGGGCACCCGCGAAGACCATGATGAATTAACCGACAGTGCACCGGCAGGTTGGGTTGGAATTTCAAATCCAAACAATACGTCAAATTTCACAGTTTCCACAACTCCGATACCCGTTTTGACAGATAGAATGCTAGTTTCCACAACTCCGATACCCGTTTTGACACAGAATGTTGACGATTTCTGACGACCTTGGGGGTCCTTACCGATTCTTTCCATTTATGGGAACCGGCACGTGAAGACTATATTCGTTTCCTTCTTCAGATCTCTGTCGTTCATCAAGTTTAGGAGGGAGTGTCTTAGAATGGCAGATGGCAGTACTGTGGTACTGGACTGGCCATTTACAGGGGAAGATGCTGAGCCGTGGAACGGGAAATTGCCGGTCAAGAGTCTCATTCTTATATTACTGGTTGTCATTCTTATATTTTGTTATTGCATTCTTCTGTATCTTTAGAAAATTTATATTACTGGTTGTCATTCTTATATTTTGTTATTGCATTCTTCTGTATCTTTAGAAAATTGTCATTGATTCGTTATGAGTTTCATTTTTTTGAGTTTTATTCTTTTAATTTATGAAAAAACAAATTCAATATAAGGAGGTAAAACTTTGACCAGTAATTTACCTACGTAGATTCGCAAATAGAAGATCTTTCCATTTGATAAATTAGCATACCCGGAATAGGGGAAAGGCAACGCCTAAAAGAATGATATATTTTTTTTTTAAGTTTTTTTTTATAAGTATATTATTTCCAGAGTTGCATTGGAATGGTATATTAATTATGAGTAGAAAAATAATTTGTTACAAGGTGTTTAGGTCAAAGTATGATTGATAAGTATTTAGTAGTAAATATTTAAAACTATTTCATATCATGTATAGAAGTATGGACCAAATCAAATAGTTCATGTATAGAAGTATAAGTACAACATAGAAGAATCTAGAAGGTATGCAACAAAGAAGATAAGCGTGCCTATTCTTGTTTTTGTAGTGAGACATAAGCAACATCCTTCATTTTTTCCATCAATATTCCAATCTACCGCTCAACCCATTGCTCTCAAAATTCATTTGGACTCTTCCCCCAATTTCAATATGCAAATTCATTTGTTTTCTTCCTGTGTATTTAAATTCATTGGTTTTCTTCCTCTGTATTTAAATTCATTCATTTTCTTCCTCTGTATTTAATTCATCAAGGTGCAATGGAGGCACAGAGCATGGAAGTAACCCTCATCTTGGCCCGCGATCTGAAGAAAACGGGCATGGTCTCCAAAACAAAGACCTACGCAGTCGCATGGATCTCCACCGATTGGAAAAACAAGCAATGGACGTCTGTGGACAAGAACAACGACATTGATCCCACCTGGAACCATGCTATGAAGTTTACCGAAGGAGTGGGTACATGAATATGAAAACTTTATACAAACTTGTACAACTAAATAAGGGCCAATTTGTATATGAATAATTAAAATAAAATCAAACAATTATAGTTCATTTTTGCAAATCCCAAGTGCACTACAAATGCACCTGTGCATCGTGCACATAAGGAGTGGGTGTGTGCACCTTGACTAGCTAAAAAAATTGAATTGAACCGTGTGCACCTTGTACGAGTAAAGTGCCAAATTGTACATGGAGAAGAATTGAAATAAATTTTATTTTGGTTTAACTTGAATATCAAAATTGGACATAACTATACCTACTTAAAACCATAACTCCACTACACTGAAACCCTCCTTATACCCTCCTTATAGGAAAAGACCATTTTCTCATTATCCTAAAATTGCACAAGCTAAATTAAGAGAAAATAGAGCTACACACTTTTGCATGCCATACCTAACTATAGTATTTATCAAATTAAATGTATAGTAAATTATTTACAAAAAGTTATTGTAAAACCTTACCTAACAAACATGTTTTCTTGGCTTTCCACCTTTGCATGTAAAGTTGTCCATTGTTCTTCCAACTTTTGTATTTCCTTCCTTGGGAAACCATAATATTTCTGAATCTATTTTCTCTCCTCCTTTGCCTCCTAAATATTGCAAGTTACAACCCTTAATCGCACAAAGAATAATTGCACAAAGGATGACAAAATGGAATTATTTTGTACAAAATTGACATAGGAAAAAACTATACAACGTTCTTTCCAAAATCGATAACAAAATGTTATGTATTATTCACAACATTCTATTGTATTTTAACTACTTTAAGAAAATGTATTTTGATTTAACTGTGTTGTAACTCAATCCACTAAAAAGAGAATTCCACTCTAAAACAAATTAAATATCATAAATGGATAGTAAATTGTCGACTAAAAGTTATTTGTAAAACTTTACCTAGCAGACTTTTTCTAGGATTTCCACCCGAAAGTAAAGTTAACCAACATTATTCCAATGAATATTTCAACCAATGTCATCCATCCTTTCAGTGTGTGAGCGTAATGGCCCCATTTTGCTTCCAATCGGGGAGCAAAGAACCCTAGGTGATATCTTCCAACTACTGACTTTGAGGTTCGATTGTTTGGTTCTGTCAGTATCAGTTAATAAGTTTATCTATGTAGGTAGGTCCCTTGCTTAACTATTCAAACATTTGTTCCTACCTTGGAAGATCATAAAAATTTTGGTTTTGTTTTCTCCCCTTCTCTAAGTTGTAAATCTCATGACTTACACACACAGTAAAGATAACAAAATGAACTACCCTACTTACATAGAAAAAAATATGCAACTTCTTTTCAAAATACATAACAAAATGTTGTGTAATATTGCAGCACTTTTAAAACTATAAATGCATTTAGAAACTTTTAAGTTCTCCCATACAATTTTGTCACATTTCATAGTAACATTTTCAAAAAAGATAAAATGTTAAGAACATATTTAAGTAAAAATATTAAGTTGTCCAAGAAACATTCACATTGGCATAAACTATTAAATAAGACTACACTTCAAGACATGTTGTTCAATTTTGGCTTTTGATACTTTAGACTTATTATGGTTTTTTATCCTTTATGTTTTTTTTTTCCTTTGTGGTTCACGGCGTGAATCTCCCTACATCCACAATAATCCCCCCAAAATCTGAAGAACATGGGAGGGTCAAGAATTTCAAGAATATTGGCTCATAGAATGCAGCATGTCGCATAGACGAGACTCGAACCTAGGTGGGGAGGAGAAAACTCCCCACCCCAACCAATTGAGATACAACCACTTGACTCTTTAGACTTATTATAGATAGTTGACACACATAAATTGTATTTATACAATTTCTTTTTAAATCCACAACACAAAGCCATACAACATTTATATGAATACAAACATTTACCAAAATCTTTCAATTTCTTGCCTCCACACTTGAATTTCTTGCCCCCACATTATGAGGTAAATTTCCCATTAACTTTTGTTGATTTTCAACTTGATATTCATTATCCCAATGTACTTACTCTAAATAGTGAAAACACATATTTATGCAATTTCTTTTCAAAACCCATAACAAAATGTCATATAGCATTGTACAACACTTTTACCAATATTTCATAACATTTCCCAAGCAAATTAAATAGTGAAACGTATTGTTGCAAACTATGCATTTGTTCTACAATCATGGTAGAAATTTTAAAGTAAGGTGTTCATTTTTTGCTCTTATCCATGCTCTGTTCCAGCTTAAACTTGGCAACGTTAAATAATCATTGACTCTAGTGTTTTCCCTGTCAAAATTGGAAGTTAACTTTTAGTTCATGGCACATTTCATCGTAATCTTTTCGAAAATAATTGCTAATATGTAAATATTCAGTTTTTCCAGACACATTCATGCCGAAATAAAACAGGACAAACTGTAGAAGGTTGCATTCAAGAACCTAAGATTTTAGGTGAGGCACTCATTTTTGGCTCCAATTTGGGGATGTGCTTCTCTGTTTCGAGATCTTGACAGTGGCTACGTCGAATTTCTATTGGAAAACATAGCCAAACATTCAATAACCTTGTAGTGTTATTCAAATAAAATCTTATCAAGTAAATGCATACCTTAATGTAAGTTGGACCTCTTAGTGCCTAATAGAGTAAACTGCCAGGTTATTTTAACTATTGTGATTATAATTAGTTGCATGAAAGTTCAACTATTATGATTATGCTTTATGATTCTCATGGTTTTCTAGGAATGCAGAGTCGACGAGTGGTTCCCTGAGTTTTTTCAATGGGAGAACAATAATGGTTCACTTCATTGTTGTTTGTTTGACATCAAGTTGGCCCTGAACGCATGACCTAGCAGATCCCACCTGTCTTTGTGCACCCGGATCAAGCATCTTTATCACTTGCAAGCATGCTCGTCACCCTCAAGAATGTCAACTTTCCACTCCCACTCTGTGTTATTACTCCCACCATCATTCCCTTCCATATGTTGATTGATGGGCTTGTCCCTTCCTCCATCTGCATCTGAAAATCACAATTTCCTGCAATCCCTTCCTCCAGATCCTCATTGATTGACAGCAATAGCTGCTCATCTCCAAAATCTTTGTAGCCCAAAACCCAATGATCAAAGTGATGGTAAATAAACTAAAAATAATGTATATATCTCAAAACAGGGTAACATGACATTGAAGAGAACCGACCCGTAGAGGTAGTGTGCGATCTCATTCGTAGATAGTGTACACGTTGGATACAGCTACTGGAAAAATTGGCCTCCAATAATTGTATCGGTCGCATTAGCATACAAATTTGGACTCTTTCTATTCGAACTGATTACAGGGAGGAATCCACAACATGGTCTCATTGATTATATCAATCTTGTAATCTACATTGAACCTTGTGATGTTATGTTCCTCTAAAGTGCAACTATATTTTAGAATACCTGTAGATCTTGTTTAAAAACTTTGTACAATATTTATGTTGGCATTGGCTGTCAATAGTGAGTTTTCTATTTTTCCAGAAGATAAAACAATCTATCCTTGCAAGTCTTAGAAAGTGGCCATCTGCCTGAAATAGATATCAAATTAATATCATGCATTCATAAAGTTAATTTACAATTAGCATGATATGTTTGTTCTATACAATTTAATGTTTAGTCTTATTTAGTGATTTAGTGTATTATTCTCTATTACAAAGTAGATTCACATTGTTTCCTTAGTCTCTCCACATGTAACATTTTCTGTACATTTGCTCATTGTGTTAATTGCAACTTGTGAAACAAGCTGCAATTGGTGCAGGCGACAAATGAGGCTGGGATGAGATACTGGATTCACAGCTTAATGGAAAATGTAATATTGAAGAAGTTTGCACTATGGCAGCTCTTGCATACAATTATGTTCGCAAGGATCTAAGGAAGCGACCATCTATGAGAGGCATATCACAGGCTTTGGCAAGATTACAAAATACAAAACACAACATTGAGCATCTAAGCCAAGCCTTCTCATTTGTAGGGGAAGGGAATTATGAAGTTGTAGAGAAGATAGAGCTTCAGATAGCCAAGTTAAACAAGTTAGATAGTATATCAGAGAAACATGAAGTTTGATGATGTATGGATGTAAGATGAGATGGTTGTGTCCAAAGTTTAGTCAATGGAGAGGTACCTTACGTGCCGAGGATCTGCAATGCACATCATGTTCTGAGAGTCCCACATACGTTGTGTGAGCTCTGGAACGGTCAGTGCCATGTACTGTTGGGAGCCTCGGGAGGTCAGGGGAGCGAATCCAACCATCAATAAATGAAGACAGGGGAACAGAATGAGATTCACCGCAAGATTTCTCAGGTCCGAGTTCAGTTGACCAAGATATATCAGGTAGCATGTCACTCCACTCATGGTCGTGGAGATTAAATGGTTCAAATCTCCAACTGCAAAACCAAACAAGCTGTAAGCCCTAAAACCCAGATAAGAAATCGACAAACCATTAAACCATCAATAAACCCTAAGCCCAATCAACCCATCGATAAATACTAGACCCTAAGCATAATATGAAAGAATGCGAGATTCAATGCTACTTACAGCTAGGAGTAGTGAGCTTGAGTGTCTTGAAGCAAATGTCATACAGGGCCTCATTGTCGAGAAAGACATTACCCTGGAACCATTGGGTATTCCGAAATTTTCCATTCGTTCTAAATTTGGTGTAGATCGGAGTGATAGATTCCACAGTATGCGACCTTCTTAGTTACATCATTGGATATGGTTTTCTTGCCAATACAAATTAAAACATTTAGTGAAATGAAACTGGACTTTCCCATTCACTTACAAATGAAAAGGGTTAACCATCCCTAGAACCTGTGAGTGAAGTTGATGGGCGAGAGAATGCCAGAGTCGTCACTAGCTGCCCATCGCTCAACCTCAAACTGAATTAATTATCCTTCCTTCACCAACACTATCTTCTCTTTGCAGAACCAAAAACTCAGATTGTATTTCGACACAACACTATTGATGACAAACAATAGTAGTGCAGAATGGTAGACGAACAAAGAGCCGTAAACAATAACAGTGCAGAACGCAGTACAGAACGGTAGAAGAACGAAGAGCCAAGGAGTATTTAAAAGGTTTGGAAGAAATAATTTATGGGCAGAGATAAAGGATGAAAGAGCTTAAGAGCTTCATGGGAGGAGTGGATATTTAATATAGATTCACAACTACATGTACATGAACAAAATTTGTATCATTTCACGATTGCAAAGGAAAATTAAATATGTCAGGATAAAATGTCAAGTCTGAGTTTTCCAAGATCTTATGAAGGGAATTTATGAACTTCAAAATAAGCTACATCATACCTTATCAGATAAATATAGGCTTCAACTGGACAATTGGGCAATGCATGCTTCAAGTGTTGTCACAAGGTTTGCAAGAGATAATGGATGAAAGAGCTTCATGGGAGGGGGAGCGGGAGGGAAGAGTTAGAACTCGTTCTAAATCAAACACTTGTAGGTCATTGCGTTGTCCTTTTTCTGGTGTTTCAAACTAAAATCTCAGAGTTAATAAATGAAGAAATTTCATATTTTTGGGTGTGTTTAGGTTTTTGAGGGTGTTGAATCAATTTGTGTATTCAAAACATGATTTAAGTTATATAAAGTTGTGATTTCACCAACAATTGTCTTAGTTGCCTGAAAATCAAACTACACCTATTTAGTTGCATGAAAATCAAACTACACCTATTTAAACTAAATGTCAAGTGATAAAAAGTACTGATACCAAAACTGATGTGGTCTAATTTCCTTGGTCCCTTGGTCCAGAGTTGAATGCATATGTTCTTTATTTCCATTATCTAAATATTACTATCCTCAAAGGACAAGCATTATTGAAGGCATACTTCCATCTCTCATAATTGTGTTGGAAATTAGAATGTGTTGTCAACATATCCTTGCTCTTTTTGACATTGTACTTGGTTAGTTTTTAGGCAACGGTTAAACATTTATAGGAGTTTTAATATTGTACTTAGCCTTAGCATTATTTATATGTAGATTTTTTATCCATGCTAGATATCCTTCATGAAAAAGTTATTGCAATGAAACATTGAAGGTTACAAAGGTTTAGCCTTAGCATTGTCCTTTCCATTTGTCAAGATTAATATGTAGATTTTTTATCCATGCTAGATATCCTTCATGAAAGAGTGCTTGCAATGAAACATTGAAGGTTGCAAAGGTTGTCGTTAGGTTCAAACCACTCAAACTCCTTAATACCACCTTGTTTATTTGGCATGCCCGGGGTCTATATAAAACCACAAGACTGACAGAATAGATTTCACGCTACATGAAAACAGAAATTATTCAAGCTCGACTTCCATTATAAGTTTTCTCCACACACTACATGGTCTACCCTGTCTTCTGAGATGGATAGAGGTTCTTTGTGATGAACAGTCTTAATTTTGAAGTGCATAACAACACCAAATACAATTGATTGATTCATCACACAATGATTACATAATGATAAACCAACAAAATATGTACTATGGAACATAAAGAATGCTCACAGAAGGTAAAGATTATTGACTAATGATTTAGACTCAAAACACCTAACCGGAAGTTGGTTTATGTGACCTCAAACCAGATGCACTTGGACTCGTATTTTTTCCTTGACCAACCTGGGAAGTGCCCGAATGCTTTTCCCCTCTGTGTGGGCTATATGTTTGTCTGAGCTCACTTGGGGGCTATATATTTGTTTAGCTTCTGCAAGTCTTGGACTGAATGCAGATTTGGATTCATGAATTGGTGTTCATTCACTCGAGCTAGTTATCTGTGGACTATATGCGTGTTTGACCTCACCACGACTTCATGTAATCATCTCATCCAAAACTTCACCATCATTTGCATGTGCCCCCATGGTTCCTAGTCCAAACCCCTGAATTCCAACTTCCTGCAATCAATATATGTTATAGTTCAATTTATTTATGTTCATGTTGCAGGGGATACAAAGAGATTGGAGTAATAAAAATTGAGTATCTAAGCCAAGCCTTCTCATTTGCAGGGGAACGAAATTTTGAAGTTGTAGAGATTTTCCACCAGCGAATGAACAGAGAGCGTTGTGTTGTAGGGTTCCACCACTGTATCTGAGACCATGGGAGAAGGGAAGACAAAGAATGTGAGCATCATCCTATCTGGGTATTCTTCTCTGATATTGGATATGAGCAATGTTCCCATTCCAAACCCTGTTCCACCCTCGAGAGAATGGCATATTTGAAACCATGCATGCACCACAAAACTGCAAGACCATTAAATAAAAAAAATCAATACACAACAGCAACGAAAACCTGGACTATTTACATAAAGAAACATTAATTTACCTCAACAACAATGGAAACATGGACTATTGACTTAACGAAACGTTAATTTACCTTGGAGACAGTGGCAGTTCTCGGCCTCTTTCCTGACGACATCCAACACTGAATTGATGAGTTCAGCCCCTTCGGTGTAATGGCCCTTGGCCCAGTTGTTAGCAGCTCCAGATTGGCCAAAAACAAATTTGTCAAGCCTAAATATCTGACCGTAAGGGCCTGATCTCATATTGTCCATGGTCTTGGGCTCAAAATCCATGAGAAAAAAGTGCGGAACAAACCTCCCATGGCTCACCTCATTGTAGTACACATTCACATTCACATTGGTATCAACAATGCAAGTTATGTTAGGCTTTTGCGAGGTGGCAGAGCAATGCAACAGCTCATAATTGGGGAACAAAGGAAAATATCGTTCTTCATTGCGAATTCTGATGCAGAATTGTCAGGTGTGTGGCGAAGTGACTATCTTTAATCTGATTTTCGAAAAAGGATAGGCTTTAGAGAAGAATGGGCGAGAGTAGGCTAGATCTGACCATAATAGCAATAGAGGGCCTGAAAAATGTGAACTTATTGAGTAAAAAACTAAAGCCATATGCAGTTGCTTGGATAGATTCGCTGGTGAAGAAATCCACCCAAACCCTGCAAAATTCAAGACTGGATCCTGTCTGGAAGGAGACCCTTTGCCTTCCTCTGCAGACCAAATTGCTCAATAACCCAAATGCAGTTGATGGCGGTGACTTTTGGTGGCAACTGATGGTGGTGACTTTTTGGCGGCGACGTGTCATGTATCCATACGCTATGGACAAACAACAAAAATGCGAGAGTGAACTCCCCCTAAAAGAACACATTTGGCGTAATTAGGAAATCTTTCAATGTGATGAATGTTTTGTATAAAATGTATGTATTATTGATAATTTGGATTGCAATTTTGTTAGAATAGTAAAGGGATGATCAGTCATAAAAAATATTTAATGTTAATGGTAAAATATAATTTGTTAAATTTGTAAATTTAATTAACAAACAAGATAAGAATAAATGAAAATAACTAGAGAAAATAATTAAAATGTCTTTCAATTTTCAACGGTTACATGATATAAATGATAGGAGAGGATTAATTGGGTGAAGTTAGAATTTTAGGTTAGTCAAAACAAATGAGGTGATTAGATTTGTGGGAGTGTTCACCAAGACTTAAAGATGCTATTATGGAAGGGGTATTAGAAATATGTCATTTGACACTAGTTAAATGATGTTTATGTATGATTTTCCACGAGAGGCACAGAATTTTGTAAAATCATATCAGCTATATGTTAGTTTGGCCTATATATGATTTGCCACCAGAATTAACCAGTCAAATCAGATCCAAGGATTTCTACAGCTAACAAAATTCAAAATTCAAGGTTATAAAGTTGGTAAAAGTCACATCTAACAAAATCCAAAACCCTTAGTCTAAAGGTTTTGTGTTTTGGTTCTTTCTAGGTCATATTTTCCACTCCATTTTGTTCCAAATTCCGGTCACAAATTGTTAGAACTGTAGATTTAAATGGTTGAGTTTGTATTTTTTTTTTTGCACTTGGTGTTTTTGTGAATGTTGAATCCATTAATGCCTTCAAAAATACCAAAATTTAGAACATTTAGACAACACCAATTCAAAATTCAAGATTACAAAGTTAGATGATAGATCTAACAAAATTCAATAATAATAAAGATGCCATCTAACTATTCTACTAAATGGTTTTTTAGTGGGAACCCAGCTACATAAATCTGCAAGAAATCATTTTTTTTTATTGTTTAAAATCCATTTCTGAATGCAAAAATAGATTCAACATGCTAAAAAACCTCTAGACCACTTTGATTATACAGAAATAATCACTCAAATCTGTGAAAGAAACAATTTCTTGAAAAATTTCCAGTGGAAAAATAATAGCTAAAGAAAAATCATTTTAATGAAAAGAAGTTTAATAGGGTAGTCCTTTTAATAAAAAAAGGTTTAATGGTCAAATAAAGTAGTTGGTCCGTATAGAATTTAGTTTCCGTCTGATTATGGATTCAAATAAAAACCTGTATCATGTATCGTATGTTGTGAATTCTTGAAACGGTAGTCATTGTCTCCCGTCAGACTACACAGAACCTGGTCCGCTTGTAGGATGACAAACTGCGCCGCACCCAAAAAGCCAAGAAATTGAAAGCTTTTGGACGGGGAAGGCAAAGAATACGTCAAAACGGGTCGCTGAAGAACTGAACAGCGAGTCGGAGGGATGGAATTTTACAGGCAAATTGACCGTCATGGTCAAATTTGTCCAAATTCTTCCCAACTGACAATATTTTTCATAAAAACTGTCAAAACAGGTAATGCGATTGTTAAACCCGTGAAATTTGACGGGCTGTTTGGTTTTCAAATCCTATCGCCGCTGCCAACTTACTGTCGGCGACCTTCAACTTCACCCTAAGTAATGACATCTATTTACAGAGTTAATATTGTGTTAGTTGCACGCATATGATGTTTGTGATTACAGTTATTCTCCTGTTATGTTCCTATAATGGTAACCCCGTTATCTTCCTGCATAGATATTCATTTATGTGTTTAAGATAAAAATGCATCAAACAATCAGAAAAAATTCAAGACCACCGAACAACAACAGAAAATGAAATACAATGAATATATATTTGTACATTTTACAATTTAGTCACTTCGTTTTTCTTATGCTGTTTTTCCCCTTTTCTTTGGCGGGGAGTAATCACAGCATCGCATAGAAGATCCGAACCATTGTTGTTTGTATCAAGTATATTACCACGCAATATGAATAATTGTAAAGCGGCAACGTTCCTTTGCTATGGTTTTTTGTCCAGAGATGACCAAATCAATGGTGAAGTCCTTAACCGAAAAGAAAACTGCGCGCTACTCTGCAACTATACATGCCGTACATGGCGATCTTTCTATTCAGTACTCGTCTGCCATTAGAGGAACGATTGGCAAAACAGGCCAAAACTGAATCTGGGAAAGAGACAACTCGATGCAAGCCTCACGAGACATATTGGGCAGTAGTCATATGGCAGAGCCTGCTAGGCCGGGCCTGGAAAGACGTTCTCCTTCGCATATGGTGGCTGGAGGGGCGTATGAGAGCCGCGAGGGCTCTTCTAACCCATTCTCCTTCCACGCCGCCGATTCTTACCATCGAATTCGTCATGGCAGACCTCCTCGTATTCAGCTGAGAATGCGTAGTCGAAGCAGGGAAATTATTAGTATTTCTATGAAGACTGCAACGGAAGGAACCTGGATGATTCGTCGGTGAACACATGCACGTCTTTCTAGGTGGAGCACAGGGAATAGGCTTCATGGTGGCAACGTCTTTCGATGAAATTGGACGGCCTGCGGATCGTACCTGCGACCCGGATCTGTCCAGGCCAAAATTGTTAGAAGACGAAGCCACGGCAGAAATGGAAGAAGAGTAAGAAGAGCCGCCGCTCAAACTTGCTCGAGTAGGCGAAAGTGTTCTGTGGACAGCAAAGTTGGAAGCGGAGGAAGATGAAGGCGAACTGAAATGGCGTGTGGGAGAGTAGGATCTCGGAAGGTCAAAGGTGAGGGGCAGCACCGAGGCGCTGCTAGATCTGCTTCTTGCCTCCATTTTTCTCACAGTGAGGGTTTGCTAGCGAGCTGAGCAAACCTAGTAGACTTGACGTCCTTGATTTATACGATACAAATTTACCCTGGTTTGCCACTTTTACGCCAACAGGTTTTGCCAGACTTTCCCACTTTCGCGAACCCATTGATTAATGAACCCACAGTATTTCTGCGGCTCTGTACCATATACTTAAAAGAAGGGAAGGTAGCCCTCCACTTTTTAGGAGAAGGCGCCCATAGTTGAGACTTTCTCCGGTGGACGGATTCTTAAATGATTGCGAAATAAGAGGATAGGACATTTCTTCCACACGTTTCCAGAACTTGAACACGTGTCAATATGCTGCTTGCTATGCCCTTTTCTTTTTCTAGAGGAGACTGAGAAGAGAATAAAATGAAGTCCTCTCCCAAGTAATGGAGGCAGGCCTGGAATTTCAAATTTACCCAGCCTGTCAAGGCAAAAATTGTTGACGGTTAAATTATTTTTATGCCTGTCACTTCACGTTTTACCCAAAATCATAAATGTCAAAATATTTTGTATATTGTGTAAATTTCAAAAGACCCAGGCTGAAGCATTGGAATTTGTAATTTGGGTGTCCATTTACTCCCTCAACATACACTGTCCAGCTGTCATCAACCTCATTGTTGTGCCTCTACCTAGTTCCTTGAAGGCTGAAGCCATGAATTATAGTTATTAACCTAAGCGGTATATACTTACAAATCTCTATCCATATTGGCAGCCATAAGTTCTAAACTCAGAAAACATATTTGTAAAAATAAAACTAACTACTTGAAATTGTGTGATCTAATACAGGTATAAACAATTCAATTTCATGAACATACTAGTGAAGAAAAATCAAGTGTTTCAGGAAAATAAATTGATTCATTGAATAAAATAGGAGACAAATCGTCTTGGCAAATATATCTAGAGATGAGTTTATGTGTTCAGTACCTCTTTAGTAACTTCAACCAGAAGGTTGTCCAGCTGTGGTGTAACACCAGCGAAAATCCCACTTCCTTGAACAGCACAATCAACATTCAGGTAGGCCACTGCTTGTGAGCCCAAGTTTCCAAAATTTTGTTCTACCCACTCTATGGATCC
>ML777935.1:54211-66744 GCA_009831015.1 Picea engelmannii | reverse complement strand
GCCGCACAAGGTCCCCAATTTCGAACCTGCGTACCCGACCCCTACTACCTAGCAGGCTAGCCCTACTACCTAGTCCGTATACCCACTAGAGTTTTTGACGGGCATTGAAGGCGGTCACACGTCAAACTGACAGGTAGATAATTTTCATGCCAGTCAGTGATGACGTGTAAATTTTATTAACTAGTGTCAAATACGTTTAAAAACCGAAAAAACATCCTATAGGACGTCAAATTCCAGGCCTGCCCGCGAAGACCATGATGAATTAACCGGCAGTGCACCGGCAGGTTGGGTTGGAATTTCAAATCCAAACAATACGTCAAATTTCACAGTTTCCACAACTCCGATACCCGTTTTGACAGATAGAATGCTAGTTTCCACAACTCCGATACCCGTTTTGACACAGAATGTTGACGATTTCTGACGACCTTGGGGGTCCTTACCGATTCTTTCCATTTATGGGAACCGGCACGTGAAGACTATATTCGTTTCCTTCTTCAGATCTCTGTCGTTCATCAAGTTTAGGAGGGAGTGTCTTAGAATGGCAGATGGCAGTACTGTGGTACTGGACTGGCCATTTACAGGGGAAGATGCTGAGCCGTGGAACGGGAAATTGCCGGTCAAGAGTCTCATTCTTATATTACTGGTTGCCATTCTTATATTTTGTTATTGCATTCTTCTGTGTCTTTAGAAAATTGTCATTGATTCGTTATGAGTTTCATTTTTTTGAATTTTATTCTTTTAATTTATGAAAAAGCAAATTCAATATAAGGAGGTAAAACTTTGGCCAGTAATTTACCTACGTAGATTCGCAAATTGAAGATCTTTCCATTTGATAAACTAGCATATACCCGGAATTGGGGAAAGGCAACGCCTAAAAGAACGATATAGTTTTTTTTTTAAGTTTTTTTTTATAAGTATATTATTTTATGAGTAGCATTGTAATGGTATATTAATTATGAGTAGAAAAATAATTTGTTGCAAAGTGTTTAGGTCAAATTATGATTAATAGGTATTTAATAGTAAATATTTGAAACTATTTCATATCATGTATAGAAGTATAGACCAAGTTAAATAATTCATGTATAGAAGTATGAGTATAACATAGAAGAATCTAGAAGGTATGCAACAAAGAAGATAAGCTTGCCTATTCTTGTTTTCGTAGTGAGACATAAGCAGCATACTTCATTTTTTCCATCAATATTCCAATCTATTGCTCAATCCATTGCTCTCAAAATTCATTTGGACTCTTCCCCCAATTTCAATCTGCAAATTCATTTGTTTTCTTCCTCTGTATTCGAATTCATTGGTTTTCTTCTTCTGTATTTAAATTCATTCATTTTCCTCCTCTGTATTTAATTCATTAAGGTGCGATGGAGGCACAGAGCATGGAAGTAACCCTCATATCGGCCCGCAATTTGAAGAAAATGGGCATGGTCTCCAAAACAAAGGCCTACGCAGTCGCATGGATCTCCACTGATCACAAAAACAGGCAATGGACGTCTGTGGACAAGAACACCGACATTGATCCCACCTGGAACGTGGCTATGAAGTTTACCGAAGGAGTGGGTACATGAAATATGGATACTTTATACAAACTTGTACAACTAAATAAGGGCCAATTTGTATATGAAGAATTAAAATAAAATCAAACAATTATGGTTCACTTTTGCAAATCCCAAATGCACTACAAATGCACTTGTGCATCGTGCACATAAGGAGTGGGTGTGTGCACCTTGACTAGCTAAAAAAAATGAATTGAATTGTGTGCACCTTGTACGAGTAAAGTGCCAAGTTGTAGATGGAGAAGAATTGAAATAAATTTTATTTTGGTTTAACTTGAATATCAAAATTGGACATAACTATACCTACTTAAAACCATAATTCCACTACACTGAAACCCTCCTTATAGGAAAAGACCATTTTCTCATTATCCTAAATTTGCACAAGCTAAATTAAGAGAAAATAAAGCTACACACTTTTGCATGCCATACCTAACTATAGTATTTATCAAATTAAATGTATAGTAAATTATTTACAAAAAGTTACTATAAAACCTTACCTAACAAACATGTTTTCTTGGCTTTCCACCTTTGCATGTAAAGTTGTCCATTGTTCTTCCAACTTTTGTATTTCCTTTCTTGGGAAACCATAATATTTCTTCCAACTTTTGTATTTCCTTTCTTGGGAAACCATAATATTTCTGAATCTATTTTTTCTCCTCCTTTGCCTCCTAAATATTGCAAGTTACAACCCTTAATTGCACAAAGAATAATTGCACAAAGGATGACAAAATGGAATTATTCTGTACAAAATTGACATAGGAAAAAACTATACAACGTTTTTTCCAAAATCCATAACAAAATGTTATGTATTATTCACAACATTCTATTGTATTTTAACTACTTAAAAAAATGTATTTTGATTTAACTATGTTGTAACTCAATCCACTAAAAAGAGAATTCCACTCTAAAACAAATTAAATATTATAAATGGATAGTAAATTGTCGACTAAAAGTTACTTGTAAAACTTTACCTAGCAGACTTTTTCTAAGATTTCCACCCGAAAGTAAAGTTAACCAACATTATTCCAATGAATATTTCAACCAATGTCATCCATCCTTTCAGTGCGTGAGCGTAATGACCCCATTTTGCTTCCAATCGGGGAGCAAAGAACCCTAGGTGATACCTTCCAACTACTGACTTTGAGGTTCGATTGTTTGGTTCTGTCAGTATCAATTAATAAGTTTATCTATGTAGGTAGGTCCCTTGCTTAACTCTTCAAACATTTGTTCCTACCTTGGAAGATCATAAAATTTTTGGTTTTGTTTTCTCCCCTTCTCTAAGTTGTAAATCTCATGACTTACACACACAATAAAGATAACAAAATGAACTACCCTACTTACATAGAAAAAAATATGCAACTTCTTTTCAAAATACATAACAAAATGTCATGTAATATTGCAGCATTTTTAAAACTATAAATGCATTTAGAAACTTTTAAGTTCTCCCCTACAATTTTGTCACATTTCATAGTAACATTTTCAAAAAAGATAAAATGTTAAGAACATATTTAAGTAAAAATATTAAGTTGTCCAAGAAACATTCATGGCATAAATTATTAAATAAGACTACACTTCAAGACATGTTGTTCAATTTTGGCTTTTGATACTTTAGACTTATTATGGTTTTTTATCATTTATGTTTTTTTTTTCCTTTCTGGTTCATGGCGTGAATCTCCCTACGTCCACAATAATCCCCCCCCAAAAATCTGAAGAACATAGGAGGGTTAAGAACTTCGAGAATATTGGCTCATAGAATGCAGCATGTCGCATAGACGAGACTCGAACCTAGGTGGGGAGGAGAAAACTCCCCACCCCAACCAATTGAGATACAACCACTTGACTCTTTAGACTTATTATAGATAGTTGACACACATAAATTGTATTTATACAATTTCTTTTTAAATCCACAACACAAAGCCATACAACATTTATAAGAATACAAACATTTACCAAAATCTTTCAATTTCTTCTTGCCTCCACACTTTGAATTTCTTGCCCCCACATTATGAGGTAAATTTCCCATTAATTTTTGTTGATTTTCAACTTGATATTCATTATCCCAGTGTACTTACTCTAAATAGTGAAAACACATATTTATGCAGTTTCTTTTCAAAACCCATAACAAAATGTCATATAGCATTGTACAACACTTTTACCAATATTTCATAGCATTTCCCAAGCAAATTAAATAGTGAAACGTATTGTTGCAAACTATGCATTTCTTCTACAGATAATCATGGTAGAAATTTTAAGGTAAGTCGTTCATTTTTCGCTCTTATCCATGCTTTGTTCCAGCTTAAACTTGGCAACGTTAAATAATCATTGACTCTAGTGTTTTCCCTGTCAAAAGTGGAAGTTAACTTTTAGTTCATGGCACATTTCATCGTAATATTTTCGAAAATAATTGCTAATATGTAAATATTCAGTTTTTCCAGACACATTCATGCCGAAATAAAACAAGACAGATTATAGAAGGTTGCATTCAAGAACCTAAGCTTTTAGGTGAGGCACTCATTTTTGGCTCCAATTTGGGGATGTGCTTCTCTGTTTCGAGATCCCGGCAGTGGCTACATCGAATTTCTGTTGGAAAACATAGCCAAACGTTCAATAACCTTGTAGTGTTATTCAAATAAAATCTTATCAAGTAAATGCATACCTTAATGTAAGTTGGACCTCTTAGTGTCTGATAGAGTAAACTGCTAGGTTATTTTAACTATTGTGATTATAATTAGTTGCATGAAAGTTCAACTATTATGATTATGCTTTATGATTCTCATGGTTTTCTAGGAATGCAGAGTCGACAGGTGGTTCCCTGAGTTTTTTCAATGGGAGAACAATAATGGTTCACTTCATTGTTGTTTGTTTGACATCAAGTTGGCCTTGAACGCATGACCTAGCAGATCCCACCTGTCTTTGTGCACCCGGATCAAGCATCTTTATCACTTGCAAGCATGCTTGCCACCCTCAAGAATGTCAACTTTCCACTCCCACTCTGTGTTATTACTCCCATCATCGTTCCCTTCCATATGTTGACTGACGATCTTGTCCCTTCCTCCATCTACATCTAAAGATCATCGTTTCCTGCAATCCCTTCCTTCAGATCCTCATCGATTGATAGCAATAGTTGCTCATCTCCAAAATCTTTGCAGCCCAAAACCCGATGATCAAAGTGATGGTAAATAAACTAAAAATAATGTATATATCTCAAAACAGGGTAACATGACAGCGAAGAGAACCGACCCATAGAGGTAGTGTGCGATCTCATTCGTCGATAGTGTACACGTTGGATACAGCTACTGGAAAAATTGGCCTCCAATAAATGTATCAGTCGCATTAGCATACAACTTTGGACTCTTTCTATTCGAACTAATTACAGGGAGGAATCCACAACATGGTCTCGTTGATTATATCAATCTTGTAATCTACGTTGAACCTTGTGATGCTATGTTCCTCTAAAGTGCAACTATATTTTAGAATACCTATAGATCTTGTTTAAAAACTTTGTACAATATTTATGTTGGCATTGGCTGTCAATAGTGAGTTTTCTATTTTTCTAGAAGATAAAACAATCTATCCTTGCAAGTCTTAGAAAGTGGCCATCTGCCTGGAATAGATATCAAATTAATATCATGCATTCATAAAGTCAATTTGCAATTATCATGCTATGTTTGTTCTATACAATTTAATGTTTAGTCTTATTTAGTGATTTAGTGTATTATTCTCTGTTACAAAGTAGATTCACATTATTTCCTTAGTCTCTCCACATGTAACATTTTCGATACATTTGTTCATTGTGTTAATTGCGACTTGTGAAACAAGCTGCAATTGGTGCAGACGACAAATCAGGCTGGGATGAGATATTGGATTCACGGCTTAATGGAAAATGTAATATTGAAGAAGTTTGCACTATGGCAGCTCTTGCATACAATTATGTTCCCAAGAATCCAAGGAAGCGACCATCTATGAGAGGCATATCACAGGCTTTGGCAAGATTACAAAAGACAAAACACAACATTGAGCATCTAAGCCAAGCCTTCTCATTTGTAGGGGAAGGGAATTCTGAAGTTGTAGAAAAGATAGAGCTTCAGATAGCCAAGTTAAACAAGTTAGATAGTATATCAGAGAAACATGAAGTTTGATGATGTCTGGATGTAAGATGAGATGGTTGTGTCCAGAGTTTAGTCAATGGAGAGGAAACTTACGTGCCGAGGATCCGCAACGCACATCATGTTCTTAGAGTCCCACATCTGTTGTGTGAGCTCTAGAACGGTCAGTGCCATGTACTGTTGGGAGCCTCGGGAGGTCAGGGGAGTGAATCCAACCATCAATAAATGAAGACGGGGGAACAAAATCAGATTCACAGCAAGCTTTCTCAGGTCCAAGTTCAGTTGACCAGGAAATATCAGGCAGCATGTCACTCCACTCATGGTCGTGGAGATTAAATGGTTCAAATCTCCAACTGCAAAACCAAACAAGTTGTAAGACCTAAAACCCAGATAAGAAATCAACAAGCCCCAAGCCCAATTAAACCACCGATAAACCCTAAGCCCAATTAACCCATTGATAAATCCTAGACCCTAAGCATAATATGAAATAATGAGAAATTCAATGCTACTTACATCTAGGAGTAGTGAGCTTGAGTGTCTTGAAGAAAATGCCATACAGGGCCTCATTGTCGAGAAAGATATTACCCTGGAACCATTGGGTATTCCGAATTTTTCCATTCGTTCTGAATTTGGTGTAGATCGGAGTGATAGATTCCACAGTATGCGACCTTCTTAGTTACATCATTGGATATGGTTTCCTGCCAATACAAATTAAAACATTTAGTGAAATGAAACTGGACTTTCCCATCCACTTACAAATGAAAAGGGCTAACCATCCCTAGAACCTGTGAGTGAAGTTGATGGGTGAGAGAATGCCAGAGTTGTCACCAGTTGCCCATCGCTCAACCTCAAACCGACTCAATTATCCTTCCTTCACCATCACTATCTTCTCTTTGCGGAACCAAAAACTCAGATTGTATTTCGACACAACATTGTTGATGACAAACAATAGTAGTGCAGAATGGTAGACGAACAAAGAGCCGTAAACAATAGCAGTGCAGAACACAGTGCAGAACGGTAGAAGAACGAAGAGCCAAGGAGTATTTAAAAGGTTTGGAAGAAATAATCTATGGGCTGAGATAAAGGATGAAAGAGCTTCAGAGCTTCATAGGAGGAATGGATATTTAATATAGATTCGAAACTACATGTACATGAACAAAATTTGTATCGTTTCACGATTGCAAAGGAAAATTAAATATGTCAGGATAAAATGTCAAGTCTGAGTTTTCCAAGATCTTATGAAGGGAATTTATGAACTTCAAAATAAGCTACATCATACCTTATCAGACAAATATAGGCTTCAACTGGACAACTGGGCAATGCATGCTTCAAGTGTTGTCACAAGGTTTGCAAGAGATAATGGATGAAAGAGCTTCATGGGAGGGGGAGGGGAAGGGGCGGGGAAGAGTTAGAACTCGTTCTAAATCAAACACTTGTAGGTCATTGCGTTGTCCTTTTGTTGGTGTTTCAAACTAAAATCTCAGAGTTAATAAATGAAGAAATTTCATATTTTTGGGTGTGTTTAGGTTTTTGAGGGTGCTAAATCAATTTATGTATTCAAACATTATTTAAGTAATATAAAGTTGTGATTTCACCCACAATTGCCTTAGTTGCCTGAAAATCAAACTACACCTATTTAAACTAAATGTCAGGTGATAAAAAGTATTGATTCCAAAACTGATGTGGTCTAATTTCCTTGGTCCCTTGGTCCAGAGTTGAATGCATATGTTCTTTATTTCCATTATCTAAATATTATTATCCTCAAAGGACAAGCATTATTGAAGACATACTTCCATCTCTCATAATTGTGTTGCAAATTAGAATGTGTTGTCAACATATCCTTCCTCTTTTTGACATTGTACTTGGTTAGTTTTTAGGTAACAGTTAAACACTTATAGGAGTTTTAATATTGTACTTAGTCTTAGCATTATCCACTCCATTTGTCAAGATTTATATGTAGATTTTTTATCCATGCCAGATATCCTTCATGAAAAAGTGCTTGCAATGAAACATTGAAGGTTGCAAAGGTTTAGCCTTAGCATTGTCCTTTCCATTTGTCAAGATTAATATGTAGATTTTTTATCCATGCCAGATATCCTTCATGAAAGAGTGCTTGCAATGAAACATTGAAGGCTGCAAAGGTTGTCGTTAGGTTCAAACCACTAAAACTCCTTAATACCACCTTGTTTATTTGGCATGCCCAAGGTCTATATAAAACCACAAGATTGACATAATAGATTTCATGCTACATGAAAACAGAAACTATTCAAGCTCGACTTCCATTATAAGTTTTCTCCACACACTACATGGTCTACCTTGTTCTCTGAGATGGATAGAGGTTCTTTGTGATGAACGGTCTTAATTTTGAAGTGCATAACAACACCAAATACAACTGATTGATTTATCACACAATGATTACATAATGATAAACCAACAAAATATGTACTATGGAACATAAGGAATGCTCACAAAAGGGAAAGATTATTCACTGATGATTTAGACTCCAAACACCTAACCAGAGGTTGGTTTATGTGACCTCAAACCAAATGCACTTGGACTCGTATTTTTTCCTTGACCAACCTGGGAAGTGTCTGAATGATTTTCCCCTCTGTGGGGGCTATATGTTTGTCTGAGCTCACTTGGGGGCTATATATTTGTTTAGCTTCTGCAAGTCGTGGACTGAATGCAAATTTGGATTCATGAATTGGTATGCATTCACTCGAGCTAGTTATCTATGGACTATATGTATGTTTGACCTCACCACGACTTCGTGTAATCATCTCATCCGAAACTTCACCATCATCTGCACGTGCCCCCATGGTTCCTAGTCCGAACCCCTGAATTCCAGCTTCCTACAATCAATATATGTTATAGTTCAATTTATTTATGTTCATGTTGCAGGGGATACAAAGAGATTGGAATAATTAAAATTGAGTATCTAAGCCAAGCCTTCTCATTTGCAAGGGAACGAAATTCTGAAGTTGTAGAGATTTTCCACCAGCTAATGAACAGAGAGCGTTGTGTTGTAGGGTTCCACCATTGTATCTAAGACCTTGGGAGAAGGGAAGACAAAGAATGTGAGCATCATCCTATCTGGGTATTCTTCTATGATATTGGATATGAGCAATGTGCCCATTCCAGACCCTGTTCCACCCCCGAGAGAATGGCATATTTGAAACCTTGCATGCACCACAAAACTGCAAGACCATTAAATAAAAAAAATCAATACACAACAAAAACGAAAACCTGGACTATTTACATAAAGAAACGTTAATTTACCTCAACAACAATGGAAACATGGACTATTGACTTAAAGAAACATTAATTTACCTTGGAGATAGTCACAGTTCTCGGTCTCTTTCCTGACGACATCCAGCACTGAATCGATGAGTTCAAGCCCTTCGGTGTAATGGCCCTTGGCCCAGTTGTTAGCAGCTCCAGACTGGCCAAAAACAAATTTGTCAGGCCTGAATATCTGACCGTAAGGGCCTGATCTCATGTTGTCCATGGTCTCGGGCTCAAGATCCATGAGAACAGCCCGTGGAACAAACCTCCCACGCCTTGCCTCATTGTAGTGCACATTCGCATTCACATTGTTATCAACAATGCGAGTTATGTTAGGCTTTTGTGAGGTGGAAAAGCAATGCAATTGCTCAGAACTGGGGAACAAAGGAAAATATCGTTCTTCATTGCGAATTCTGACGCAGAATTGTCAGGTGTGTGGCAAAGTGACTATTTGTAATCTGATTTTCGCAAAGGATAGGCTTTAGAGAAGAATGGGCGAGAGTAGGCTAGATCTGACCATAATAGCAGTAGAGGGCCTGAAAAATGTGAACTTATTGAGTAAAAAACTAAAGCCATATGCAGTTGCTTGGATAGATCCGCTGGTGAAGAAATCCACCCAAACCCTGCAAAATTCAGGACTGGATCCTGTCTGGAAGGAGACCCTTTGCCTTCCTCTACAGACCAAATTGCTCAATAACCCAAATGCAACTGATGGCGGTGACTTTTGGTGGCGACTGATGGTGGTGACTTTTTGGCGGCGACGTGTCATGTATCCATACGCTATGGACAGACAATGAAAATGCGAGAGTGAACTCCCCCTAAAAGAACACCTTTGGCGTAATTAGGAAATCTTTCAATGTGATGAATGTTTTGTATAAAATGTATGTATTATTGATAATTTGGATTAAGTGCAATTTTGTTAGAATAGTAAAGGAGCGATCAATCATAAAAAATATTTAATATATTTTTTTTTAAATAAAAAAGGGTAGACCCTGCTATATTAGAGAGGCAAAAAGCTTTTGCAAAATGTACAAAGAAGTATGCCTGGAGTTACCAAAAACGCTGCCGATAACCGGAAACCAACATAGGTAAAACAGAGTAGATAAAAAATATTTAATGTTAATGGTAAAATATAATTTATTCTTATCTTGTTTGTTAATTAAATTTACAAATTTAACAAATTATATTTTACCATAAAAAATATTTAATGTTAATGGTAAAATATAATTTGTTAAATTTGTAAATTTAATTAACAAACAAGATAAGAATAAATGAAAATAACTAGAGAAAATCATTAAAATGTTTTTCAATTTTCAACACTTACAAGATATAAATGATAGGAGAGGATTAATTGGGTGAAGTTAAAATTTTAGGTTAGTCAAAACAAATGACGTGTTTAGATTTGTGGGAGTGTTCACCAAGACTTAAAGATGCTATTATGGAAGGGGTATTAGCAATATGTTATTTGACACTAGCTTTAAATGATGTTTATGTATGATTTTCCACGGGAGCACGGAATTTTGTAAAATCATATCGGCTATATGTTAGTTTGGCCTATATATGATTTGTCACCAGAATTAACCATTCAAATCAGATCCAAGGATTTCTACCTCTAACAAAATTCAAAATTCAAGGTTATAAAGTTGGTAAAAGTCACATCTAACAAAATCCAAAACCCTTAGTCTAAAGGTTCTGTGTTTGGTTCTTTCTCGGTCATATTTTCCACTCGATTTTGTTCCAAATTCTGGTCACAAATTGTTAGAACTGTAGATTTAAATGGTTGAGTTTGTATTTTTTTTTGCACCTTGATGTTTTTGTGAATGTTGAATCCATTAATGCCTTCAAAAATACCAAAACTTAGAACATTTAGACAACATCAATTCAAAATTCAAGGTTATGATAGATCTAACAAAATTCAAAATTCAAGATTATAAAGTCTATCCAAGTCACTTCTAACAAAATTCAAGGTTAGAAAGTCATTTCTTGTAAATGAAAATAGTAATAATAACGATGCCATCTAACTATTCTACTAAATGGTTTTTTAGTGGGAACTCAACGATATAAATCTGCACGAAATCACTTTTTTTTATTGTTTAAAATCCATTTCTAAATGCAAAAATAGATTCAGCATGCTGAAAAATCTCTAGACCACTTTGATTATACAGAAATAATCACTCAAATCTGTGAAAGAAACAATTTCTTGGAGGATTTCCAGTGAATATTCCTGAGAAAATAGCACAAAAAAAAAAATCATTTTAATAAAAAGAAGTTTAATAGGGTAGTCTTTTTAATAAAAAGAGGTATAATAGAGTAGTTGGTCAGTATAGAATATAGATGCAATAAAAAATGGTCAAATAAAGTAGTTGGTCCGTATAGAATTTAGTTTCCGTCTGGTTATGGATTCAAATCCTGTGGGCCTCCGCATCTTTCACATCTTTCAATTTGGGAAAATATAAAACAATAATAATTAAAAAAACTATATGTCCGTAAGAATCCAAGTTTACCTACCCACTCGTACCTCATTTTTCACCGCCGAACACTTGACACGAACATGCTACGCAGTTAAGACTAACTTGGAAATAAAAACCTGTATCATGTATCGTATGTTGTGAATTCTTGAAATGGTAGTCATTGTCTCCCGTCAGACTACACAGAACCTGGTCCGCTTGTAGGATGACAAACTGCGCCGCACCCAAAAAGCCAAGAAATTGAAAGCTTTTGGACGGGGAAGGCAAAGAATACGTCAAAACGGGTCGCTGAGAACTGAATAGCGAGTCGGAGGGATGGAATTTTACAGGCAAATTGACCGTCATGGTCAAATTTGTCCAAATTCTTCCCAACTGTCAATATTTTTCATAAAAATTGTCAAAACAGGTAATGCGATTGTTAAACCCGTGAGATTTGACGGGCTGTTTGGTTTTCAAATTCCTATCGCCGCTGCCAACTTACTGTCGGCGACCTTCAACTTCACCCTAAGTAATGACATCTATTTACAGAGTTAATATTGTGTTAGTTGCACGCATATGATGTTTGTGATTACAGTTATTCTCCTGTTATGTTCCTATAATGGTAACCCCGTTATCTTCCTGCATAGATATTCATTTATGTGTTTAAGATAAAAATGCATCAAATAATGTTCCCAATCAATTGACAGGAAAACATCGACGACCACCGAACAACAACAGAAAACAAAATACAATGAATATATATTTGTACATTTTACAATTTAGTCACTTCGTTTTTCTTATGCTTTTTTTCCCCTTTTCTTTGGCGGGGAGTAATCACAGCATCGCATAGAAGATCCGAACCATTGTTGTTTGTATCAAGTAGATTACCACGCAATACGAATACTTGTAAAGCGGCAACGCTCCTTTGCTATGGTTTTTTGTCCAGAGATGACCAAATCAATGGTGAAGTCCTTAACCGAAAAGAAAACTGCGCGCTACTCTGCAACTATACATGCAGTACATGCCGATCTTTCTTTTCAGTACTCATCTGCCATTAGAGGAACGATTGGCAAAACAGGCCAAAACTGAATCTGGAAAAGAGACAACTCGATGCAAGCCTCACGAGACATATT
>ML777934.1:2228483-2238957 GCA_009831015.1 Picea engelmannii | reverse complement strand
GTCCAGTTTCTACACCTGTGGCAGTTAGCACCAAACTAAGTAGAGATCAAAATGAGATGGATTTTGATTCAACTATATTCAGAAAATTGGTTGGAAGTTTGATGTATCTCACCGCAACTAGGCCAGATATAATGTATGGAGTTAGTTTGATTTCTAGATTCATGGACATACCAAAGAACTCACATTGGCAAGCAGGAAAAAGGTTATTAAGATACATTGCAGGGACTATAAATCATGGCATACTGTATTCCACTTCAAATAATCTACAGTTGGTTGGATACACAGATAGTGATTTTGCTGGAAGCATTGATGATAGAAAGAGCACATTTGGATATGCATTTCATCTTGGAACATGAGTTGTGGCATGGGCATCAAAGAAGCAACCAATAGTGACAATCTCATCAACATAAGAAGAATATGTAGCAGGTACATCAACAACATGTCAAGCAGTTTGGATGCGAAGAATTTTGAAGGATCTAATGCACAATCAAGAAGAACCGACTACAATCTACTGTGACAACAAGTCCACCATTGCACTATCAAAGAATCATGTTTTTCACAAGAAGACAAAGCATATCGACACAAGATATCACTTCATTCGAGAACTTGTCAACAATGGAGAACTCATCCTACAACATTGCAKATCAAAGGAGCAACTTGCAGACATATTTACAAAGGCTTTAGCACAAGACCAATTTGAGTATTTAAGAGAAGCATTGGGCATTGTAAATATTAATGTAATTAGTAGTAGAAATTAGGGGGGAGTGTTGGAATACGTTAATTTCTACCTACTGTCATCAGAACCTTCCGCTCAACCACCGCTACTGTTCTTCCACCGCCTCTTGTAAACACTCCAAAACATTACACCGACACTCCAGATTATTTCGTGATGCTCCAGAAGTTTCCTCTCTCTCTATAAAATCAAAGCAATGTAACCATTCAGCAAGTGAACAATAAAATCGTTTTTGTATGCATTACATTGTTTCTTTGCCTCTGCCCACCCATTGTATTTGTAAGAACCACTCTCCGACTATATATTGTATCATGATATTTCTAAAAAACATTGTATTTAGTGACCTTCGTCAGCTAGATGTTGTTTTGGTTTTCTTTTCACACGACTGTTTTATGCCGCCACACCCTTTTTCCTTCTGAATCTCTTGCGATAGACAACAATAGCCACTATCAACGCTAGAGGGATGATTAGAATTCCGCTTAGCGTTATTCCAAGGACAACTCTCGTTTTGTTCTTATTTGAATTCGGCAAGATGCATTCCCCCTTATGCATACATAGGTAGGGATTCCCAGAATAACTGCAACACACCAAAGAAAAAGCCCTCCCATCATGATTACTTGTGCTTCATTGTACATGGCATTGCTAGTATACACAATAGGAAACAATATATTGAACTTCAAATACTTTGAATTGGTTTTGTATCGAAATATAAGCAATATGAAACGGAATATGGTTACTTGAGTTTTAATGAACGATTGAGGAGAAGTTGCGCACAAATTACGCCACTGAAATTATTGTTCTGTATAAACCTGTAAGATAACCCAAAAAACAAAACATTGATCTACGATTGAGTAATTGATTCCTTTTAATTTTGAACAATAACGAGAACAAAAGAAAAAAGGGGAAGATAGGGAAACGTACAGCTCTTTGAGGTTTTTCAGTTCAGATAGCTAGTCTGGAACATTGCCACTCATGTTGTTGTTCTGTAGATGTCTGCAGAAAAAGCTAAGGAAATAGCTGCCATTTTCTTCTGCAAAATGATGTTGAATCATGAATAAGCTCAATTCTAAAAGACAGTGAAACTTTTATGTCGAGAAAAAACTTACAATCTCTCCAACACGGTTAAATTGGAGAAATTTGGCAACGGTCCCATCAGATAATTATTGTCAAGAAACCTGCTAATATCAACAGGAACATATTAATAGCACTACCCATGTAATTTTCAAAGATAAATGGTCTTGAGAGTCAGAATTATCCGATATCCAGAGGCGGTCGAAGATGTCTCGAGGATACCTGATTAAACACAATGCAAATCTTTTCAGTTCAATTACCAACATAAAGAAATATCACAACTTTTTCACGGCATTAGTTCGAAGAGATTTATATTAACTCTGTAGAAATGAAATGTAATCACAGCTACCGCATTTCGAAACAGCTTCAAAAATCTAGAAATTTTTGCATTGGAATCCTCTCAGAAGTTTTTAGATTGATACAGACTCTTCTGCATTTGTAAATAAATATGGTTCTTTGGGTCAATGTAAAATCAATCGTCCATTCAAGCTGTAGCTTCTGAGTTAGTGAATTCTGTATATGGTTGAAGGTTTCTTAGCTGTAGCTGAACACACAGACTGGTGCCTTTTAATCTAACAGTCTGGTATCAGAGCTAGGCGGAAAAAAGATGCAAAAGCTTTATATATCATTCACAATGGTTTGGATGGAAGTATATTTCTTAAGATGTCTCCACCCAAATTCTCAAAGATAGTCTCAAAGATAGTTTAAGAAACCAACTATCAAGGTATTAATTACTAAGTTCAAGATAGTTAAACTGCAGAATTTAAGAATGAATTTTGAAAACTTGAAGATGATAGACCAATACATGACTCAAGTCATGAACACAGTTAAGGATGATTGGTGAAGATCTTTCAGATCAGAAAGTGATCATCAAATAATAAGAGTCACTAGACCAATACATGACTCAAGTCATGAACATAGTAAATCAATTAAGGATGAATGGTGATGCTCTTTTAGATCACGAACATAGTAAATCAATTAAGGATGAATGATGAAGATCTTTCAAATCAGAAAGTGGTAGAGAAACTTCTTAGAACATTGTCAAATAAATTCGATATTGTGGTTGTAGCTATTGAAGAGTTGTTGGGATTTTTGATATCTCATGAATCTAGAATAAATAGACATGATGATACTCTGGAAAATGTTTTCAAGTATTAGGTTTCTATCTCAACATGCATAGGTATATGAAGAGGCAAGGGCAGCAAAAGAAGTGGTTAAAGAGATGGAAAGGAAAATTCAGATCAAGAAAGGAGATCATTTCATAGCTCAAGGGGAGCAACAACATCAAAAACTTGGAGCAGAATCAACTATATGACAAAACCTTGATGTCAAATGTTACTATTGCAATAAGCTAGGTCATTATGCACATGAGTGTAAGAAGAAGAAGGCTCACCTTATCAAACATAATGCAATCATAATAAAAATTATTTTAATGCCTATGAAAATTATGAAGATTCTCTATTTATTACATGTAATGTTGCTCAAAATATTTCTAGTAATATTTGGCTCATAGACAATAGATGTAGCAATCATATGATGGGAAATGGAAATACGATTACAAATCTCGATGAATCAGTAAGAAATGAAGTAAAATTGGAGACAAATAATGTTATAATTTGGTTATGGGAAAATCAATGGTCAATATCTTGACCAAACAAACCCCAAAAAAGGCATATACCAGATGTGTATTATGCCCCAAGATTAAAACATAATCTCATTAGTGTTGGTTAGCTTACCTAGAAAGGGTATAATGTATTTTTCAAGGGAGATGACTGCATAGTATATGACAAACCTCCAAGTAAGAGATTAATTTCTAGGGTCAAAATGCCAAAGAATAGAATGTACCCACTAGTCATGAGTTATGGAAGTCAAGATGCCTCATTTGCAAAAAAGGAAACATATTTGGATGACTTTTGACTATGGCACTTTAGGTTTGGTCATCTACATTTTGGTGGCCTAAATTTATTGCAACAGAAAAGGATGGTTGAAGGATTGCCTCCCATTAAAGAGCCAACCAATACATGTGAAAGTTGCGTTTTGGCAAATCAACATAGAGATAGTTTTCCTAAGTGGGTGTATTATAGGGAAAATATACCATTAGAGCTAGTTCATACAGATTTGTGCGGTCCTATGCAGATCAAGTCACTGGGAGGAAGTTACTACTTCCTAACTTTCATAGATGATTACATCATAAAGACTTGGGTGTATTTTCTTGCAAAGAAAAATGAAACTTTTGACAAGTTTAGAGAGTTCAAGGAAATGGTAGAGAAACAGAGTGGTCATCAAATTAAAGTGCTAAGATCAGATAGACGAGGTGAATATGATTCGAAGGAATTTCATGATTTTTGCAAAAAACATAGCATTAACAGACAATTTATAGCAAGGTGTACGCCACAATAAAATGGAGTTGTTGAGAAAAAAAATAGAACCATCATGAATATGGCCAAAAGCATGCTGAAAGAAAAACACTTGTCAAATGATTTTTTGGGAGAAGTAATAGCTTGCTCAATTTATGTTTTGAACAGATCTCCCACTAAAAGTGTAGGAACAAAGTCCCACAATAGGCATGGATAGGTATGAGTCCTAGTGTAGCACATCATAGAGTGTTTGGATGTCTGGCGTATGCTCATGTGCCCAAAGAATTAAGAAGGAAGTTAGATGAAAGAAGCGAAAAAATAATATTTTTTGGTACAATGATCAATCCAAGGCACGCAAATTATATAATCCAGTGACAAAAAAGGTCATAATCAACATAGACATAGACATAGCTATATATATTGTAGTCGCAATACCCAAAGAAGGTGATGAGGTAGAGGATCAGATTGCACAAGGAGGAAAACAAGGTACACAAATCCAATAACTATTCGGAAGCACTCCAACAAGGACTCCAATAAAGTATGTTTAAGGTGAACCATCTATCCATGCAGGTCAATGTATTCCTAATTATCAATCAAGTAGTGAATCTGATCCAACGATTGCTTCCTTAAGGTCTAGAAAAGCTAGAAGTCTAAGAGAACTTTATGAATATCTAGATGTTCATTCAAACTTTGCATTGTTTACATGACAACCTGTTTGTTTTGAAGAATCTATCAAAGAAGAAAAATGGGCACAAGCCATGGATGAAGAAATAGAGTCTATAGAATGGAATGATACATGGGATCTAGTAGACTTGACTAAAGATAAAGAGTGTATTAGTGTGAAATGGGTCTATAAAATCAAAGTTAATGAAAAGGGTGAAATTGATAAGTACAAGGCTAGATCGGTAGCAAAAGGTTTTTCCCAACAGCTTGAAGTCGATTATGGTGAGAGCTTTGCACTGGTTGCAAGGCTAGATATAGTTAGAGTTGTCTTAGCAATAACATCTCAAAAAATGTGGAAAGTCTGTCAAATGGATGTAAAGTCTACATTCTTAAATGACATTTTGGAAGAAGAAGTTTATGTGCAACAATCACCAGGTATGAGATAAAAGGACATGAAGACAAGGTATACAGGTTGGATAAGGCTTTGTATGGACTCAAGCAAGCTCCAAGAGCTTGGTATAACATGATAGAATCTTATTCGGTCATGGATTTAGTAGAAGTAACATCTTATTGGTCATGGATTTAGTAGAAGTAGTAGGAGCCCACTCTATATACTAAGGTAAATCAACAAGGGGAAATTCTAATTGCTTATATTTTGATGACATGAAAGCAACAATAAAATAGGAATTTGAGATAACATATTTGAGCTTGATGAAGTAATTTCTTGGCATAGAGGTAAATCAATCAAAATATGGAATCTTCATGAGGCAAACAAAATATGCATTAGATCTACTTAAAAGGTTTAGAATGATTGATTGCAAGGAAACACCCACACCAATAACTCGATGAACAAAATTCAACAAAAAAGATAAGGGTTCAAATGTAAATCCCACGTTGTTGTTGGCAGACTTATGTATCTCACTGCCACTAGACCAAACATTATGTTTGCAGTAAACTTGATTTCCAAGTTTATTAAGACACCTAAAGAAACCGACTAGCAAGTTAGTAAAAGGATCTTTGTAGGAAAAAAAACAAGTTATGATATTTTATATTCAAGCAGTAAAAATAATTGGCTATACTGACATTGATTTTGAAGGAAGTCTAGATGACAGAAAGATTACTTCAAGTTATATCTTTCATCTTGGTTCACAGGCATCCAAAGGCATCCAAGAAACAACTAGTTGTGACGATTTCATGAGCAGAAGCATAATATGTAGTAACAACAACAACAATTTTTCAAGCAGTCTAGTTGCGAAGAGTATTGAATGAACTTCAAAAAAGACAGGAAGAACCAATTTTAGTTTAATGGGACAACAACTCAACCATAACACTTTCAAAGAATTATGTTTTTAACCAAAAAAACAAGCATATTAATACTAGATACCATTTTATTAAAGAGTTTGTAAATAATGATGAAATATATTTAAAATTTTGTAAGTAAAAAGACTAATTGACTGATATATGAACAAAGCCATTGGTTAAAGATGTTTTTAAATTTATGACAGTGTGGTAGATGTTGAAGCATCCAGTAGTAATTGTAATTAAGGGGGAGTGTAGAAATCTGATAAATTAGACCAGATTTATCAGACCAGATATATTTTCTAGTGCATCTGGAAAGCTAAAAATTTATATCCAACAGTTAAATTTCCATAGCTGAAACATATAAACATCAAAATGCTCACCTAACGGTAGAATTTCCAGCAAGATTAGCTCTAACTCCTGAGTGCCACACTTTCCCTGGCATAACCAGTCCGCCATAAACTGTTAAATTTATCATATACAACATGCCGACTGTCTCAATCGAGCAAGAGAAGCTTGGCAATTGTTGGAATCCACTGTAATTTCCAAGGGCAAACCATAATCTCAAGAGGTGAGGCACATTGGAGGCCACGGGCAACTGATAGCAAGATTTGTTCAGAGGCTTTGGGAAAAACCTTAGATTATGCAAGTAAGAACCGTAACCTTGTTGAGTTGCGTCCCCTATCTCTCCTGTCTGCCCGACGTCTATGTAATTAGCGTCAGTGAACCATGTTATATTGTTTTCGTCTGTGTGATTTTTTTTGCCTCCACAGTCGATACTCAAAAATCCTGCTTTTAAGAGTACCCTGACAGTAGATTGGAAGGAGAGAGAGGATTCGTGGTCTGGTTCTCCTTCTTCTTAAAAGTCGAAGGAAAGTGTCCAACTTATATATTAAAAGGTGAAGGAAAGTGTTCAACTTAGAGAAATAAAAAAAAAAATGATTTTAAGGTTTACTAGGTTAATAATAGTTTATGGGACAGACGGCCTCACACACTAATTTCTACAGTTCAATTCAATCCTTTTCCTGTTCTAACTTGATGATGGGCTCCTAAAATAAAATAAGAATGAAGGAATCCCTTTTAAATCTGATTTCTACAATTCAATCCTTTTCCTAAACAACTTGATGATGAACTCCCCAAAGTAAAGTAAAATAAGTATGATGAACTCTCAGCGTTGAAGCATGCAAAAAACATCGTGTCCAGAAATTTTATTTTATTTTTTATAAATTTTTAAAATAAAATATATTGTTGATTTTTAATTTTGAGGCGTTCACGTCGGGCATATTTTAATTCTATTTTATTTTATTATAGTTACACAAATTTATATATTTAATTATTATTTTGAAGCTGGCAAATATTTTTATAAGTTTTTAAAATAACATATTTTAATCTTTTACGTTAATTTGCTTTGAAGCGTTCAAAACACGCGATCCAAAATTTTAATTTAATTTATTTTTTTTCGTAATTTTTTAAATAAAATATTTTTATTTTATTTAAAAATATATTAATTTTTTTTTTTTAATTTTTAATATTAAAGATTTAATAAAAATTTGGAAGACAAAATTTATTACACACTCATTTGAAGTGTTAGCATATTATTAGTCCCTGCCCAAGGGCATCATGGACTATTAGTAATGGATTTTTCAATATGTTATTAATCCTTCAACCTAAATCATACATTTAAACCAAAGTTTTAGTTGTTTCATATAATTTTCAAGTTCGTATTTCTTTTTCTCCCTAAGTTTTAGGTTTGAGGCCTTATGTGGCCTAGATATTATCTAGGTAAGCCACTTTAAACTTAAATAATGAGAAGTTTAAAACTTAGTAAATGCAATATGTACGATGCAAGATCAATTAATGCTAAGTTTAAAGTTAGTATTAAATCTAAACATTAAATGCTTAATGTTTGGGTTCTTCACTTTTAAGTTCTCCTCTTCAATAGTTACATGTTCAAATTACGTGTTCAACAACATAGAGTATAATAGGTACGTTTTCAAATCACTTGTCCAATAACAAAACCTGAGTACCATGCAAGATTTATGTCCATAAAAAAAAGTCGAGTTCCATGAATAATTAGTTGATCAACGCCACACTAGGCCAAGCCCATTCCATCATTGAATGAACCAACCAAGCCAAGACCATTCCATCATCGAATGAACCAACCAGTCTCTCCTGCTCAAGCCCATTACATCAACGAATCGCCCTGTCTTTGGCTTTGCACAGGGCGCCTCCAATGGAGTTTTTCTTCCCAACCTATTGTAAACTTGATCCAACTATCTAGCCTAGTAAAGTCTCGGGTCTCTGGCTTTGCACAGGGTGCCTCTAATGGAGTTTTCCTTGCCGACATATTGTAAACTTGATCCAATTGTCCATTGTTGTAAAGCCTTGGGTGGAGATTCCTTAGGAATCCTTTCGAATGGCTCTCAAAGAATAACATATTTGTTGGTGCACAACCTTCTTCATTAGTTTGTAGAACAATGACAACAGGTGAAGTTTTCGGTTTTCACTGCATCCTTGAGGTAATTTGCAACATTTTAAGATTCAATTTTAACTCTAATGAATTTCTCACAATCCTTAAAATTCAAAAGCATTAATGGTAAGAATGCATATATATTAATGCTTGAAAACATCTATTGCAAAAAATCTAGGTTATCTAACTAATGTAAAAAAAAAACATATCAAAAATCAAATTTAAATCTCTAAAGAAGTCTAGTAAATTAAAGTTTGGGTATACCATTAACTTGCAGATTAAATGATATAATTGCATATAGGAGCATAAGCACTACACCAAGGTGCTTGTGACAACACAACTCTAACAGAACTCTAAAAGGTATGTATAAATCTTTTCAAACATTAACTTGTCCCTACACTCTTCTGTAATTAATTAGGCTGAAAGGCGTACACCTATTGACAATGGGCACATTTAATAGGTTTTTAGTGCTTAATCAGTTTTGTATGGACAAGATTAAATATTGATAGAATATTCTTAGTCGTCCTAATAAATCAATGGTTGTGATTTCAACCACTAACTTGCTCACTATTATAAAGACATCAGTTTACATGTTTATTTTTTTACTTTTACTTAATTATATTTAAAATTTACTATGGTGGCTAGTTGATTGGCTCTGATTAATTAACGTTTCATTTTTTGGGCCAATCCAAAATTTTCGAGCGTTCACGCAGGGTTCTAATACTGTTAATAGGGTTCTAATACTATTAATAGCGGCTGTGCAACTATAAGCATCTGAGTTGCATATCAGATCAGAGTTTGAAACCTGCTGTGTTTCATTTTATTTTTAATAGATTTATTGAAATTGAAATATAATTCTAAAGTATAAAAGAAGGTTATTATTTTTTTAATAAAATAGATATATATATTTTTTCTGCAATTTAAGTGGCATATCAAATCAGAGTTTGAAACTTGACTAAGTTTCAATTTATGGTTGGGTTTCATTTTCTTTTCTGGGTCAACCGAAACCTTTCGGCGTTCACCAACCACAAATTTGTAACTGTGCTAGTCTACATCAATGAGATTAAATTATATTTTCAGCTTATTATTTTAGACAAGTTCAACATAGCTACTTACCTGGAAGCTTGAAGAGATTGACCACTGCAGCCGAGATGTTGACTTCCTAGTAGAGTGAACTTATACATAGACCTTTGCATATTTCATCAGAAACATTTCCATATCTAGCCAACTCAATTGCATTTGTCGTGCATTTGCTTCATAGTCCAATGATTGAGAAGGCAGAATTGGGGCCATGACAATAATTCCCTGGGCCAGACCTCCTGCACGCTTTTGCGAGAAATATTTCAATGTGGTTTCATTGAAGTAAGGTGCATTTTATTCATTTTGAGTGTCTAGCACAATAAATACAGAACCAGTATTTTGGAGCTTTATGAAATCGTTGGAAAAACATCAATTCATATTACTTATATAACATAACAAGCACTCAACCTCATAGTCTTGCAGTTGTTCTCCCTTCTTCGTCAGGTTTGTCATCGGCGGTCGCCCTGTTCGTCTTGATCTTATTATTCTAGTTGGGCCAAACATAATAGTTGGCGTGGCTTACTTTGGGGTTTTATCATCATTGCACAAATATGTTTTCCTTATTGAATCGGTTGAGGGCTTAAAGTTCTATAATTAAATACCAGTTATATATTGTCTCCAAACTCTATACCAACTTTTGAGATTAAATACAACAATTATGATAAAGTATGCAACGTGGAAAGAATCGAAAATACAACCAGAAACTGAAAGAGTTTGATTATACAGCCTGCGAACTATACACTCGAATGTATCAATTTACAATGGTTTACAGTCATGCATAAAAGCATGCAAACTCAACTA
>ML777934.1:2200017-2213385 GCA_009831015.1 Picea engelmannii | reverse complement strand
TTACTTCAAGTTAGGGTTGTTGACTAATCCAAAACTAGGCATGTGAGACTAAAGAAAAGTTTGATGAAAATGCTAGTTTCTTGTTTTTAAAGTTAAGGAAGGTTTGCAGGAATGTGATCATATACACCAGGTCTATTACAGAGATACAAATCAGATTTGGATGATGAAATTGATGAGGGATTTTGGTTGTGGTACTTGTTGAGTACATGGTTGAGACAAGTAGTTGATGAGTTGGCACACATACATGAAGTGTATAGTTGATGATGTTGGTAAATATTGATGAGTCATAGTTGATGAATAGTTGACACTTGATTGGTACATACTTGGTACATGGTTGGATGCACTTGTTTATGGTACATGTTGATTACATATTGGTGCATGGTTGATGCACTTGTTTATGGTATAGGTTGATGCATGGTTCAGATTTATTGGTACAGGTTTACATCAGTATATCTCACAGTGATAATGTGACAGTGGTTCCATCATTTTACTTCTACTTCGGGGTGGTAGGATGGGGCAAGGGAAGGTGGTTGTAGCCACCTTCTGGTTGTAGCCAGAGAACATTGGGGGTTGTAGCCTCCTTTTGGTTGTAGCCAGAGAATTGGGGAGTTGGAGCTTCCCTCAGGTTGTAGCCTGAGAAATTAGGGGGTTGGAGCCTCCTTCCAGTTGTAGCTGGAAAACAAAGGAATTTGGTGCTTCCAATGAATGTAATTCTTCAAGACATATAAGAAAAAACATTATGTGGTTTTCTCCCGATTTGGGTTTCCAAGTAAAACATTGGTGTATTGTGTATGTGTGTGATTGTTTATTTTTTACTGCTCATTATTGGATAATAATTCTACGTTGATATAACATTTGAAGAAAAAGGATTATAATTACGTTATTACTGATTCAACCCCCCTCTCAGTAATCCAACATTCATCTCATTCCCTTGCTTGCAGTATTGAACCTATAGTCGGTTCTCACTTTTCATTATAAATTGTTTGCCTCAATAGTTTGCATCCTCAACCAAGCAGAGCCTTGTTTATATCCTTCACATGTTGACACCATATACCTAGGAGGAAACATTCCCCTGAGTGTCCATCTCCCGCATGAACCTCCCTGCATTGAGCATAGGTACGTTCCACTTATGGAACTATTTTTTCTTACTTGCGACACTCGTTTCCTCCTATTTATCATAGCATTCATTTGTCTATGAAAAAAAAAAAAAGATGGGTGGGAAGGGAGTATTATCTAGTATCGACAACAATTGTGTCGCCTCTGAACAAAGTACAAAGTTATTTGAGTCCATTCATCATAATTTTGGGATTAGCATGGCCTTAACAAGCTGAGCTCGTTACAAAGTCTTCTCTACCGACTGATTACTCTTCCAGTCCCTATAGAGAATTTCATTAATGCCTCCTGCATCTCATGGTTTCATCGTTGGGTCTATGCTTTCGGAGTCCTCCATATGTTTCATGATCCTTTTCAAAGGAAGTCTATCAACTTGTGTCGGCCACTTGTCAGAACTCTTGACTTGCATGTCGGCCATACCCTCAGTTTGTCTTAGAATCACATGATATTGCAGTACTATCATGCACCCTGGCCCTACTTTCATCATTGGTAGGTAACCTTGAACCCAACACTCAACATGTCATCATTGGTCGTTGACTCAGTGGTCTCCCTTGTGTTTGACAACAATAAATCTATTCACACATTAGGATTCATGTGGTGTCTTGGATTCCATTATCCTTATTGGTGGTTTCAACATTTTTGTGAGTAGTTTTCATCATTGGGTGCTATTCAAAGGGTCTTTTTCATGTACCGCTTGCACTTGGAACACGCAAAAGACGCATAGGTTCATTGGTTTGTGAACATGTTCTTCATCCAATTTCCACCAAATCATGAAGATCCTTCTTTGTATCTCGTGCTGACTGATGAGAGATGCCTTAATGCTCTCCTTTCAACAGGTCTCTTTCCATCGAATTCATCCCATTTATTCTAGAAATGAGACCTAGAGTCTTATGAGTACCTTGATACTTGCAGTCATCAATAGCAGTCTCTCTCACCATTAACAGATGGGAATACATCAATGTCTCCTGATCGATGGATTCTTCAGGTGTTCGAAACCGAATACTCTATTCACACTTGTAAGAATGCACTCGGTGCCTTGATACCTACTTTCATTATCAGTAGGTTGTCTTGCATTTGCTAATGGTATACATCAATGACCGCTAATCAAATGATGCCTCATTGTGTTCAACCTCAACTCCTTTATTCACATGATGTAGACTTGCACCTTTGGTGGATTGTGTAGAATACTTGAAGACATCACTATGTGGTTGTAGCTCCCCTGAGTTGTTCCTTCCTTTTCATTAGACCGACACCTATATGACTTCAGTGATCATGGGAGATCGTATTGTACTCCATGGTATACAAACATCTTTAGATTGGTTTTGAGACTTGTTCTACTGGGCCTTGTTCATGACTATGATAGCTATTGGCATGTAACCGCATTTGTATTTTCCTATTCATGGCCACATACACTTGTTTGATATATTTTCACATAGATTTGCAGTGTATTTTGGCAACCATGTATGGAAATTCAGTGCAGAATGTAATGAGCAATTCAGTTCATCCAGCTGATTCCCTACCACTCCATTTATGGGTTATTCATAATGTATTTCGTCCATCACAGATACTACTCTAACCTCACACATTAGGGGGCATCTGTTAGAGCAAGATTTGCCTCACGCTATGCAATCTTGCAGAGAGGGCCTTATTCCATTTCCCTATGCAGACTTATCTTCCCTGTTACTAAAGTCAAGTGACAAAAATATAAATTTTTCCACTTATATGCATCTTGCACCCTATACAACAAGTGTATGCACAAGATGCTCCACTACATCCCGCGTACATCGGGATTTGTGCCAAAAAATCAAAATTAAATGTCTGGTTTCCGTGTCACAACAAGAGATCTCTGATACTTGGCCTTCCATATACTGGAAACGTTGCAACTCAACCCTTCAGTTTCATTTTGAAGGCTATAAAGAAGCCAATTCCGAGTTGTGGAAAAAGGAGAAATAATTCAACTTTGAGAGAAAAGTTACTCTGGAGAAATTATTTACTTCATATTGAGTCTGCATCCCTTTTTCCTTTAAGTCTAAGAAAAATGTTCATTCCCCAAGATCTTCCCTTATTGATGGAGAACCTCATTATCTCCCTTATATGATCTTGCCTTTGGTGGAGGCCTAGTTGGAAGGAACTCAGTTTCTCGGTTCTGAACCGTGCCGACACAAAAGTCTATAATATTTTCACTTCTGTTGATCATTTATTAATAGAAATACTCTCTTCCCGTCCAATTGATGTCTTGCAAATATATGAATTATTATCCATGGGTTTATTTGTTATGTATATTGATGGATTGTTCTATCTAATGTGATGACCTTTTATATTGCCACCATATACTTGTTTTGATTGTTTGTTGAGAACGACTTGGCCATAGGGATAGCCCCACGCAACCAGCTCACAGTCTTTGGACTGTGACTTGGCCGTGGGGGGATAGCCTTGTGGCCAAGCCATTGGAATTCCCATGTCTTGGCCATATGGCTCTCCCCCTGTGGCCAAGTCACAAGGAAAATAACTAATTTAATTTAATTTAAATTAAAAATTAAAGAATTAAACTGCATACTAAAAGAACAAAAAATTACACAATTAGACTTACCTGTAGATCTGACCGCCCGTTCACCCATAGGAACGCCCACCAACATGATCGCGCCAATACCTCCTTGCCAACACGTCTGCGCTAACACCTCCTCACCAACACATCCACGTATATTATTAGTCACTCACTCAAGAACCCACTCACACTCACCAAGAGCTCAAAAAACCGTAACAGTCACGATGTGAAGTAAATATATAAATAATGTTTCGACCGAAAGAATGTTTCGGACGAAAGAGTTTTTCGTCTGATAAGATATTTTGGCCAAAAGAATATTTTGGATGAAATATTATATGAGCCGAAATATCTTTTCGGCTGGAATATCTTTCGGCTAAAAAGAGGTTACCGGATATAAAAAATCCATCCAACTAAAATTCCACACGAAAATCAAGGGTGTCGTCATGGTACCGTTCAATTTGACGTTCAAAGGATAGGCTGAAACATAGTTCGACCAAAACAAAAATAGCTTTTGGCCGAAAAAAGTTATTAGTTCGGCCGAAAAGACATCTTTCAGAATTTTGGGGATCTGATGGTGACAAAAGTGTTACCCACCTCCATGAATTTACCCAAGTAAAACAAAATATTATTAATTTTTTAATTATAATACATTTGAAAAGAACAATAAATAATAATTCGAACAATATATTATTTTTCCCAATAAGCCATATATTTGAAATGAATCAAATCTATGTGTATGCACAATTTCATGAGAGATTAATGCATGTAGCATATTCAAAATTATCCCGAAGATAGGAATATTGATCAAGATTTAAAAAAATGAAGTTTTCCATACCCAAGTTGAATATGAAGTAGCCAATTCATTAAGAACCTTGGTAAATAGAAATCATCCCCGGAAGAACTATTTGAACTTTAAAAAATGTTCACAAGTCATATAATGTGCATGCCTAAAATTATAAATAAACCAAAAAATGTTCACGAGTCATATAATGTGCATGCCTAAAATTATAAATAAACAAAAAAATTACATGTTCTTCACTAATTTATCCTTTTAAGGATGGAAATTTTACCTTAATCTCTTTTTATTTTTTGAATTATTGTAAATATTATGGAGTGATTTACATCTCTGATGTTTTAAAATTTTGAAATTTTTATATATATTTTTTCTATTTTCAAAGGAAATGAATATTATTTTTTTAAACAAAAATGAATATTTTGTATTTTTTTTCATATCCTCTTTTCTCAATCTCATAATGCCATATATATTGTGATTATGGAAAAAATATTTCATTTATAAGGCATGTGTGGTAACTATGGACCCTATGCATGTTCCATAAGACTAGAAAGAATAATTTAGCACCTCATACATTTATTTTCATGCTAAATCTTTTGTAATCTTCATATTTTAACACATATTATGCTTATGGGACAAAGAATCCCTTTGCGGGGCCCACATGTTTTTTTAGGGTCTATATGAATACACATTAAGTTTTTATATATGTTGGATTACTGAGAGGGGGGATGAATCAATAATGAGAAATTATACCAATTATTAATCCATTAAATCACAAAGTGTATTATTTTACTTATTCAACCATGTTCATCTGTTCATCATCAATATCTTACTGTATGATAAGAATTAACATTCATCAGGGCATAATAAATAATAATAAACACATCCACACAATGAAGAGTACACCAATATTTAAGTGGACACCCAATTCGGGAGAAAACCACATAATTCTTTTCTTATGTGTCAAGAATTACATTCAAGGAATAACCGACTTCCAATTCTACAGCTACAACTGGGAGGAGGATCCAACCCCCTAGTTTCTCAGGCTACAACTAGAGGCTAGCTCCAACTCCTTAATTCTATGTATATAACCAGAAGGAGGCTAGCACCCCCTATGTTCTTCGGCTACAATCGGAAGGTGGCTACAACCACCTAGTTTCTTAGGATACAACCTGAGCGAAGCTCCAACTCCCCAATTCTCTGGCTATAACCAAAATGAGTCTATAACCCCCTATGTTCTTTGGCTACAACCACCTATCATTGCCCCTTCCAACCTGTTGGAAACCCTACATGATTTTCTCCTTTTAAAGTGACAAATAAAAATTCTTGTAGCTGCCTAGGCTTCGTCATGTAAATATTGTTATTTGAAGGTGACTATTCCCCTGTAAAAAAAGTGTTTTGATTGTTCTTATTTTTATTTTTTCATTTTTATGCTTCGTTCATGACTAAAAGCATGAATGCAACATTGAAACTTATAATCATATTGCAATTGTATCTAAGGCTTATGTCTCTAGAAGGGTCAATGTTCTTACAACTCTTTTAATGAATGTTGTTTTTCTTTGAAGATTATCATATATCAATAAAACATTTGTTTTGAGTTTCTCTTGGATTATAAGCTATATCTTGAGTACTTTGTAAATACATCAAGAATAGATTGGCATTAAGACTACAAGATTCTTCATTTAACGTCTTTGGTAGATCATTTTTTATTTTAAATATTTTGATTGGTATTTTGATTTTTTGGATCGCATCCTCTCCTAACCTTGGAAAATCGAGGTATCCATTACATATGATCAGATTCAAACACAAATAGGTTGTACCTTATACTCTATTTGAGGTTGCAGTTTGAATCGACAGATGCATCATTACCAACCAGAGTCTTGGGTTTCTCTCTATACTCAGGGCATTCATTACCCTAAACGCCCAAATTTTCGTGGCTTGAAACCCCTTATGCTCTCATTTTGGTCGCGCTAGTGTAATTGTGGGTTTGGTTCCTTTGTTATTTTCTCTAGCTTTCCTCTGTTTTTGCTACCCTTTATGCTCACAATGAGTTCTAGTCACCTTCGTGACTACCTGTCCAAACCCTTATGGCCCCTGTCGTCCGTGTCAAGCCAAATGACCACTAAACTTTTATGCTATGCGATGACGTGAGTGAAGACCTTAAGAGTCAGGGTTGGGTTGAGTTTCTCAATAAATTACAGGGTTATAACTTACAAGCAACCCAAGAATTCGCCCTCACTTTCGATGGATGTATATCCAAAGTGGGAGATATTCAATTAGAAATCACCGAGGAATTTCTGAGAGAGGCAATGAGCCTCCCCCTCACCGACCAAAAATGGTTTAAAAATTCCAAGTTGGAGGAGGTACCATGGAGCTTGTTCATCACCTCTCGGAAAATTCAATGCTGTAAAAAAGGTATGCCACTCTCTCTGTTGAAAGATAGATGGCACAATCTGTTGGCATTGTTAAGGCTATTTGTTACTTGTGAAGGTCGCTACGACCTCGTCTTCCTTTATCACATAAGAATGCTAATGCATTTTATCGGTTTCTAGTTAAACATGCCCTTTTACTTATTAAGAAGTTTATATAATATGTCAAAGAGATATATAAGGCATAAATTAGATTCCATCTTATTTCATCATGGGTAGATTAAGTTGTTGATAGCCCATCATCTGAAACTACTTAATGATGATTGGGATGCTTTCGTGACTCGTAATGGCTTTGTTATAGTAAACCCTATGGAGACTCCAGTGGTTGATAAACCTATGCTAGAGAAGTCTCTTTTTCCATCTAGTGATAGGACAATGTTCTTATGTGAAAACCCTTGTGAAAGGGCTACGCTCGATCAATCCGTGTGTGAACAACAAGATGTTGGATCCAATATGGTCAAAATTCCTAAGTGTGAACAGGTTTTCGACCCTAAACTTGACATCAAATCCACCAATGGAAACCCTTCCAAACAGTTAAAGAAAAATCGAGACATGCGAGGGTAAAATAACAAGAGGGCTGGGATACTAATTTTGAGGAGCCTACTAAATAGATCAAAATCTTATGTGAGCTTGATCGAATCGATCGAGGTCCCTAAGAGGTCTGATTTAGAGATTGAAAAATTCTTGGCAGTTGAAGACCCAAATCACTCTAAATCGGATCTCAGTCAAGCCTTCGATTATGTGAATAACTTGACACTGTGTCTGAAGCACAACAAGGATTTTCAAGGAATTAAATTCATTCAAAAGCCCACAGTGGATAGTGGTAGTGTTTTAACGCACAATCATGCGCTTCCTCAACCATTTACCCATGTTGTAAATTGTGAAGTGTGTTTACACTGGATAGGTCTGTATTACATAGACATTCTCGTCCTTCAAGAAACAATCAAGGCTCTTACAACTCAAAACTGCTCATTAACAATTGAAAACATCGATCTCAATATCAATGCACAAAGGCAAGGAAAACGCTTCAAAGGACTAGAAATATCATAATAAAAAACGTCGATAGTATCGAGGCTGTGATCAACTCTAAAATTTTGTGATTCGAATTTGGTTTTCAGTTGAATGGTAAGACTATTTTTTTAATTGATTTGTGCTTTTATTGTTATTTTTCTAATTAATATAGAGTGATTTAGATTTTTGTTGGCAATAATAAGACTGGCTACAGAATCGAGAGATTCTGTAGGCAAGTCAATTTTCTTATAAAATTTGGAAAATGTTGGTTAAATAAATATCTAATTTTCTTATTTCTTTTTCTTTCAGGATATGATGTATCTTGTGGTGATATCATAAGATGGATCATTTCTAGACTTAGCTAATTAGTCATTTCTTTTGGCTTATTTTGTAAATCAAAACAAAACTTTCATAATTTTGGAGATACAGTTTGATATTGAGTGGATTTTTGGACCCTCTATTTTTGTAACTTGTAGATCCTTTTGAGATATGATCTTATATTACAAGATAGGATGTTTAGATTACAAGAACTCTTTAAATACTACATATTTTTGTAATGAAGACATCTTGGCTTGGGGCAGGAGATGGACGATTAATTCACATACTTAAATGGAACATCAATATGCATTTTAGCTTTAGCTTCTTGTAAATGGTGCTTTCATTTATGTTTTGTTTATCCTGATATACTAATAGGTTTTGATATATTTAGACTTTACGATTTGTTATGTTTATGGGATAATGCTTTTATAAACATCGTCCATATTTAATGCTTTAGATATTAACAGTGTGATCATCTATTCAACTTAAATGACGAGATTTCTCTTTAATTTTTAGTTGAGTGATCCAATGCAATGTTGTTACAATCAAATTTATCTTAACATAATTGTTTGCGATCATAAGATCATAGGACCTATTTGTATCATCTATTCTGTTATTAAAAATCAACTGGCAACACATTGTTCTGGATTTATTTAGAACAATCTTAAGGTTCATTGCAGGTTTCCCTCTTGGACATGGTAGTTGGATGTTCTCTAATCATGCAGATGCTTGGATACATATCACTAACTCACTAACATGTTAGCTCATTTACATTTTTCTGTCATTTACTTATCATTGAAACTCGAATGTATGGTTCGGCTTTTGACTATCCACACGTTTCTGTTTCATAGTATTTTTTTATATTAGTTTAGATTTATAAAGGAAAAACTATTTTTTTTTTAATGTGTTTTCTTTATCTGCTTCTTTGAAGCAATCATTTTTCACATTGAGTTTCATAAGTTTAGATTAAAACTTGCAGTTTGTATATCATGTACATAAGTAAGATAAGTAAATTTTATGTTTAAATATATCTACAATAGTTACATTATACGTATGTACATATATATAATGATTAGTAATTAGTTAGTTATTTCATTTCTTTTATTTATTTCTTTTAGGACTTTTAGATTGGTAAATGGAGCCATTAAACTCGTCAGAACAAGTTACACCAAATGGATTCAGTTATTTAGACAACCCCGGACCGAACTCGTTCTTCTAGTTGACGGACGATCATTTTCGCCTGTCAACAAATGGCGCTAGAGGGAGGGCCTAAATACAATTGATGGCACGTGGAGGTCGCAAAATTCCATTCCCACAGACTCGCTCCCCCATAGTAACACGTAGTCTCTTAGACAACAACATTACTTTTGAAACAACAACTACCTCTAATGAAATTCCCGTTGATCCAGTAACGCCAAGTCCTCAAGGAGCCGACGTACAAGAAATAGTTCGTCAGTCACTCTAAAGGACACACAGTGCTTTGGCCCGTATCAGACAACCTAGTAGGCCTCACAATAAACCTTTAGATTTCTCGGATATCCAAGAGTAACTTGAAGGCACTGCTCTACATTTATATCCATTTAAAATATAATACCACAGATCTTGACCACACCCCTACTCTTGAAGATGAAGGATCTGATATTCCACCTTCCCCACCTCATTCATCCCCTTCCTCTCCAGGAGGAGAGTCATATGACGAAGGTAGTTCTTCATCTGAACCATCTCATCCTTCGACACCACCTACACCCATGGAAAATCAAAACAATCCCACCAAGCCTTGGCTCGATCAAGATGTTGTGGTTTTACCTGCACCCCAACACCCTTAACATGGTATTTCTCTCAACAACCTCACACTATTGTCTCTTGGGCCGACAGATTCGAGACTTGTTTCATAGAGAAGTTCAGAGATGACAAAATTTTTGAAGTCTTAGTCATGGAACTCTCCAGCTTAATGATGAACCCTAAGGAGAAAGTAAAATATTTTAACCAAAGGTTCCTCACATTACAAATCTGAGTCCCCACTGATTCAATGCCCGTAGAAAACCTTATTGTGGCATATTACACTAAAGATCTACACAATAATATAACAATTTGGGTTAGAAGGTCTAAGAAGTCAATGTTACTGGAAGCCTTCGAGGAGGCGAGCCAAATTGAAAAAGATATTTTGAGCTTGAAAGATAATCTTAGTAATGAGGCAGAAACAACCCCATATTCTAAGAAGAAAATAAAAATTCTTCCTAGGCCTCCCCAAACCAAAACCCAATCAGAAACCTCAGACTTAGAAAGTTTACAAAAGGTCGTCCAAAAATTATCAAATCAAGTCATAGACTTGAGGAGATCGGTTGAAGAAGCATCTTCAAGCAAAGGAAGTTACAAACCTCCTTTCATAAAATCTTTTCTCTCAAACTGATTGAATTCAAACCTTGAGGGTCTGAATTTTGAAAGATTACAATACGCTCTACATACTATCCTTGAAGCACATGATAAATTAGTCCCCCCTGAGAATTCTGAAGATGTGGTTGAAGAAGAAATAGTTAAAGAAGAGAAATCATCTCCCAATGTCTTCGGACATTTTTCCAACAGTATTTTTCAAGCCAATTTTGAAACTGTCCATCCTTACAACACCAGAAGAAAAACTCAGAGTAAATCCTTTTCTGAAATAAGTACTAATGTTCCTGCGAAACAATTTAAACAAGCTGAAACAAAACATAATCTAGCAGCCCCAAGTTTAGAGTATGATTTGATTGAAGACCTAAAGAAACTTGCAACTAATGTTTCTGTTTACGAACTTTTGAAGTTTCCTCTTCTTCTGTAGAAAATGCATCAGAACATTGCAGAGAATAGTAAAAACAACAATCTGAACATCAAGAAAATTTCATAAATCAGTTCCAAAACAACTCAAAAGGTCCCGGCTAAAACAACACCTGAACTCCTAGATAAGAGAGATATCATTGAAAAAACTGTATCAAATGTAGATAAAATAATTTTAGGGACAATGACTAAAAATCAATAAAATTTTGCTATTAATACTCGCAAAAATGTCCAACCTTTTTTATTAACTTTTGAAATTTTCAACAAAAATGTACATAATTGCATGGTAGATTCTGGCGCATCATCAAATGTGATGCCCTTGTCTATTTTCCAAAAAATCAATTCTGAATTTCAACCTTCTAGTCTTAAAATCAGTCAACTCGATCAGACGAATGTTAAGGTAATTGGTGAACTAAAGAATGTTCTCATTAGGTTATATTTTAATCATAAGGTTCACCAAATTATTGATATCATTGTTGTTGACATCCCTGAAGTTTATGGTTTATTCTTAAGTAAGGATTGGTCCGAACAGTTACATGGATACTTCAGAACATATTGGTCTCATATGTGGCTACCAGAAAATGGAAAGCCAAACAAAATTAGGATTAATCGTGAAAGTTACCTCAAGCACATCGTGACAGATTTGAATGATGCTAATGAACCATTTACTGCTTCCACTAATTTACTTGAAATGCAGGGAATGAACACCTTCTTCGGTAACTTCATGGCTAAAACCTCCCCCATCACTGATTCAGAATAACAGTCGGAGCTCATGACATGTACCCACTCAACATATTTTCCAAATGTACCAGACACTACCTACGAAGCTTAGATATGGTCTCTTTACTTCGATGGATCCAAATCCAAAGAAAGAGCTGGTGCATGATGTGTACTCATCGACCCAACAGGTAATGCAACTTTTATTACATGTAGATTAGAGTTTGAATGTACAAACAACATCGTCGAATACAAGGCACTTTTGCAAGGACTTAGGAAAGTGGTAGATATGAACATATAGAACTTAATGATATTTAGTTATTTGGAAATTGTGGTTAGATAGGTAAGAAATTCCATACATTGTCTATCACCACACCTGAAAAGTTATAAAACTGAGGTATGGAATCTAATGCACAAGTTTTCCACATTTAACATCAATTCCATTCCTAGATTAAACAATTCTGAGGCTGATTTATTAGCTAACATAACTTCCAAACTTTTTCCCATAGAAGGTCTTTCTCCAAATGCATTTTCAATTGAATTATTGTTTAGACCATCAATCCCAGAAAACGTCACTAATTGGACAATGTTTGATGATGATCAACAGATCATCAGTTTTTTTCACATGGAGGACGCCTTCCAAGGTGCAGTTATTGATGAAGGAACCCACGATGAAAATCTCAACAATTTTACGGTAATATCAGAGCCCAGGTCTCCCGAATCAACATCTGATCTGGTAAATTCTATCCCTAAATCTGTGGTAAGACTAGAAAAGTTTTATGATTTGCATGATAAATTCAGAAAATCGGTAAATTATAAAACAAACAGTTCTTCCTTGACTCATGAAAAGGTAAATCTAGGGACTAAAGATAATCCACAATATATCAATTTGGGAATGGGATGTTTCGAGTAAGAGCGGTCCACTTTTATAAAACTATTTAGAGAATTCAAGGATGCCTTTACTTGGACATACGATGATTTAAAATTTTTTTACCCTAACATAATACAACATATCATCCCCATGAAACCACAGACACAACCTTTTCAGCAGAAGGTGAGAAAGATGCACCCTAATCTGGAACCAACTGTCAAGAAAGAGATAAATAAATTATTGATCACAAAGATAATCTTCGCAGTAAGACACACACAATGGGTGTCTAATCTGGTTCCTGTAAGAAAGAAAAGTGGCAAAATTCAACTCTGTTTCGATTTTCGAAACTTGAACTGAGTGTCTGAAAAAGACAATTATCTTGTTCCTCCGATGGAACAAATTATTCAGCAGGTATCTGGTTCTGAAAGATTGTCACTGCTAGATGGTTTTTCAGAGTACAACTAGGTCCTCATGTCTCCCCCAGACCAGTTAAAAACCACTTTTCATACCCCATGGGGTACTTATGCCTATAGGAAAATTCCTTTTGGGCTTATATTTATTTTCGTGTTCTCATCAATCAATCCGTAGTGGTCTATCTTAATGACGTTACTATTTTCTCCAAAAACAAGAAAGATCACTTGTCTCACCTTAGGTCTGTCCTAGAATGATTATGCAAGTAAAGAATATCTCTCAACCCTAAGAAGTATATATTTGCAGTGGAACAAGGAAAAATTCTCAGATTCATAGTATCCATTGATGG
>ML777934.1:2119192-2199920 GCA_009831015.1 Picea engelmannii | reverse complement strand
CCCCCCCCCCCCCCCCCCACCTCCAAAAAATCTATGCAATCTTTTTTAGGCCAGATCAATTTTGTTAGAAGGTTTGTCCTAAGTTTCTTAGAAATGGTAAGTCTATTGAAAAACTTAATTAAAAAGGATGTTCAGTATAATTGGGGACCACAGGAAAATCAAGCTTTTGATTCCATAAAAGAATCCATAGTGGAGCCCCCTTCCTTGATGAGTCCTGATTTCTCACAAGATTTCACTCTTTATACTTTCACCTCTCATCGATCTTATGCCACTGTGTTGACCCAAAAGAATTTTGAAAGCAATGAAATCCTCATTGCCTTTATGAGCTCAGCCTTCAAAGGAGAAGAGCTTAACTACTCGACTGTAGATCAATAGTCTTATGCAGTTTTCAAAGTAGTGAAACATTTCCGATCATATTTGCTGAAATCCAGAACTAAAGTCGTTGTGCCTTATCCTGTTGTCAAAAACCTATTAGTACAGAAGGAATTGGGTGAAAAACGGGAAAATTGGATGACATCGTTACAAGAGTATGACCTCAAAATTACTCCTACACAAATTTTCAGAGGTCAAGGTGTGTGCAAACTAGTGGCTGATTCAGTTGAAGAGCAACAGAGTCAAATTAATGTCTTAACTCTAAATTAGTGTAGTCAAAATCAAATCTGTTGTACACAAGTTGTTTCTAATTCTTAATTTTTATCTAACACAGGGTTCTGCTCCTCGCCATCTTGATCCAAAAAAGAGAAGAGAATTAAGACTAAAATCTTCACCTTTCCAGCTGGTAAATGGCGTATTATTCTGTAAAATTTTTGATAATGTCCTCATGCATTGTTTGGAAAGAGATGAAGCATAGAGAGTATTATCTAAACTGCATGTAGTTGAAGTTAGTGGGAACTTCGACGGAGACACCACTGCTCACAAATTATTAATAGATGGGTACTATTGGATGACGTTGTTCAAAGATGCCCATGCATTATGTCGTAAATGCATAAGCTACCAAAAGGATGCTAGACGAGTATAGAAGGCAACATTCCCTTTGCAACCTGTTTTGGTAGATTCTCCTTTTCAACAGTGGAGTCTTGATATTATAGGGCCGATTAATCTCACTTTCTCCCAGCAACATAAATACATCATTACAACAATGTATTATTTTACCAGATGGTCCGAGGCTGCACCACTAAAAGTGGTAAACACTAGTCATGTAATATATTTCCTTAACTCAAACATCAGTACTCGATTCGGTATTCCTGAGTGTTTGGTCTTTGATATTGCTTCCTACTTTTCATCCCTCGATATGAGTGTTTTTTCTTTAGAAAAAGGGATCAAACTGAAATATTTTGCCAGTTATTACCCCCAAGGAAATTACTTAGCATAATCGACAAACAAAAACCTGATCAAAATCATCAAGAGGACACTTTTCAAAAACAACAAAAACTGGCACAATGCGCTCTGGGATGATAGGGTGACATTGAAAACTTCTATTGGTAATTCTCCTTTCTTTCTCATCTATGGAAGAGAAGCGATTCTACCTCCTCATGTTCTTCTTCCCTCTCTGCAATTATCATAGAATGTTCAGGAAGAGGATTGTCCTCCTCTTAAAAGTCGAATTAATGCTTTGTTGAAATTAGAGGAAGTAATAGCACAAGCAAAAGAGACATTGGATCGGAATCAAGATATTGTGAAAAGCTAGTTCAATTCAAACTCTTCTTTAGATAGAAACTTCAATGTAGGAGATGTAGTTCTCAAGTGGGATAAACCTCATGAGGGAAATGGGGAACATACCGATTTCCAGAACCTATGGTTGGGGCCCTTCGTAATCACTGAAAAACTAGGTCCCATATCTTTCCACCTACAAACTATAGAGGGACAGCTAGACACCTTCCCAGTGAATGGCCAAGATCTCAAGAGGTATTTTTCGTGATAATTCCAGATCTACATTTTGTACATATTTTTATGTTTTGATTTATTTTTATTTTCTGATTTTGGTTCTTTTCTTTTTGTTTGTGTTTGCTACTTTTTGGTTAAACTTGTGTCTGTGTCACCTTTTAGTTCATGAAGGGGAACCATAATGCATCATTATGAATCAACTGTTAAGGTATTCTCAAGAGAATCAATGCTATGAAATGATGAAACACAAACTAGCTAAAGAAAATTTATGTTTGAAACAGATTTCCTGGTCTCACTTTATAATTATGAGCAGAAACAACCATCTTTAAATATTTTTACGCTGTCCCTTCTTTTAAAGAAAGAAACTCAAGTATGCCTTCCTATCCTCGAAAAATTAGTTTCATCAAGAAACTAATTTCAGGTCATAATGAAGGTGATTAAGTAGAAAATTAAAGGCTGGAAAATAACAAGTGTTTTAAAGACTGAAAGTTTTAGCATCACCCCGCTCTTCTGAATATCTTTAAATTTATACCAGATTGTAAACAATTTCTTGAGAGTTGTGGGAAGTGTTTGTAAAACTACTGGGATACTGAAAAAGCCTACTGGCAGTGGGTAAATGAATGCATGATGCCAAGACAACTTCCTCAGGGTACTGAACAGGCCCGCTGACAGCGAAGCAATGTGAGGTTCAAGAAAATTCTCGGGTATAAATTTCGATATTGACCATAAGCATCATTCATTTTGAATTGAAATTTCTTGGACATGGTAGAGGTGTCAGAGCGGGCTAATTGACATCCGTGTCGAGGCTATGGACACCGACTGGTAGAAGTGGCCCTGTCAACAGTATCGAAGCCATGGACTTGAACATCGTTGCTCTCATTTTTAAAATTTGTCACCGGATTTCAGTTCAACAAAAAGATATTTGAACCTAGACTGTGTAATGATTGTTGGGATGCTTGATGTCATTCAACTCTTTTTGATCTATAATCATTCTAAGAATTCCTAACATGAACTCATCGGTGATGCAAAGATAACTGCTTCTCTCAGTAAGTCACCATTGTTGGCATCCCTATATGATGTTTTCCTTTTAAAGTGACAAATAACAATTACTGTAGCTGCCTACACTTCGTTATGTAAATATTGCTATTTGAAGGTGACTATTCGCGTGTAAAAAAGGTGTTTTGATTGTTCTTATTTTTATTTTTTCATTTTTATGCTTCATTCATGAATGAAAGCATGAATGAAGCATTGAAAATTATAATCATATTGCAATTCTATCTAAGGCTTATGTCTCTAGAAGGGTCAATGTTCTTACAATTCTTTTAATGAATGTTGTTTTTCTTTGAAGCTTATCATATATCAATAAAACATTTGTTTTGAGTTTCTCCTAGATTATAAGTTATATCTTGAGTACTTTGTAAATACATCAAGAATAGATTGGCATTAAGACTATAAGATTCTTCATTTAACGTCCTTGGTAGATCATTTTCAATTTTAAATATTTTGATTGTTATTTTGATTTTTTGGATCGCATCCTCTCCTAACCTTGGAAACTCGAGGTATCCATTACATATGATCAGATTCAAACACAACTTGGTTGTACCCTATACTATGTTTGAGGTGGCAGTTTGAATCGATAGATCCATCATTACAAACCAGAGTCTTGGGTTTCACTCTGTACTGAGGGAATTCATTACCCTAAACGCTTGAATTTTCATGGTTTGAAACCCCTTATGCTCTCATTTTGGTCGTGCTAGGGTAATTGTGGGTTTTATTCCTTTGTTATTTTCTCTGGATTTCCTCTGTTTCTGCCACCCTTTATGCTCACAGTGAGTTCTAGTTGCCTTCGTGACTACCTGTCCAAATGCTTATGGCCCTTATCGTCCGTGTCGAGCCGAATGGCTCCCAAACTTTGTTGTTGTGCGATGACACGAGTGAAGACCTTAAGAGTCAAGGTTGGGTTGAGTTTCTCAAGAAATTCTAGGGTTATAACTTACAAGCAGCCGAAGATTTCTCCCTCACTTTCGATGGATGTAGAGCCAAAGTGGGCAATATTCAATTAGAAATCACCGAGGAATTTCTAAGCGAGGCAACGAGCCTCCCCCTCACCGGCCAAAAATGGTTTAAAAATTCAAAGTTAGAGGAGGTATCATGGAGCCTGTTCATTACCTCTTAGAAAATTCAATGATGTGACAAAGGTATGTTGCTCTCTCTATTGAAAGATAAATGGCATAGTTTGTTGGTAGTGTTAAGGCAATTTGTTACTTGAGAAGGTCGCTACGGCCTCATCTTCCTTTATCACATAAGATTGCAAATGCATTTTATCAGTTTCCAATTAAACATGCCTTTTTACTTATTAAGAAGTTTATATAATATGTCAAAGAGATATAAAATGCATAAATTGGATTCTAGCTTATTGCATCATGGGTTGATTAAGTTGTTGATAGCCCATCATCTGAAACTACTTAATGATGATTGGGATGCTTTCGTGATTCACAATGGCTTCGTTATAGTAAACCCTATGGAGATTCTAGTGGTTGATAAACCTATGCTAGAGAAGTCTCTTTTTCCCTCCAGTGATAGGCTAGTGTTCTTATGTGAAAACCCTTGTGAAAGGGCTATGCCCTATCAGTCTGTGTGTGAACAACAGGACGTTGGCTCCAAGATGGTCAAAATTCTTGAGTTTGAATAGGTTGTTGTGTTAGGAACCAAATATCAATATAGCATAGAAAAACCTCAGAAAAAGTACTCAATGCCTTTAAAAAGAGATAATTTCATATAATAAGCCTCTTCGAGGGGGAAACCTCCTTTTACCCCACTTAAATTTTCAAGTACAAGATGATTCCAAATGAAAATGTCTCCTTGGTATATATAGGAGACTACGAGGTATAATTACAACTAACGAAATAAAGATGACATAAATAAAATAACATTACTAATTTAATATGCCCCAATTAAGGGGTAATGAGCCAATATTAGGGCTTAACATGCCCCTCCCCTTGAGACAAGTGTTGTCCATAATGCTTGAGTAACTCTGAATGCTTCTGTATAAAAGACTCATCTTCCCAAGCGGAATCTTCAGGCATTAGTTTCCTCCATTTAATGAGATACTCTGAAATGGATCTATTCCTCAACTGGCGAATTCTTGTGTCAGTGATGGCTTCAGGCTCCAATATGATTTTTCGTTCCTCATCAAGTTCTGGAAAAATAGTTTGAACTGGGATCTTGTCACCTATAACCTTCTTTAAGCATGAAACATGGAAAACTGGGTGTACTCATGAAGATGCAGGCAACTCCAACTTGTATTCCATAGTAATAATCTTTTGCAACACCTTACAAGGGCCATAGTACTTTGGTGATAATTTATTATCCTTCTTGGCTTGCTTGAGGGACATATGTTTGTATGGTTATAGTCTTAAAAACACCCAATCCCCTACTTCAAAACTTCTTTCACTATGTTGTTGATCTGCTTGTTGTTTCATGCGATTCTGGGCCATGGTAAGATTGTCCTTTAAGATTTGGAGAACTTGTTGTTGATTCTCGATGTGATCTTCCACTGTTTGAACCTTAGATTTTTATTTTAGAGAAGAAGTGATGGAAGGAGGGTGGTATCCATAAAGTGCCATAAATGGTGTCATTTTTGTTGCAGTATGAAAGGAAGTATTATACCACCATTTTGCCAAGGGTAACCATTTGAACCATTGTGTTTGTTTATCAAAGACAAAGCAACGAAGGTAGCCTTCTAGACATTTTTTCATTATCTCTGTTTGTCCATCAAATTGAGGATGATAGGATGAGCTGTGAGCCAATTGAGTACCCAAACAAGAAAATAATTCTGTCCAAAAATGTCTAATGAAGATGGGATTTCTGTCACATACAATAATCTTTGGTCTGCCATGTAGATTTTGAACTATCTCCATGAATGCGGTGGCAACTATACTAGATTTTACGGGATGGGAGAGTGCACAAAAGTGTGTGTACTTGGTCAGTCTATCAACAATCACCATGATGACACTCTTTCCTTCAGACTTTAGTAACCCTGTGATGAAATCCATGGAAACCTCCTCCCAACGCTGACTTGGGATGGATAATGGTTGTAAAAGACCCGGGGTCTTAATTGTTTCCACCTTATTTTGTTGGCAAAACAAACATTCTTCCACAAGCCTTTGAAAATCAATTTTAAGGCCATCCCCTCAAAAATATTTCTTAACTCTATGGTAGGTTTTCAAAAATCCCGAGTGCCCTCCTACTGGAAAGGTCTACAATTCCAATAATACCTTTTGTTTGAGTTGGGAGTTCTTACATAAATATAAGCGATCTTTGTACCATAGTGAATCATTTTTCCATGTAAATGTATCTAATGCACTAGAATCCTGCTGCAACCTTTGAATGAGAGTCCACAATTTTTCGTCATTCTTCCATTCATCCCTTGCTTCTATTGTCCAATCAGGTTGGATGATTGAGATAACACAGAGAAAGGCCTCAACATCTTCATCCTTTCTTGAGAGTGCATCTGCCACAACATTTTGCTTCCCCTTTTTATAGACGATTTAAAAATCATAACCCAATATATTGGTTACCCATTTTTGTTCTTCTTCTGAAGACAGTCTTTGTTCCAAGAAGTATTTAAGACTATCATGATCTGTTTTGACCTTGAAGTGGCTACCTATTAGATAAGGACGCCATTTTTTCAATGCCTGTAGTATTGCCATCATTTCCTTCTCATAAATGGGTTTGTGTAAGTCCTTTCCCTTGCGTGGTCAACTTTCAAAATCCAGGGGCCTTCCTTTTTGCATTAGGACAACACCAATTCCATTTCCCGAGGCATCACATTCCACAATAAAGGTTTTTGTGAAGTCTAGAGTGGTCAATATAGGAGCTTTTCATATCACCTCTTTAAGTTGTTCAAAATATTTAGTTTCCTCTGGAGTCCATGAAAATGCATCCTTCTTAGTTAGTTCCATTAAAGGTGTTTCTATTCTTCCATAGTTCCGAACAAACTTGCGGTAGTAACCTGTAAAACCCTAAAATCCTCTAAGAATATTCAATGTTTTGGGAATCGACCATTCGATCATGGCCTTAATCTTGTTAGGGTCTACCTTGACACCTTCATGAGATACAATATGACCCACTACCTCCTTTACTCCAAAGAAACATTTGTATGGTTTGGCATATAGTTGTTGCTCCTTTAGTAGTTGTAGCACCTTGTCAACATGTTGCACATGATCCTCGCAAGACTTGCTCTAAATTAGTATATCATCAAAAAATACTAACAAATTTTTTCAAAGGAAGGGCTTGGAAATGGAATTAATCAACCCTTGGAATGTGGAAGGTGCATTTGTAAGGCCAAAAGGCATGACCAGAAATTCATAATGGCCTTCATGAGTTCGGAATGTTGTTTTTGGGATATCTTCTTCTTTCATTCTGATTTGATGATACCCTGAACAAAGATTCAATTTTTTGAAATAGATTTCTCCATGTAGTTCATCTAACAATTCATCAATGACGAGAATGGGAAACTTATCTTTAATAGTGATCTTGTTGAGCTCTCTATAATCTGGACACATATTCCATGAGCTATTGTTCTTGAATACCATTACCACTGGTGCAGAGTAAGAACTTTAGCTAGGTCTAATAATGACAGCCTCTAACATTTCTTCAACCATGCACTCAATTTCACTCTTCTGGGAATAAGGGTATCTGTATGGCCTGATGTTAGGAGGAACACTCCCAGGAATTAGGTGAATTTCATGATCATGATTTCAAGTGGGTTGAAGACCTTTGGGAATATATTCAAATACTTTGGAATGCTTATCAATGATCCCTTGGAGATCTTGAGGAATAGATGGCTTAGATGTTTGAACATCTAGTGAGCATAGTTGTGCAATAACTCCTTGATGCCCCTTTTTCAATAATTTTGTCATTCCATTAGAGATTATCACCTTACCAGGTTTCCCTGTGATACATCTTAACTCAATTTCTTTTCCTTCCAATGAAAGTTTCATGAAACATTTTTGAAAATTAAAAGCCATTGCTCCTAATGATTGTAACCATTCGATTCCTAGTACAACATCTGCACCACCTATGGTTATAGAAATCATTGGACTATTCATTACATATTTCCCCATAGTAATATTGATCTTATTTCATTTTCTTGAGAAATTGATAGTTCCTCCATCTGCAATCATTACTCAAAAATCTAGTGCTGGATATGCAAAGCAGTTGAGAGGTTTGGCTAATTTATAGTGAATGAACTTATGAGTACTGCCAAAATCAATTAGGACTATTACCTTTTTATTTTTGATGTATCCTTCGATCTTGAGGGTTTGAGGAGTGCTAATTCTAGCCAATTCATTACACGATATCGTGGGAGTCAACTCTTCAAACGAAATTGCTTCTACGTTTTCATCTTGAGATGGTTCTTGTTCTTGTTCTTCTTCCTCTTCAAAATCTATGTAGAATAATTTCTTCTCACCACACTTATGTCCCTTACTGTACTTGTTGTCACAATTAAAGCATAAATCTTTTGATTTTCTTTCCTCCAATTGTTGAGGTGTCAACCTTGTATATTGAGGTGTTTTAGAATAAGGAGCATTGTTCTCTCTATAGATGTTAGGATTGGTCCTTCTAGTAGCCATAGCCATATTTTTACTTTCAACATTTCTTGCCACCTTGAATGCATTCTCCAATAATTTGGGTTCCCAAAGGAAAACCTCATGTTGAATGTTATCCTTTAAATTTCCTATGAATACATCAATCAAGTGCTCATCTGGAATATCGGTTACCTTTATATTTAATCTTTGGAAGTTCTCAATGTGCTCGGTAACTGAACCCTTTTGCTTGAGATTTATCAATTGGCTAAAGAAGGTATTTCTCCTCGTATCATCATAGTGTGCTATCATTTCTTCCATGAAAATTGACCAAGTGACAAATGATTTGTGAGAAAAAAGCCATCGATACCATACAAATTGATTAGGTTCTAAATATAAAGAAGCAATTCGTACCTTTTGTGTATGTGGCACATTATGTAGATCAAATAATTTCTCCATCTGAAGTATCCATGTGATTGGGTCCTTGCCATCAAACTTCCTCATATCAATCTTAGGAACATGGTTGGTATTCAACCCAAAGTTAGAGTTTCTCCATTCTTGATTCACCTTCCTTGTGTCCTCATCATGAATTTCATGGGATGCATTTTCACTTTCATGTGTCTTCTCTGTTATGAAATTTTTCAATACTTCCATGATCTCCTCTTTTAAACCATCCATCTTTGTCTCCAACTTAGCTTCCATCTCTTGTATTTCATCTTTTGTTACTATCTTCTTTTATAAATCATTTATGTCCCTACACATTTATTCACCTTCATCAAGAGTCCAAGTAGTATTTTTTGGAGTCTTATTTGGTGTAGAAGTTCCCTTTTTGGGTGGCATGTTGGCCAAGTATCACTTTTGAACCTTGATTTTGAGGTGGTTTTGCTAGACAATCTTCATTCTGTTGTATCTCCCACGTTTTGGCCCTTCTGGGTATGAAACTTTATTTTAAGTAGTTCTCTGATATTTCTTCTCTGCAATTCCACATGTTTGATCAAAATTGGAAGTGCCAAGTGGAATTTATGGTAACTTCCCCACAACTTGCAGCTTTTGGCCTTTCCAGGAGATCTCACTTGTATAGCGTTCCCCACACACAATAATTGATATAAAATTATAAAACTTGTACCAAAAATACTACAGACTGTCCATGATCTAATGAAACTAGTCCCACTCAATTTGGATACTCTAGGAAGAAGTTATGATTGTTTTACCTAGAACACCTTCTTCAAACTAGTCAATAGGACTAGTCAGATACCCTATCTTACATAGGGTGTATCTACAAATTTAAGATGACCCAGAAGATGAAATTTTTACCATAGATACCTTGCTATGTTTTTTGAATATCCTCTTGAGTTCAGGGTCTGAAACATTACAAAAAAATTTTTATAGAGAAAATTCCATAATGAATCAGTTCAGGATGATTCCAGAACCCTATCTTGTACAGGTTGTATATCCGAAAGTATAAGGCCTCAGGAACTGAAATTTTAACCCAACGTACCTTGATCCATATAATAAGTATCCTCCATGTCATTCCTTCTGAAACATTGTATAAAAAATGTTATAGAGAAAATTCCAAGGTGTCTCAGAAGTAGAAGCGAAACCCCAAGACCTTGAGCTCTCATACCATATGTTAGGAACCAAATATAAACATAGCATAGAAAAATCTCAGAAAAAGTACTCAACACCTTGAAAAAGAGATAATTTCAGATAATAAGCCTCTTCAAGGGGGAAACCTCCTTTTACCCCACTTAAATGTTCAATTACAAGATGATTCCAAATGAAAATGTCTCCTTGGTATATATAGGAGACTAGGAGGTATAATTACAACTATTGGAATAAAGCTGACATACATAAAATAAAATTATTAATCTAATATTCCCCAATTAAGGGGTAATGAGGCAATATTAGGGCTTAACATGTCGATCCTAAACTTGACATCAAATCCACTAGTGGAAACCCTTCCAAACAGTCAAAGAAAAATTGAGACATGCGAGCGTATAATAACAAGAGGGTTGGGAGGCTAATTTCGAGGAGCTTGCAAAATAGATTACAATCTCATGTGAGCTCGATCAAATTGAACGAGGTCCATGAGAGATCTGATTCAAAGATTGAAAAATTCCTGCCAGTTGAAGAGCTAAATCACTCTAAACCGGATCTCAGTCAAGCCTTTTATTATGTGAATAACTTGCCACTGTGTATGAAGCACAACAAGTATTTTCAAGGAATTAAATTCAGTCCAAATCCCACAGTGGATAGTGGTAGTGTTTTAACGTACAATCATGCGCTTCCTCAACCATTTACCCCTGCTATAAATTGTGAAGTGTGTTTACACTGGATAGGTCTGTATTACACAAACATTCTCGTCCTTCAAGAAACAATCAAGGCTCTTACGGCTCAAAAATGCTCATTGACAATTGAAAACAACGAGTTCAAGATCAATGCACAAAGGCAATGAAAACACTTGAAAAGGGCTGGTAATATCATAATAAAAAATGTCGATAGTATCGAGGCTGTGATCAACTCTGAAATTTTGTGATTTGAATTTGGTTTGCAGTTGAATGGTAAGATTGTTTTTTTATTTTATTTGTGATTTTATTGTTATTTTTCTAATTAATATAGAGTGATTTAGATTTTTGTTGTCAATAATAAGACTGGCTACAGATTCGAGAGATTTTGTAGCCAAGTCAATTTTCATATAAAATTTGGAAAATGTTGGCTAAATAAATATCTAAATTGCTTATTTTGTTTCTTTCAGGATATGATGTATCTTGTGGTGATCTCATAAGATGGAGCATTTCTGGACTTAGTTAATTAGTCATTTCTTTTGGCTTATTTTGTAAATCAAAACAAAACTTTCATAATTTTGAAGATATAATTTGATGTTGAGTGGCTTTTTGGACCCTCTATTTTTGTAACTTGTAGATCCTTTTGAGATCTGATCATATCTTACAAGATAGGATGTTTATATTACAAGAACTCTTTAAATACTACATATTTTTGTAATGAATACATCTTGGCCTGGGGCAGAAGATGGACGATTAATTCAAAGACTTAAACAGAACAACAATATGCATTTCAACTTTACCTTCTTGTAAATGGTGTTTTCATTTATGTTTTGTTTATCCTGATCTACTAATAGGTTTTTATAGCTTTAGACTTCACGATCTGTTATGTTTTGGGATAATTATTTTATAAATATCATCCATATTTGATGCTTTAGATATTGACAGTGTGATAATCTATTCAGCTTAAATGACAAGATTTCTCTTTAGTTTTTAGTTGAATGATCAAATGCAATGTTGTTACAATCAGATTTATCTTAATGTAATCGCTTGTGATCATAAGATCACATGACCTATTCGTATCATCTATTCTGTTATTAAAACTCAACTGCCAACACATTGTTCTGGATTTATTTAGAACAGTCTTAAGGTTCATTGCAGGTTTCCCTCTTGGACGTAGTAGTTGGACGTTCTCTAATCATGCAAATGCTTGGATACATATTTCTAACTCACTAACAGGTTAGATCATTTACATTTTCCTGTCATTTACTTATCACTGAAAATCGAATGTATGGTTCAACTTTTGACTATTCACACATTTTTGTTTCATAGTATTTTTTTTATATTAGTTTAGATTTATAAAGGAAAAACGAAGAAATATTTTTATGTTCTTTCTTTATCTGCTTCTTTGAAGCAATCATTTTTCACATTGAGTTTTGTAAGTTTAGATTAAAACTTGCAGTTTGTATATCATGTGCATAAGTAAGATAAGTAAATCTTTTGTTTAAATATATCTACAATAGTTACATTATATGTATGCACACACACACACACACACACACACACACACACACACACACACACACACACACACACACACATATATATATATATATAGTGATTAGTAATTATTTAGTTATTTCATTTCTTTTATTTTTTTCTTTTAGGAATTTTATATTGGCTAATGGAGCCATTAAACCCGTCGAAATGAGTTACACCAAATGACTTGGGATATTTAGACAACCCCAGATCGGACTCATTCTTCGAGTTGATGGACAGTCATTTTCTCCCGTCAACATAACCACCCTGAAATATAAGTAGAATGATGGAACCACTTCCGCACTATCACTGTGAGATATATTGTTCTAAACCTATACCAATCAACCTGTAACAACCGGTACCAAACAAATTGTAATCAACATGTACCATAAACAAGTGCATCAACCATGCACCAAACATGTACCAATAACCTGTCACAACAACCTCTACAAAGAACCTATCACAACAACCTGTCTAATCAATCTTATCAACCAAATCATATCTACTCACCAAGACAACTCTCAACCATGTGCATCACAACAACTCATAATCATCACCAAGATCAATATGTACTTCTAATAATATAGAAAGAAAAGTATTATAAATCATCCATAAACCATGTGTCAACAATACTACTAGGAAGTGCCTCCAACCATGTACCAAGTATGTACCAATTGATGCAGACCCCCTATCCCTCTTAAGGGATGCACAACCTCCCAGTCAGGATCTTCTGGTTTTGGAGCCAAAATGGCTCTTCTGGTTCCAAACTGGAACCCTTCAAACAAACACACAGGTCCCCCCACAAATGCTCAGTTGGCTTTTGTAAGCACCAAGCGTGAGCTCCCACAGTACACAAACAAGAGCCATGACCGCACCCTTATCCTTCCTACCTTTTGTGAATCGTGATTCGGGAATCCCTGGTTGCTAAAATGATAAAATGTATTGACGTTCAATCAACAACTCACAATAATCCCTGGGATCTACGGTCCACGTCTGACCTCGCTATTTCACGATTTGAGGTTTGGGAGACAAGGACCTCTGTCCTTCCAACTTGCGATACCGGAGATTGCAATGTGGTCCAATGGTCCAGATATACCTATGATCGATGGTTCAGGTTGAATCATGATCTCATGACTCGGGGGCTTGAAGCACAAAGAACTTTGCCTCCCAAATCGCAATACCCGAAATTGCGATGTGGACTAGCGGTCCAAATATTCCTGTGATCAATGGTTCAGGTCAAATCACGATCTCATGTTTCAGGGGTTTGAAGCACAAAGAACTCTACCTCCCAGCTCATGATACTCGAGTTTGCGAAATGGATCGACAGTCCAGATCTATATGAGATCGATGGTCACTATTCCTCGTGAGCTTTGGACGTTAAGAAGCCCTCGCCGCTAACCTCCTTGGAGCTCCACCTTATCCAACGACTTGTAGGATTTCAATGTTTCTCCTTAATGACTCTCCACTGTCCATTCAAATCTTTGAGATCTCCCCTCCTGGATCTACGCAGGCTTAAAGCCTGCGCTCCTACCTCAAATCAGACAGTCTGCGGGATTCTCCACCGCGATCCAATGCTCGATGGCCTTCTTCCTCCTGAGCTTTTACTCTCTTCAAATTCATAAGATTTTCTAAGTTTTCAAAGACTCAATCTTCGCTTCTTCTAGGGGATGAGTTCCTAGATCTCGAGAACACTTTTTGAAGTGTTGTTCCTCCTGATCTTTGTCTGGTTCATAATTCAATTTCCTGTGCACTCCTTGCGTATGAGGGATTTCGATAACTCAGATACAAGGTATTTCTCACTGAGAAACTGCACCTGATTTGCTTATGTTCCTCTGCATCTCGATGCACACCTTGCAGAGCTTCCAATGAAGAGAAACAATTGAAACTGGAAAAACTCACAGTTCCATCCACTTGTTCATGAAAACAGAAATGACAGGAAAACACACACAGTCCACACACCATATATTGGGATCAATTTTCATTCTATTATATTTAGAAGTTCCCAATGGTCACATAATACACTCAAAATTACAGTAACTCAAAAAACTGAGATCTCCTGCTAACTCGCAGTTCTCTCTTACAACTAATTTCTCTCTGTATTACAACTCTCTCCAACTGGGCGTACAAACTTCTACTTAACTCAAAAATATTCCTAGGGTTTCCCCTGGCTACTTGCCTACACTAAAATTCATCCTACGCTATCTTAGTGCAGTCGCATTCCAGAGATGTAGTGGAAACTCCTGCTCTGTTTATGATTTCAAAACTTGCCTCAAAGGGTAAAATTCAACACTGGTTCAAGCATGCCTCCAAAGGTAAATTCTGGTTGTGAGTGAAGGTGGATTTCGAAATCAGCTGCAACTGTCAACATTGAATTTTTGGAAGAACTCTCACGTGTTGAGTGGTCCTTCCTTTGTGCGCTTGCCAATGATGCTCCTACATCATACTCCCCGTGACAAAAATTCATGGACTCCTATCCATGAGCTCCTCTACTGACTTTCCCTACTTTTGGATAGCAGCTTCGTTTTCCCAACTGGCATCTTCTATTGTGCATCCATTCCATTTGACCAGATACTCAAAATAAGTCTTCCTCCTAGTCTTCTTGCCAATCCTCTGATCCAAAATTTTATCCATATGTAGCTTCTCTGCCACAGGAATCTACTTCTCCCACTAAATCTTTCCTTGATCTTTTGATCCTTTTGTGTCATCTTTCCTATAAGGATACAGGTCTAAGACATTGAATATGGGTGAAATTCCCACACCATCTGGCAACTCAATCTCATAGGTGTTTGCATCAAACTTCCTCAAGATCTTACATGGTCTTATCTTCTTCATCTTCAATTTGTTATATGTTCCCCTAGGGAACCTTTCCTTCCTGAGATGTGCTAAAACTTAATCTCCTACTTCAAATTGAAGTTCCCTGCGATGTTGATCAACTCTGTGCTTGTATTTCTGGTTAGAACTCTGTAATTGTTCTTTGATCCGACTATGGAGTTTCTGCATTTCAGCAGCAAAATCCTCTGCTCCAACACTTCTGATCTCACCCTGTTCCAAGTCTCTCAACTCAGAAAATCCCCTGGGTTTCATTCCATAGAGTATTTGGAATGGACTCCTTCTAGTGCTCCTATTTGGTGACTCATTGTATGCAAATTATGCTTGTGGCAGAATATGATCCCACTGGTTATGGTGTTTAGTAACCAGACTTCTCAATAAGTTCCCCAAAATTCGATTTACCACCTCAGTCTGCCCATCTTTCTGAGGGTGATAAGTTGAGCTGAAGGACAAATTTGTCCCCATCTTCTTCCACAACGTCCTCCAAAAGTGACCAACAAATTTTGTGTCTCTGTCTGAGACAATGCTCCTGGGTAGACCGTGAAGTCTCACAACTTCTCTGAAAAACAGATTTGCAACATGTGTTGCATCACTGGTCTTCTGGCATGGGATGAAATGTGCCATCTTTGAAAACCTATCCGCCACCACAAATATGGAATCAAATCCCCTTTGTGTTCTTGGCAATCCCAACACGAAATCCATGCTTATTGCATATCAAGGCCTCTCTGGTATTGGCAATGGTTGATAAAATCCAGTGTTCTGTCATTTCCCCTTTGCATGTTGGCAGATCCTATATATGTTCAGAAATTTTATCAACTCTGTTCTCATACCTGGCCAATAGTATGAACTTCTCAACTGTGCAAACATTTTTTCATAGCCGAAATGTCCAACCAATCCTCAACTATGATTCTCCTTCAGAAGATTGTCCCTCATTGAGCATCTTGGTATGCACAATTGATTTCCTCTGAACAACAATCCTTCCTGAACCATATACTCTGTCCACTGACTTCTATCTCTCAGTATAGGGCTTTTACATGGTTCATAGGGCTCCTTGAAATCTGTATCATCACAATACATATCCTTAAGGTGTTCAAACCCCAATGTCTCCACCTATAATTATTACAGAATTAAACATCTCCTGCTTAACGCATCAACAACTTTGTTAGCATTCCCAACAATATGTTTTATGACAAAAGTAAAAATTTTCATAAATTCAACCCATTTTTCATGCCTCTGATTCAATTTTTCTTGTCGAGTTATGAATTGTAAAGCTTGGTTATCGTTGTACAAGACAAACTCTTGCGGGACAAGATAATGCCTCCATTTCTTCAATGCTTGAATTATAGCATAGAACTCCTTGTCATATGTCGAGTATTTCCTCTTAGTCTCATTCATGTTCTCGCTGAAATAGGCAACATGTCTGTTATCCTGACTAAAAAATGCTCCTATTCCAACTCCACTTGCATCACATCTTACCTGAAATGTCTTCCCAAAATTTGGCAAGATCAGAGTTGGTTGTTCTGTTATCTTCTCCTTCAGTATATTGAAGCTCCTTTCAGGCTCCTCTGTCCATATAAAAGACTTGTGTCGCTTCTTCAATGTATCCATCATTGGTGCACAAATTCAATTGAAGTCTCTAATGAACTTCCTATAGAAACTTTCTAAACCATGAAAGCTCCTTACTTCGAACATGCTCCTTGGTGACGACCATTCCCTGATTTCTTTCACCTTTTCTGGATCCATCTTCAATTCATTCGAAGATATCACAAAACCCAAGTAAATGAGCTCCATCTTCATAAAAGAGGACTTCTTCAGATTGACCAGCAGCTTCTCCTGTTGTAGCCTCCTCATTACTAGCGTTAGGTGCCTCAAATGCTCTTCTTTAGTCTTGCTAAAAATTAGTATATCGTCCAGATATACAACCACAAACTTACCAATGAAATCTTTTAGAATTTTTTTCATCAGCCTCATAAAAGTGCTCAGGGCATTCATTAAGCCAAATGGAATAACCAACCACTCATACAAACCTTCATTGGTCTTAAAGGTTGTTTTCCATTCATCACCTTCTCTCATCCTGATCTGGTGATATCCACTTTTCAGTTCTATCTTAGAAAATAAATTTGCTCCACTTAAGAAATCCATTAATTCATCCATTCTTGGTAAAGGAAATCTATACCCGATGCTGATCTTGTTGATGGTTCTTGAGTCTGTGCACATTCTCCATCCTCCATCTTTCTTTGGGATTAACACAGTTGGTACTGCGCATGGGCTCAAGATTTCTCTGACTAAACCCTTATCTAGCAACTCTTGGACTTGGTTCCTCACCTCCTCATTCTCTTGAGGTGTTAATCTATACGTTGCTTTGTTTGGCAGGATTTCTCCTGGTATCATGTCGATATGATGAATGATACTTTTGATGGGAGGCAATGAGTTCGGAAGCTCATCCACCACTATATCAACAAAATTATCCAGTAGCTTCTGAACTTCTTTAGGTAAATCATCCATTGATGTACTCATAAGGATGACTTTGGGCTTCCTCACCACAACAAATTTCATCTCCTGTTATTCCTTGACTTCTTTTAGGAGTTCCTTCCCACTCATGAGAAGTATGCTTGTGTTGGCTTCCTCTTTCACTTTCTTCTCCTCCATTGGCAGCAACATATGCGCCCTACCATTCTTCTCCAATGTATATGTATTCTTCCTTCCATCGTGAATGACATTTCTATTAAACTTCCATGGTCTTCCCAACAAAATGTGGCATACGTCCATGGGGATTACATCACATGGGATTTCATCTTTATATCCTCCTATTTTAATTTCAACCAGGCATTGTTTAGTGATCATTACCTGGTGTCCTTTTTGAAACCATGAGACTTTGTATGGCCTTGGATGTGTATTTGTCTTCAGCTCCAATTTCTCCACCATCTCTGTGGATATTAGGTTGTCAGTACTCCCACTGTCAATGATCACCTTGCATACTTTGTCCTTAGTCTTGTAAGCCGTCTTGAAGAGATTGTTTCTCTACACTGGCTTTTCAATTTCTGCATCTGGTTTTAAGAGAACTTTTCTCAACATCAGGGATGCTCCATCCTCTGCTCCTTCTGCTTCAACATCTCTTCGTCGTGCTTCTGAAATGTGAGCTTCTCCTCCTTCCTTATTCTTCTCGGTATATTCCCAAGACATGTGCCCTACCTTTCCACAATTATAACACCTTACTCCTCGTGGACCTCTTCCTCTAGAAGAGTTTCTTCCACCATTTTATCTTCCTCGTGAACTTCCTCCTTGTTCTGAGTGATTGTGTGGTTTCTCATCCCCGTCCTTAGACTGATGTGCTCTATCATGGTTAAATCCCTTGCTTTTTATTTGGACTGAGCCTTTACCTCTTCCTCGTTGGTTTTTTTTTCTATCTAGCTTTTCCTATGCCTTCAGTGCAAACTGATAAGCATCTTCCACAGTCCTCACTGACATCATACTAAGATTGTCCTGGATTTCATATATCAAGCCAATTATATATCTGAATACTCTTTCTTCGTCTCTCTCCCTTTGTCCAGTTTTGATGTTCAGCCGGTAGAACTCCTCGGTGTAATCCTTGATTGTCATCCCTTTCTATCTCAGGTTCTGTAGCTTCCTGAACAGATTGATATGGTAGTCTTTGGGTATGAACTTAGCCTTCAATTTGGCTACCATCCTTGTTGGTTGTGGAGCCTGATTATCTTCCTGATTTAGAGGTCCTTGCTTTCAGCCGTGTTTATACGTCATGAAGTATTTACACCCCAGAAGTATGTACACTCTTCCACGCGGGGGAGTGCAGAGGGGGGCTACCCCCTCTGCGGGGTCCGGGGGCGAAGCCCCCGAAGAAAAAATTGCCTTGTAAATGTATATTGTAATTTCATTGTAAATCTGGACCGTTCATTATAAGGTCGCAGATCTAATGGTAGAGATTATGTTAGGGTTTTTTTCCCTAGAAGGAAACCCTCTTTTATGAGGGAAATGTATTGCAGCTATGGTTGAGTGTGAATATTGTATTATGAGATAAGAGACTATGAGAGAAAGAAGAGGAAGTTACAACGGGTTTGCTATAGGTTGTATCCCTTCATATGATAGATAATAATAAAGGAAGGACCTGAAAATTTCTTTGGTGGACATAGCCCACACTGGGTGAACCACGTAAATCTATGTCTCTATTGTATTGTGTATCTTCCTTGTTTTGTTTCCGAATTTGTTTTATTTTATTGCTCCACAATCCTGTTTTTATAACAATCTTGTCCCAACTCTTTATCCTCTGTTTGCCTTTACTTCTCCTCTCAACCTGTAGTTCGTCCCACCACAGTGCTGCATGCCCTTTTAGCCTGGTGACTACCTGCTTCACCTTCTTCTCCTCATCGACATATTCATAGTCGAAGTGTTTGTCCATGGACCTTATCCAGTCCAACAATTCTTCAACATCTATATTTCCCTCATACATGGGGACCTCTATCTTAGCTCTGCATCCCAATCTGGAAACTGCTCTCAACAAACATTCTTCTGCAACATCCTCTCCTGCATCTTCTTCAACCTCAACCTCTTCACTTTCTGCATCACTGACATCCCCAACGTCAGGTGCTCTTCTCTATGCTACTTCCATTATTTCCAATCGGGCGCGAAGCTCTCGCATCTCCCTCTCTACAGCACGGTTAGCTAAAGGCGACTCTCGTCTTCTTGGAGGAATTATGTCGACTATCTATCACACGCAGAATACAACTATGATTTCTCTGTCTCCTTCTTTTCCTCCTTTTCCTAAAGTCTACAGACGAAAAAATTAGGCTCTGATACCACCTGATGTAGAACCCCTATCACTCTTAAGGGTTGTGCGACCTCCCAGTCAGGATCTTCTGGTTCCGGAGCCGAAATGGCTCTTCTGGTTCCAAACTGGAACCCTTCGAATGAACACATAGGTCCCCCCACAAATGCTCAGTTGTATTTTCCAAGCACCAAGCGTGAGCTCCCACAGTACACAACCAAGAGCCGTGACTGCACCCTTATCCTTCCTTCCTTTTTTGAATCATGATTTGGGAATCCTTGGTTGCCAAAATGMTGAAATGTCTTGACGTTCGATCAATGGCTCACAATAATCCCTGGGATCTATGGTCCACGTCCGACCTCACTATTTCCCTATTTCATGATTCGGGGTTTGGGAGACAAGGACCTCTGTCCTTCCAACTTGCGATACCCGAGATCRCGATGTGGGTCAATGGTCTAGATCTACCTTTGATCGACGGTTCAGGTCGAATCACGATCTCGCGGCTCGGGGGTTTGAAGTGCAAAGAACTCCGCATCCCAGCTCGCGATACCCGAAATCGCGATGTGGACCAATGGTCGAGATCTACCTGTGATCGACGGTTCAGGTCGAATTACGATCTCGTGACTCGGGGGTTTGAAGCGTAAATAAATATGCCTCCCAGCTCGCGATACCCGAGTTCGCGAAATGGACTGACGGTCAAAATCTATCTCAGATCATTGGTCACTATTCCTCCTGAGATTTGGACATCAAGAAGCCCTCACCACTAACCTCCTTGCAGCTCCAGCTTATCCAACGACTTGCGGGGTTTCGGCGTTTCTCCTCAAGGAATCTCCATCATTCGTTCAGATTTTTGAGATCTCCCCTCCTAGATCTACGCAGGGTTAAAGACTGCGCTCCTACCTCAAATCGGACAGTCCGTGAGATTCTCCACCATGATCCAACGCTCGAAGGCATTCTTCCTCCTGAGATTTTACTCATTTCAGACTTAGAAGATTTTCTAAGTCTTCAAAGACTCAGTCTTCACTTCTTCCAGAGGATGAGTTCCTGGATCTCGATAACACTTTTCGAAGTGTTGTTCCTCCTGATCTTTCTCTGGTTCAGACTTCGATTTCCCGCACACTCCTTGCATCTGAGGGATTTTGATAACTCATATCCACAATATCTCTTGCTGAGAAATTCCTCCTGATTTGCTTACATTCCTCTCTAGCTCAATGCACACCTTGCAGAACTTACAATGAAGAGAAACAATTGAAACTGGAAAAACTCACAGTTCCATCCACTTGTTCATGAAAACAGAAATGACAGGAAAACACACACATCCCACACACCATACATTGGGTTCAATTTTCCTTCTATTATATTCACAAGTGCCCAATGGCTACATAATACATTCAAAATTATAGTAACTCAAAAAACTGAGATCTCCTACTAACTCGTAGTTCTCTCTTACAGCTAATTTCTCTCTTTATTATAGCTCTCTCCAACTAGGTGTACAAACTTCTACTTAACTTAAAAATATTCCTAGGGTTTCCCCTGGCTACTTGCCTACTCTAAAATTCATCCTACGCTATCTTAGTGCAGTCGCATTCTAGAGCCATAGTGGAAACTCCTTCTCTATTTATGATTTCAAAACTTGCCTCAAAGGGTAAAATTCGACACTAGTTCAAGCGTGCCTCCAAAGGTAAATTCCAGCACTGAGTGAAGGCGGATTTTGAAATCGGCTGCAACTGTCAACATTGAATTTCTAGAAGAACTCTCACGTGTTGAGTCGTCCTGCCTTTGTGCACTTGCCAAATATGCTCCTGCATCACCAATCATGCATCAACTATGACTCATCAATATGTACCAACATCATCAACTATACACCTCATGTATGTGCGAAATCATCAACTACTTGTCTCAACCATGTACCCAACATGTACCTCAACTATATAAAAAATACATATGCAAATATAACCATCAAAATTTCTCTAGGAATGCATCACACTATCCATAACCAAACACCATAAACCATTATATCAAACCATGTGCCACAACCTCACTTTTATACAACCTCTATCTGTAACACACCTCAACCAAAATCCCTCATCAATTTCATCATCCAAATCTAATTTGTAAATCTGTAACATACCTGGTGTATATGATAACATGCATGCAAACCTTCCTTAACTTTAACAACAAGAGACTAGATTTTTCATCAAACTTTACTTTAGTCTCACATGACTAATTTTGTATTAGTCAACAACCCTAACTTGCAATAATCATAACTATGCACCTTTAATGAATAAATATTTGAAAATAATACACAATATTCGTCAGTGTCTTTTATGTAATTTCTCCAGGTTTCACTACTTGCAACCTCTCAGAAAATGAGTTATAGAAAAAATAACATACCTTGTTGAATTTTGGCTTATTCTAGAGAATGAATTTGTAGATCATTCCCCGAACGGAATATTTTTTCTATGGATGTGAAAATGGTACACAGAATACTACAGACTGTACTCTAACCAATACATTTGGTCTTACACAATTTGGATATGTTTTAAAGACGTTATGATTTTTTTACACAAAACACTTGTTTTGGACTAGTTTCAGGACTAGCTACAAACCTTATTTTCCATGGAGTGTAACTCCCAAAATACAATGATCCACACGCTGAAATTTTTATCACAATTACTTGGATATGTTTTCTCAATGGTCTCCATATTTCGTTGTCTTAATCATTCTAGAAAAATGCTTATTGTGAAAATGGTGAGATGACATGTAAATAACATACCTTAGAAAGCATCATCAAAAGATGTTATCCTCCCTTGAATTTTTGCCTTGTTTACTTCACCTTACCTCTACAATTCTCCTTATATATCCTTTGGTTACCTTAGTAACTTTTAGATATTCAATATACTCAATGGATACAAATGGGAGACCCTTTCTCTCTTATTTATACTCTCCAAGTAGTTTCCTCTAGAAGTATCCACTTAACCGCTTTGTCCACATAGCCACTTTGTCCACTTAACCAATTTTTTCCACTTCACCACTTTGTCCACTTAACCAATTTTTTCCACTTCACCACTTTGTCCACTTAACTAAATTTTTCCACTTAGCCACTTTGTCCACTTAACCACTTTGACTACTTTATTATTCAAACAAATTCTCTTTACTCAAAACTTCTTGTTGCAACTAACTTTTATATAATTATTCAATTCATAGTTTCTTTTCCCTTAACTAACTTCTTGTTGGAACCACTTTATTATTTAATTTAGTTCTTGGTCAACCACTTTGACTATTCAATCTTCTCATCACAACTACTTTACCATAACTACCAAACTCAGAAATTCTTGTTGCAACTAATTTATTTTTAATTATTTTCTTAATGCAACAACTATACCTATGATTAACTCCTAGTTTCACCCAGTTTGACTAATCAACTTCTTCTAGGAGTTTCTAGAGTAATTTGACTTATTTGACCTTCTATAGGCTTCTAGATAACTCATTAGGGTTCTCCAACTTCACAAGTCCATAACACTCTAACGGTGAGGAGTTATGTGATGTTCCACATATCACCAGAGATGGCATGACATGCACTATCCATCTAAAATAGTTTTACCTGTAAATTCATTGATCTTCGTGCCCTTATACCTCAAAGATACTTTGGTTCCTTACCCATAACTTTGTGCTACCAAAATTTTTTACCACGCTTCTCCAAGGGTTGACATCAATCTACAATATCACTCTCCAAAGGTTGATATCAATGACAACCAACAATCCATACCAACTGTCCATCAACGTAAACCAATTGTCTCAGAATGTCCCCCTTTTGCATTGATGTAAACACCAACATTGATGGCAAAACTTAGTCATGATAACATTCATGCTTATACTCCTCATCAATGTTTCTATCTCTCCCCTTTTGACATCAATGGGAAAGGGTATCTCTCCTTGGGGATACTTCCCCCAACTGCAGTCTCCTTGGAGTTGCTCCCCTTTTCTGAATTCCTTTTATACTTTCTCTTTGTTTCTAATCATATGATTACTCTCTATCCCTTCATATGAATAATATCCCCCCCTTTGAAAAATAATATCACTCTGACGCAACATTGAAGTCATATAGCTCATTCTTCCCTTGTGACAAGCACTCCCCTTTGGAACATGCCTATGTGCTCTCTCTCTGAGCATCTAACTCTCTATCCTGCATGTGATGAATGTCTTTCCATGGAATCATACCTCTATTCTAACCTCTGCGTTTAAGAAATTATCTAAATGATATTGTTACCTATATTTTTGGTTCTGTTTCTCTCTCTTGACTTCTCTTCATGATGTTTTGTAGAAAAAATATAAGTCTTTTTGTACCTGTTTCCTTTTGGAGTTATTATCCATTGGTGCTTCCTTGTGTAATCAACTGACATATATGAAAAGCATTCAAATATTCCTATGTAGTTATCATACATTATAATAATTTTCTTTTTTCTCTAAACCACTCTCTGAACCAAACTATGAATCCATGCTCTCATCCACTGTCATATATCTTTCCGAACCTGCTAAGTGTTTGTATGAATCCATCTCTATCCATACTCTCCAAGACCATTCTACACAACTATACATAATTTTGACCCATATGTCATTGTACTATCATGAAGTATTTATTACTACAACTGATTAATCTATCATATTCTACTTTTTCTAACAAACTGCTATGAATCTGTGTACTCAAATTTTGCAAGCTACTTGAAGGATGTTTCTCTGGTTTTTCTAAGCTACCACATAGATTCCTCCTGTATATTATTCATTTTACCTGGGAGTCTCTAAGAACTATGGCTCAGAACAATTCTTTCTTTGATGTAGATTCATCATCATATTCATCGATAGATTCATCATCTCTTCGAGCTCTGACTTCTTTCTTTCTGTCTATGGATTTATCTTTCACTACAATACCTGAATGTACAATCTATTGAACTTGTTTCTTATTTACTTGTACTTATTTTCTTTCATTTATTTTCCAAACCTTTTTGTATCTGACATCTTTCTTTTTCTCTATATATTTTTCTTCATCTCGTTTTATTTTCAATATTGCAATATCTAGGACCTGGTCTTTGTTCACCTGTTCTTCATGTTTTCTTATCCATACTTTATTATATCTTATATCAACATTCTCTTTCATGGAATTATCGATCATACTTATACAATAACGAGCTATGTATCCATTGTTATGACATTTGAAACATTCAATCTTACATGGGGCCACACAAGAATTTCTTGCTTGAACATTTCTTTTATAATCCCTGCAATATGCAACCTTATGTCAAAAGTTAGTACAATAAAAAAAATGACCATAAAATAAATTTACATACCTTAGAGTGACTGATCTTCTTTGTGGTGTAGTACTTTTGAATTTCTTCCTTGATTGATCATGACTGTGATTAAAGCTTCTTTATGGCTTGAACATGGATGGTCTTCTTGAATATGTATCCTTATTAGTTTTCTTAGATTTTGGCTGACCATGATTCCTTTCTTTGAGTACTTCTTCACAACTCTTTCCCTTTTCTTCATTCTTCGTTTCTAGCTAAATATAGTTCTTCTCTTCATTCTCTACTGCTGATGTGGGTGTTTTTGTCTCTTCAACGTTCTTGTTGATCTTGACAATTTTACTTCTCAATGTGACAACTTCCTCTTCAAGCTTCTCAACCTCTTCTTCTTTCTTTACTATCTGAGACTCCATGACTTCGTCTATTCTCTTCGCTTCTTCAAGATGAATTCCTAATGTGATTATTTCTTCTTCAAGTACTTTCTCTTCTTGAACAAACTATGAATCAAGATAGTTTAGATCATTAGTTCTTTCCTTAAGATGATCTATCATTATTATCTCTCTCATTTCTACTTCTTCCTTCTATACTACTATGTTGGCTTCCAAATACTGTTTTTGATCTTTAATATTCTATTCAATCTTTCTAGATTCCTCTAGCTAAGTTCTTAAGTTCTTGATGACCTATTGGGCTTATTAAAAAATGTGAACACTTTCATTTTGTTTCATCAATTCTTTCTTGAGTGACTTGGTTTCTTGTCTTTCTTTTCTTAGTTCATCTAAAGCACTGATCAATTCTTCTTCATAATTGTCTTCTTTTTCAATTAGTTTTTCTGTCTCATTTCCTTCATGGCATTCCATTCCAAGATGTTCGTGTTTTTCACAATTAAAGAAAAAAAACATACTTCTGTTGATTATGTACTCTTCATCTTTTGAATCTGTTTGACATGGTGAACATATTTATTCTTGATATATACCTGCATCTTCTTTGGCATTTTCTTAATCTCTGATGGGTGAAGAATATATATCATGTAACTTATCCCAAAGTTCTTTGGCTGATGAACATTTACCAAACTTTTATCTTATTGGATTAGGTAATCCTTCCCAGATGAAACCCATTGCTATTTTTCTATTCTTCTTCAATTCCTTCTTGGTTGCAGCCTTTTCCCTTTTTGAATTATCATGTCCTATAAAAACTGATGGAAAAATATAATACCCCTATGCATGTAAAAATACTTTCTTCCCTCTGATACATATATCATACTTTAAACCATTCTGACCATTAAGCACTGATACTCCATTCTTAGAATAAATCATTGTCTCCTTCTAGTGGTTAAATTGTTTTCAGAAGGAACTCGCTTTGATACCAATTGTTGGATTACTGAGAGGGGGGGGGGGTGAACAATAATGATAAATTATACTAATTATTAATCCTTTAAACCACAAAGGATATTCTTTGATTTATTCAACCATGTTCATATGTTCATCATCAATATCTTATTGTATCATAAGAATTAACTTTCATCAGTGCATAGTAAAAATAATAAACACATCCACATAATGCAGAATACAACAATATTTATGTGGAAACCCAATGCGGGAGAAAACCACGGAATGATTTTCTTATATGTCAAGCATTACATTCAAGGAAGCACCAACTTCCAATTCTCCACCTACAACTGGAAGGAGGCTCCAACCCCCTAGTTTCTCAGGCTACAACATGAGGGAACCTCCAAATCCCAAATTCTCTGGATACAACCAGAAGGAGGAAACAACCCTCCATGTTTTCCGGCTACAACTGGAAGGTGGCTACAACCACCTAGTTTCTCAGGCTACAACCTGAGGGAAGATCCAACACCCCAATTCTCTGGATACAACTAGAAGGATGATACAAATCCCTATGTTCTCTAGCTACAACTAGAAGGTGGCTACAACCACCTATACGTGCCCCGTCCAACTGCCCTGAAATATAAGTAGAATGATGGAACCATTGTCACACTATCACTATGAGATATACTATTTTCAACATGTACATATCAACCTGCACCAAACAAATTGTAACAACCTGTACCAAACAACCTGTAATCAACCTGTAACATAAACAAGTGCATCAACCATGCACAAAATTGTACCTCAACCTATACCATAAACAAATGCATCAACCATGCACCAAACCTGTACCAATAACCTGTCACAACAACCTGTCCAAACAACCTATCACAACAACATGTGTCATCAATCTTGTCAACCAAATAAGATCTACTCACCAAGATCAATCACCACAACAACTCTTAATAATGTGCATCACAACAATTCATAATCATCACCAATATCAATATGTTCTTCTAATAATATACCAAGACAAGTATGCTACATCATCCATAAACCATGTGTCAACAATACTACTAACAAGTTCCTCCAACCATGTACCAATCATGCATCAACTATGTCTCATCAAGATGTACCAACATCATCAACTATGTCTCATCAAGATGTACCAACATCATCAACTATACACCTCATGTATGTGCAAACTCATCAACTACTTGTCTCAACCATGTACCCAACATGTACCTCGACCATATAAAAAATACATATACAAATAAAATGATCAAAATTTCTCTAGCAATACATCACACTATCCATAACCAAATACCATAAACCATTACATGAAACCATGTGTCACAACCTCACTATTATACAACCTCTATATGTAACATACCTCAAACAAAATCCCTCATCAATTTCATCATCCAAATATTATATGTAAATTTGTAACATACCTAGTGTATATGATCACATACCTGTAGACCTACCTTAACTTTAACAACAAGATACTATCATTTTCATCAAACTTTACTTTAGTCTCACATGACTAATTTTGGATTAGTTAACAACCCTAACTTGCAATAATCATAACTATCTACATGTAATTAATAAAGATACGAAAATAGTACACAATGTCCTTCAGTGTCTTTTATGCTATTCCTCCAGGTTTCACTACTTGGAACCTCTTGGAAAACGAGTTATAGAAAAAATGGCATACCTTGTTGAATTATGGCTTATTCTAGAGAGAGAACGTGTAGAGCGTTCCCTGCACAGAATATTTGTTGTATGGATACTAAAATGGTACACAAAATACTACAGACTGTACTCTAACCAATACATTTTGTCTCATTGAATTTGTATCTAGTATGAAGAATTTATGACGTTTTTACCCGAAACACCTGTTTTAGACTAGTTTCAGGACTAGCCACAAACCCTATTTTGCAGAGAGTGTAAATCCAAATATACACTGACCCACAAGATGAATTTTTTATCACAATTACTTGGATATGTTTTCTCAACGACCTCTAGATTTCACTTTCTGAATCATTGTAGAAAAACAATTCTTGTGAAAATGGTGAGATAACCTGTAAATAACATACCTTCGAAAGAATCATCAAATGACTTTATCCTCCCTTGAATTTTGGCCTTGTTTACTTCAGCTTCCCTCTGAAATTCACCTTATATATCCTTTGGTTACCTCAGTTACTTGTAGATATTCAATATTCCTAATGGATGCAAATGGGAGACCCTTTCTCTCTTATTTATACTCTCCAAGTAGCTTCCTCTAGAAGTATCCACTTAACCACTTTGTCCACTTAGCCACTTTTTCCACTTAATCAACTTTGTCCACTTAGCCACTTTGTCCACTTAACCATTTTGTCCACTAAGCCACTTTGTCCACTTAACAAATTTGTCCACTTAGCCACTTTGTCCACTTAACCACTTTGACTACTTTATTATTTAAATAATTTCTCTTTACTCAAAATTTATTGTTGCAACTAACTTTTATATAATTATTCAATTCATAGCTTATTTTCCCTTAACTAACTTCTTGTTGCAACCACTTTATTATTTAATTTATTTCTTTGTCAACCACTTTGACTATTCAATATTCTCATCAAAACTACTTTACTATAACTAGCAAACTCACAAATTCTTGTTGAAACTAATTAATTTTTAATTATTTTTTTAATGCAACAACTATACCCATGATTAAATCCTAGTTTCACCTACTTTGAATAGTCAAGTTATTCTAGGATTTTCTAGATTAATTTGACTTATTTGACCTTATAGGAGCTTCTATATAACTCATGAGGGTTCTCCAACTTCACAAGGCCATATCTCTCTAACCATGAGGAGTTATGTGATGTTCAACATATCACCAGAAATGGCATGGCATGTACTATTCAAAGGTTGACATCAATGACAACCAAAAATCCATAACAACTGTCCATCAACCTAAGACAATTGTCTGAAAATATAAAGATTAAAGTTAATAATTATAAATCTTTCGATAGTATAAAAATTTTAAGAAACATTTGCACATGTATTTAATATATATATATATATATATATATATATATATATATATATATATATATATATAATTTGAGTGTTTTAATGGTTAAGAACATTTGTTTCCTCCTTGAAGGTCACAAGTTCAAATTTGGAGGGAGGTAAGTCATGTCTCTTGTCCCACAAACAAGAGGGTCTCAAACACCAATTTGGTTTCTGGCTTGCCCATGACATAAATTATTATTTTTACCATTTACATTCACAAAATGATGCAAGAGCATCGTTAGAAAGCACGCGGAGAAGAACCACTTAGCGCATGGGAATCTTTTTGAAATCTCAATGCTAGCAGTTACAACGCATATTTTTGAAGCACACCTGATCTTCAGGGATGAAAAAAACTTTGAGGGACGCTTGAATGATTGCAGGAGAAGTGGGAGTTTCCACTCCTGCTCTAGAATGCGACTGGTTTAGATAGTCATTAGGTTAAGTTTTAGAGTAGACAAGTAGCCGAGAGAAACCCTAAGTGCCCTCTGAGATAAATAGAGGCTTTGTACACCCAAATGAGGCTGGCTACAGAGTAGATGTTAGCTACAGGTTAGTACGAGATTTCAGTTTCAGTTATTGTTTTTGGTTTCAGTTGTATCCATTTTCACTTTTGAATATAACAGAGGAAAATTGATCCAATGCATGGTGTGTGAAAATTGTTTTCAATTCTCGGTTATTGTGTTTTCCTGAGTGAATTAATGAATTTCGTTACGAGTTAATGGAAATGTGAATGTTAGGATAAGTTTTAATTGTTTCTCTTCTGTTGAAGTAGTGCAAGGTGTGCAGATAGAACACAAGGAGTGCGTTAATGATATTTGTTTCGATTCTGAAGCTTAGAAGAGATAATACAGAATTTTCCCTGTGCAAGGAGTGAAAAGAGATTGGTGCAAGGCATGCACAGTTATCCACAAGAACCCAAAACCTTGCGTAAATATATGGTGCAAGGAGTGCACAGATCCGATATTCGACTAAGTGTCGAAGAGACTTTGCAAGAAGTCGTAGAAATGGAAAAGGAGAATGTCAGGAGGGTGAGAGGAATTTCTCTTCAAGAAATCCTTAGGATCTGATTTATTGAAATACCTGAAGCATAAGGAGTGCACGGGAAATCGAAGTCTTCATGAGACCTAGCTCACGAGGGATAGAACTTTTCATAAGTGTTAACTATGTCCAAGAAACAGACTCGCTGGAAGGACAAAAGTCGAATCCTTTGAATCCTTTGAAAATATTCTAAGTCTGAAGAAAGTGTAAAATCAGGGGGGAAGATATGGACCGTCCGATGAGCATCCAGAAAATGAGGAGAAAGTGAAGAGGAGGAAGGATCTCATCCATTCGGTCCAAGTGCAAGAGAATCATAGCCATCCAATCAAGGTAAAGTGCACTATCATTAAAGATTTGAAGTAACACAAAAGGAACAAGGTCACAAAATTCTAAAATCATCGGGATTGTCCATTGTCAAGGAGGACACATGGTGAGAGATCAACGTTTCATTAACTCGTGACCTGAAGGAGTCAAAGGTTGAGTCGTGAGAACTTGTGAAATGCGAAATCATGACTTGATCTAAGACATTGATCAAAGGAGAGATTTGGACCGTCGATCCAATGCCATCGTAATGTCGAGTATCGGGGGAACGGAAGTAAGGAGACTCCAAAGTTGCAAAATGTGAAATCTTGATTTGATCATAGCTGTTGATCAAAGGAATGATCTGAACTGTTGATCCAACACCATCGCAATTTTGGGTATCAGGACGACGGAGGTACAGAGACTTCCAAAGTCACAAAACAAGAAACATCGACTTGATCGCAGTTGTCGATCAAAGAAAGATTTGGACTGTTGATATAGGGTCATTGCGATTTCAGATATTAGGGGAATGGCGGTAGCATCACTCCCAGAGTTGAAAAATGTGAAATTGCGATGCGCCTTTCACTCAAGCGCGTGGTCACCACCAGTGGTCACAGAGAGAGAGGGGCTAGTATGCACTAGGCCCCTGTCGGGATTTCAGGAGTAGGGAGAGTCAGGGAGACTCGCATGCAAAGGCCCGATATGTGAAATCATGAAATGCCTTTTGAGTTAGGCGAGTGGTCATAACCGTGGTCATAAGAGGGAAGGGGCTTAGCCAGGGGAGAGCTAGTGCTCGGTTAGCGCAGTAGTTGAACAACTCATAGAATGGGACCCGTGGGTCTCATACAACCTGCATCAAGAGGTATCACATATCTTCTCTATGGATTGAGAAGGGAAGATCTGAACCATCAGTCTAGAGGGAACCGTCAAGATCGCGAGATTGACGGTCATATTTCATTGCGGGGCCAAGAGTTGTGCGATTTTTAAAAGGTCGAGGATGGGATGCAATCCATACCGTGGTTTTTTCAGGGAGACACATGGAGGCTCGGGGGAATTGCGGGCCCAAAAGTAGTCTGACTTCAAACCACTAGTAACTACGCCCGTAATCGCATGGTCATCGCAGAGGTCACATCTGAGAAGGGGCCAAGAGAGGGGGCACTAATACCAACTCCGATATTTTCGCAGAGCACGAAAGTGAAGGTTGTGGGTTTCATAGAGCCTGCACTAGGAGTCGTGAGGACCTATAGTTGAAACAGAATGAGACCAGTGAGGTTTCAGAGAGTCATCGACTCCAGAATCGAAGATCCTGACTAGGAGGTCGCACAACCCTTAGGAGGCAAGGGGGTCTACACCAAGTGGTATCATAGAAGAATTTTTTCTTGCAGACAACAAGCAAAGGAGAAGAGACAAAATAACTCAGAGTTGTACTATGTGTGTGTGACAGATAGTCAACACAATGTTTCCAAGTAGACGAGTGGAACCACCTTTGGCCAATTGAGCTATAGAAAGGGATATGCAAGAATTTCATGCAATATTAGAGGCGATGGAGGTAGCGCAGAGACGAGCACCTGATGCTGGAGATGTCAGCGATGCAGAGAGAAAAGAAGCAGTGGGTGAGAATGTCGTCGAAAAAGATGGAGGAGAGGATGTTGCCAAAGAACGCTTGCTGAGAGCAGTTTCCATATTGGGAGGCAGAGCCAAGATAGAGGTCCCAATGTATGAAGGAAATTTGTATGTTGAAGATCTATTGGATTGGATAAGATCCATGGAAAAATATTTTGACTATGAATACGTTGATGAAGAAGTAAGGGCGAGACATACTGTCACCAGACTAAAAGGACATGCAACACTGCGGTGGGATCAACTATAGGCTGAGAAGAGAAGCAAGGAAAAAAAAAATATAAAGAGCTGGGACAAAATGGTAGCCAAGTTGAAGGCTAAGTTCATGCCCAAGGATTATCAGATGAATCTGTTCAGGAAGATGCAGAACCTGAGATGAAAAGGGATGACGGTTAAGGAGTACACAGAGGAGTTCTATAGGTTGAACATCAGAACTGGACAAAGGGAGAGAGATGAATTTTTTTTTTCCAGATACATAAATGGCCTGAGGTATGAAATCCAGGATGAGCTCAGCATGATGTTAGTAAGGATAGTGGAGGATGCTTATCATTTTTAACTGAAGGTAGAGGAGAAGTTGGCCAGAAAAAAAATCCAGTGAGGGAGAGGTAAAGGCTCGACCCCAAAAAAAAGCATGGGAGTTACCCATGACAGAGAACATAAGCCTAAAGACGAGACTGAGAAACCATACAGTCACTCGGAAAGAGGAGGAAGTTCTTGAGGAAGACAGGGTGGTGGAAGAAGTTCTTCTAGAGGAAGAGGAAGAAGAGGAGGAGGAGAAGTAAGATGTTATGCCTTTGGAAATACAGGGTACATGTCTTGGGACTATCCCAAGAAAAATAAATACGGAGGAGGTGAAGCTCACATTTCAAAAGAACATAGAAGAGATGTTGAAGAAGAAGGAGCAGAGGATGGAAGATCCCTGATGTTGAGGAAGGTTCTCTTAAAACCAGAGGCAGGAGTTGAAAAGATAGTGCAGAGGAACAATCTCTTAAGAACATCTTGCATGACTAAAGACAGAGTATGCAAGCAAATAATTGACAGTGGGATCACTGATAACTTAGTATCCATGGAGATGGTGGAGAAATTGGAGCTGGAGACAACTACACACCTGAAGCCATACAAAGTCTCATGGCTGCAGAAAGGACACTAGGTAATGGTTACTAAACAATTCTTGGTTGAATTTAAGATAGGAGGGTATAGGGATGAAATTCTATGTGATGTAATTCCCAGGGATGTATGTCATATTTTGTTGGGAAGACCATGGCAGTTTGACAGGAATTTCATTCATGATGGGAGGAAAAATACATACACCCTAGAGAAGAATGGTAGAACACACATGTTGCTGCCAATAGAAGAGAAGAAAGTGAAAGAGGAAGCTAGCACAAGCATACTTTTCATAAGTGGTAAGGAACTCTTGAAAGAAGTCAAGGAAGAATAGGAGATGTAGTTCGTTGTGGTGAGGAAACCCAGAGTTATCCTTATAAATACTTTGATGGAGGATTTGATTGAAGAATTTTAGGAATTTGTGGAAAATTTCACTGGCATAGTGGTGGATGAGTTGCCTAACTCATTGCCACTCGTCATAAGTATCAACACCATATTGACTTGATACCAGGAGAACGTCTTCCAAACAAGGAAGCATACAGATTGACACCTCGAGAGAACGAGGAAGTGAAGAACCAAGTCCAGGAATTGTTAGACAAGGGCTTGGTCAAACAGAGCTTGAGTCCATGTGCAATGCCAACTATATTGAGTCCAAAGAAATATGGAGGATGGAGAATGTGCAGAGACTCAAGAGACATTAACAAGATCACCATTAGGTATATATTTTCTTTACCAATAATGGATGATTTAATGGACTGTTTAAGTGGAGTAAATTTCTTTTCTAAAATAGATTTGAAAAGTGGATATCACCAGATCATGATGAGAGAAGGTGATGAGTGGAAAACAACCTTGAAGACAAATGAAGGTTTGTATAAGTGTATTGTTATTCCATTTGGCTTAAGAAATGCCCCGAGTACTTTTATGAGGTTGATGAATGAAATACTAAAAGATTTCATTGGCAAATTTTTGGTTGTGTATCTAGATGATATATTGATCTTTAGCAGGACTAAAGAAGAGAATTTGAGGCACCTGACATTAGTGATGAGGAGGCTAAAACAAGATAAAATGTTGATAAATTTGAAGAAGTCCTCTTTTATGAAGACAAAACTCATTTACTTGGGTTTTGTGATATCTTCAAATGAACTAAATATGTATCTAGAGAAGGTGAAAGCAATCAAAGAATGGTCATCACCAAGGAGTATGTTTGAGTTAAGGAGATTCCATGGATTAACAAGATTCTATAGGAATTTCATCAGAGACTTTAGTGGAATTTGTGCACCAATGATGGATACAATGAAGAAGAAGTGCAAGTATTTTAAATGGATAGAGGAGGCTGAGAGGAGCTTCAATATACTGAAGGACAAAATAACACAATGACCAATTCTAGTCTTGTCGAATTTTGAAAAGACATTTTAGGTGATATGTGATGAAAGTGGAGTTGCAATAGGAGTAGTTTTGAGTCAGGATAATAGACCTATTGCCTATTTCAGTGAGAAGCTGAATGAGACCAAGAGTAAATACTCCACATATTACCTGGAGTTTTATGCCATAATTCAAGCCTTGAAGAAATGGAGACATTATCTTGACCCACAAGAATTTGTCTTTTATAGCGATAATCAGTCTTTAAAATTCATAGCCAGGTAGGAAACATTGAATCAGAGGCATGCAAAATGGGTTGAGTTTATCTAGGATTTTACTTTTGTCATAAAACTTATCGCTAGGAATGCTAACAAGGTTGTTGATGCATCAAGAAAGAGATGTTTGATTCTGTAGGAATTTTAGGTGAAGACCTTTAGGTTTGAACACCTTAAGGACATGTATTGTGATGATACAGATTTAAAGGAAGCATAAAAATCATGTGCAAACCCTGTGATGAGAGCCACAAGCCAGTGGACAGAGCACATGATTCAAGAGGGATTGATGTTCAAGGGAAATCAATTGTGCATGCCAAAATGCTCAATGAGGGATAACCTTTTGAAAGAAAAGAACAGTGGAGGATTGGATGGACATTTCATCCATGACAAAAGGTTTGCACAGTTGAGCAGTTCATACTATTGGACAGGTATGAGAACGAAAGTGATAAAGTTTGTGAACATATGTAGAATCTTCTAGCATGCGAAAGGAAAAATATAGAACACTAGATTGTATTAACCGTTGCCAATACCAGAGAGGCCATGGGATGCAATAAGCATGGATTTTGTGTTAGGACTGCCAAGAACACAAAAAGGATTTGATTCCATATTTTTGGTGGTGGATAGATTTTCAAAGATTGCATATTTTATCCCATTCCATAAGACCAATGATGCAGCACATGTTGCAAATATGTTTTTCAAGGAAGTTGTAAGACTTCACGGCCTACCCAGAAGCATTGTCTCGATCAAAGACACAAAATTTGTTGGTCACTTTGGGAGAAAACTATGGAAGAAGTTGGGGACATATTTGTCCTTCATCTCAGCTTATCATCCTCAGACAGATGGACAAACTGAGGTGGTGCATAGAAGTTTGGGAAAATTATTGAGGAGTCTAGTCACTAAGCACCATAATCAGTGGGATCATATTTTGCCGCAAGCATAATTTGCATACAATTACTCATCAAACAGGAGAATTGGAAAGATCCCATTCGAAATATTGTATGCAATGCAACCCAGGGGAGTATCTGAGTTGAGATACTTTTTAACAAAGTGATATCAGGAGCGTTGGAGCAGATATTTTGCTGCAGAAATGCAGAGGCTCCATAGCCATATTAGAGAACAGTTGTAGAGTTATAACCAAGAGTACACGAGAAAATATGATCAAAATCGTATAGAACTTCAATTTGAAGTAAGATATCAGGTTTTGGCACATCTCAAGAAAGTAAGGTTCCCTAGGGAAACATATAACAAGTAAAAGATGAAGAAGATAGGACCATGTAAGATCTTGAGGAAGTTTGATGCAAACATCTATGAGATTGAGCTGCCAGATGATGCGAGCATATCACCCATATTCAATTTTTTAGACTTATATCCTTACAGGAAAGATGAAACAGAGGGATCAGAAGATGAAGAGAATATTCAGTGGGAGAAACAAATGCCTATAGCAAAAAAACCACACATGGATAAGATTGTTGATCAGAGGATTGGCAAAAAGACCAGAAGGAAGACCTATTTTGAATATATGTTCAAGTGCAAGGGACACCCAATAGAGGATGCCAGTTGGTAAAACGAAGCTACTATCCAAAAGCATGGAAAGTCAATGGAGGAGCTCATGAATAGGAGTCCGTGATTTTTTTTCAAGGGGAGTATGATGCAGGAGCATCGTTGGCAAGCACGTGGAGCAGAACCACTCAACGCATGGGAATATTTTTAGAATATCAATGCTAGCAGTTACAACGCATATATTTGAAGAAACATCTAAGATAAATAGAGGTTTTGTATGCCCAAATGAGGCTGTCTACATAGTATATGTTAGCTACAAATTAGTAGGAGATTTCAGTTTCAGTTGTTTTTTTTATTTCAGTTGTAGCCATTTTCACTTTTGAATATAACAAAGGAAAATTGATCCAATGCATGGTGTGTGAACATTGTTTCCAATTCTTGGTTATTGTGTTTTCATGGGTGAATGAATCAATTTCGTTACGAGTGAATGGAACTGTGAATGTTAGGATAAGTTTCAATTGTTTCTCTTCTGTTGAAGTAGTGCAAGGTGTGCACATAGAACACAAGGAGTGCATTAACAAGATCTATTTTGATTCCAAATATTAGAAGAGATAACATGAAATTTTCCCTTTGTAAGGAGTCCAAAGAGACTAGTGCAAGGCATGCACAATTATCCACAACAACCCAAAACCTTACATAAAGATCTGGTGCAAGGAGTGCATAGATCCGAGATTTGACTAAGTGTCGAAGAGACTTTGCAAGAATTTGAAGAACCAAAAAAGGAGAATGCCAGGAGGGTGAGAGGAATTTCTCTTCAAGAAATCCTTAGGATCCGAGTTATCAAAATTCCTAAAACTCAAGGAGTGCATAGGAAATCGATGTCTTCACAAGACCAATATCAAGAAGGATAACACTTTTCATAAGTGTTAATAAGAGCCAAGAAAAAGACTCACAGGAAGGACAAAGTTCGAAGCCTTTGAATTCTTCAAAAATATTCTAAGTATGAATAAAGCGTATGTTTAGGGGGAAAGATCTTGACCATCTAATCAATGTCCAAAAGATAAGGAGAAAGTGCAGAGGAGGAATGATCTCATATGTTTGGTCTGAGTGCAAGAGAATCATAGCCGTCCAATGAAGGTAAAGTGCACTAGCATTAAAGATTTGAAGGCACACAGGTGGAACAAGGTCACAAAATTCTGAAATCATCAGGACTGTCCATTGTCAAGGAGGACACATGGTGAGAGATCAACGTTTCGTTGACTCGTGATTCGAAGGAGTCAAAGGTTGAGTCGTGAGAACTCGCAAAACATGAAATCATGACTTGATATGAGCCGTTGATCAAAGGAGATATTTGGACCGTCGATCCAGTGACATCGCAATTTTAGGTATCGGGGGAACGGAGGTAAGGAGACTCCAAATTCACGAAATGAGAAATCATGATTTGATCAAAGCTATTGATCAAAGGAAGGATCTGAACTGTCGATCCAACGCATCGTAATTTCAGGTATTGGGACGACATAGGTACATAAACTTCCAAAGCTATGAAACGTGAAACACTGACTTGATCACAGTCGTCGTTCAAAGAAACATCTGGATTGTAGATCTAGGGTCATTTCTATTTTGGATATCGAGGTAATAGAGGTAGCAACACTCCCAGAGTCTCGAAACACGAAATCACGGTGTGCCTTTCATTTAAACGTGTGGTCACCACCAGCAGTCATGGAGAGAGAGGGGCTAGTACGCACTAGGCCCCTGTCGAGATTTCAAGAGTCGAGAGAGTCAGAGAGACTCACATGCAAAGGCCTGATACACAAAATCACGAAATTCCTTTTGAGTTAGGTGAGTGGTCATAACCGTGGTCACAAGAGGGAATGGGATTAGCCAAGTGAGAGCTAGCACCCGATTAGCGCGGTAGTTGAAAAAACACTCAAAAAAGGACATGTGGGTCTCATACGACCTGCATCAAGAGGTATCACAGATCTGGTCGGTGGATTGAGAAGGGAAGATCTAAACATTCAGTCCATAGGGCACCGTCAAAATCGTGAGATCGACTGTCATCTTGCATTGTGGGGCTAGGATTTACTTCTACATTGAAAGGTCGAGGGCAGGTCGCAATCCATACTGTGGTTTTTCCAGGGAGACACGTGGAGGCTCAAGAGGAATTGTGGGCCCAAAAGTAGTTTGAATTCAAACCAATAGTAACCGTGCCTGTAATCACATGGTCATCACCAATGTCACCTACACCATGATCCTAGATCCTACACCAAGAGTCATGAGGACCTTTAGTTGACACAGGACAAGACCAATGAGGTTTGAGAGAGTCACTGACTCTAGAATCGAAGGTCCTGACCGGGAGGTCATGCAACCCTTAGGAGGGAAGGGGGTCTGCACCACTAGTCTTCCAAATATTTGCAACTAATGGTTCAAAGATAAATCACTTGGATGTTTCAATGATAAGTGATATGGGTAATAAATACCTACAACAATTCTCATACAACCAAGTGTCACTAGAGTCCAATTGTATATTCGGCAATTTTTTTTTTAAACAAAATCCTTAAATTATAGGTTGAATGCTAATGCAAAATATGAAGGCCTAAATATAACAAAATATATTTTGTTTAATTTTAAATTCTACATTTGGACCTATAAAGTGAAATATAGTTAAATTGTTTTGAAATGAATAAGATAATAAAATTTTATAAGTAAAGAAAATATCATTATTTTTTTTAATTATGATATATTTGAAAGAAAAATAAATAATAATCTGAACATAATATTATTTTTCCTAATAAACTATATATTTGGAATGAATCGAATCTACGTGTATGCACAGTTTCATGAAATATTAATACATGTAGCATATTCAAAATTATCATGAAGATAGGGATATTGATCAAGATTTTAAAAAATGAAGTTTTCCATACCCAAGTTGAATATGAAGCAACCAATTCATTAAGCACCTTGGTAAATAGAAATTATCCCCTGAAGAAATATTTGAACTTTAAATAATGTGAATGATTCATATAATATATACCTGTAAATTATAAATAAACAGAAAAATTGCATGTCCTTCACAAAGTTATTCTTTTAAGGATAGGATTTTATTTTGATTTTTTTTTTTAAAGTATGATATTTGTATATAATTGTTTCTATCTTCCAAGGAAATAAATATTATTGTTTAAATAAAAATGAATCTTTTGTATTTTTTTCATATCCTCTTTCCTCATCTCATAATGGAAAACATATTGTGTTTATGAAAAATATATTTCATTTATAGGGCATGTGTGGTGATTATGGACCCCGTGTATGTTCCATCAGATGAGAAAGAATAGGTTAGAACCTCATACATTTATTTTCATTCTTAAATTGTGGCTATGGCCAGAAGACCCCTCTATCATTTGAAATATTCATATTTTCACATATATTATGCTTATGGGACAAATAATACCTTTGTAGGGCCGACAATTTTGTTTATTCTCCATGTGGATAATTAATGAGCCTTAAAAGCTACTTTTAGTCCCTAATATAATAGTGTCACCCCTTGGACCATATCTAGGGAACTAAGACCCATTAGTGGTTCACAAAATATTATAATGGTGTCGATAGTTCAAGAACAATGAGGGTTGAGAATTATTTTTTTGTAATATAAGGGTCAAGCACCATTGTTACTTGTCCTGAACCCTTTTTAGAATTTACAAGACACATCCAAAGACACCGTTTTATAAAAAGTATTCATATATTTAAAACCAAACATCTAACAATAGTATAAGAGTCTTTTAAATTAAGATTTATTCATAATAGCACAAGACTTTTAAATTATGGGAAAACAAGTTTAGTTTTTAGTTAATAAATATCAATGGTTAGTCCATGCTTATTAAATACCCAAAGCCAAGTAAAAGGTGATTGAACAAAGCCAATCGCTCTTTTAAAAATTACTTAACTATTTGCATGCGAAAGTTATAAAACTAATCCATTTTTTGAAACTATTCTTGATGCATGCAAGAGTATCATAAATCTATGTAATTCTACTCTTCAAGTTCCTCGTAAAATAATTAAACACAAAGTCAATATCTTCCTCCTATAAATAGTCCACTGTTATATAACTTTAAATATGGGAAAACATAAGTCACTTTGTAAACACCCAATGAAATCTCGGTGCTTTCTTTATCGAATGATCTCAAAAGAAAAGAAAAGGGAATCGATATAAAAGAAACCAATGCTAACATTTGTAAGTTTCACAAAAAGAAAATGGAACCTGCAAAGTAATTTTCAAATACAAATTATATAATGATTCATAGTTGATATCTAGGTAAGAGAGTATGGTGAGGCATGTGAGACTTAGAGGACCACATGAAAACAATAAACAAGACACCTTACATCTTGAAAGTAAAACTCACTCACATGCACATGCAAGTACAAACAATTACTCACTCTCAAGCACATGTTGAGACCTTTTCTATGGTTTTAGAACATATAGATAATCATAGTTTATAAAATGACAAGGTACTGTCAAAGCTATTATTTTACAAAAAATATTCATATTTTTAGGACAAAGCATTGACAATAGCATAAGAGTCTTTTAAATTAAGATCTCTTCATAATAGCACAAGTCTTTTAAATTATGGAAAAATGAGATTAGTTTTTAGTTAAAAAAGCTTAAGGTTTGATGGTTACTCCATGCTTATTGAATACCCAAAGAAAAGTAAAAATTGATTAAAAAAACTAATCATTCTTTTAAAAAGAATGGAAGCACACATATACCTAATTAATCACTTGTTTTAGGTGGAAATATTGGAGGACATGTAATTCTTCACCCAATTAACTAAAGGAATACCTTAGCCATTTTAAACCTCGAATTCCAAATATATTAGAAGTTTGGTAGAACCTTTGAAAGGAAAGAGGAAAAACCCTGAAAAAATAAGTCTGGAATCATACTATACGCTAGAGGAAACTAGTGTTTTAAGTTGGGAGAATTCACAACCATTGATTTGACGAAGTGAGAAGATACAAAATGTTGGCGGATGATGCTACCTCCAGAGTAACTAAAGTGAGGTAGTATTTGGAATCCAATGGAGAGAGACATGAATCGATGAGGACTATAACACTCTTTCATACTGTAAAGCTCTGTTACCAAACTATAACGCCCCCATGCTGGGCCGTCATCCAACCCACTGGACGGGAAGATGCTACTTTGCGGAACAACATAATTTTATGCTTAATTAATAACATGCATTTAAAACAGGTTAAACACATTTAAACTCAGACTCGACACAAAATTACTGCTGACATAAATAATCCATGGAATTAACATTAATTCATATGCACAACAGAATACATGATAAATATAAATACACAGACATGCAAAACATAATTAAAACATCATCTGGTACTTATCTTTGAAACGATGGTAATTCCACCAACCACATACAAGCCTTCCAGGAACCTTCCAGCCTTAGACCACGCTGCTCATCAAGCTCAACAGTGGGTCACCCCCGAGCTGGGACTAAGCTCCACCCCAAGGTAAGGAATCCTAGGCTAGGCTTAGGTTATAGGGAAAACAACATAGAATGACTGGAAGGATTCTTCCCAGGATGCCATCTTATGCCCACTACTCTCGGACTCTCATTCCCCACATGCCTATTCCGCCCGGGAGTATACACCTTCACAAGAAAAATCCATCGGTGCTACACCTCCCTGTCTGGGTCTCGGCAATAGGCCAGATCATGAAGTCTCATAGCCCAAAGCTGGTGCTAGACACTCTCTAGATTAAATCACTTCCCAACAAACTCTCTCACCTAGAGAGAGTTGCTCATAGGACTGACAACCTGTCTCTTCCAACAACAATCACCTCCCTCACCTGGAGAGAGATTACACATAGGATAAGCAAGAACTCACACTGGCTAGTAAGCCACGCACAGTCTAGCATTGTGTGGCCACAACAGCCAACTGGGAAAATAGACACGGGCTTCCCAAACAGGCTCAACAATCATGAAATAGACTCACGGATTTGGTTTTGGGATTGCATAAGGTGTATAGAGATCCCAGGCATAGGCTCAAACTGTTCCGACAAGGAATGTACCGACTTCCTTAGGAATCAACACATGCTTTCGGCTTTTAGGGATGCATGGTTTAGAAGATGCACGAGGTCTCTTGCAGAGGTTGGACCCGGTTTATGCTCAAACGATCACGTAGAATAGAGGATCCCCCCACCACGGCTCAGCTAAACCATTGTATTTGCATGGGCTTGGGTTGACACTTGTCACCCATGAAGTTGCATGCTTCCATCAGTGTGCATTCCTCTGACCATTTGGAAGTCACATGTCATTCCAAAAGAAGTTAGGATAAAAACATATTACTCACATGGTCATTTTGGAATAATATTAAAATATTATTCCCAAGGACTTAAGCTCCTAGGCTTAACCCCTAGGCCCAACACTTATCCCCTCTTCCCACCTTCCAGCCTCTAATCCCTTGCCCACTCTATGGAAGCTTAGTCCTCCATCACTCATTCATGGTGTTCGGTCTGCACGCGGTAGTGTTTATATTTTATTAATGTTCTACATTGATACATGTACAAAATCAGGCTCTTGGCCTTCAACCCTTAGGCTCCCTGGCCTAACAATCACATAATCCCACCAAATTATATAAACTTGGCTCACCAACCTATAAAACATATTTACAATTTATTTCATAAACATGATTTACAATAGGGCTCAGCCTTGGGGACATTACAATCCCCTTCCCCTTATTTATGCACTGTCCTCAGTGCAACTTTCACATCATCTGCAAGCTTTTCAAAATTTTCAAAAATATGCGAGTACTCTGCCCACATAACATCTTCATGCTCCCATGTTACGTCCTCATGACCGTACCAGGTCCACTGGAACTTTACAAGCTTTATAGCTCGATTCCAGAGATGTTTTATTTTCCTATCCAATATGCGCACAAGATGCACTTGCAGGACACCTTCTGGTTCGACCTGAATCACATTCCAGTTGATAACATGATTAGCATTAGGTAAATATTTCTTAAGAAATGAAACATGAAACACATTATGTACAGTCATAGATGCAGGTAATGCAAGCATGTATGCAACTGGCCCAATCCTTTCCAGGATTTCAAATGGCCCACAAAATATTGCTGCCAACTTGGTGCAACTTCCCAGCTTCAGGGAACTCCTGTTAGTTTTCACTTTCAGGAAAACATGATCACCCACTATGAATTCTCGGTGGTTTATGTTCTTATCAACATAAATTTTCTTCCTGTCCTGGGAAACTTTCAAATTCTGTTTAATTTTGATCATTTGGTCCTCCATCTCCTTGAGAAACTCTGGCCCAACTACTGCTCTATTAGCTGGATTATCCTAGCTCACTGGAGTGTTTCACTTTCTTCCATAAAGTTCTTCAAATGGGCTCATCTTCAACGATGCATGATACCCATTATTGTAGGTGAATTCTACCAAATGCAGGTAGTCTTCCCATCTTGATGGTTTGTCCATCACGTACATTCTCAGCATGTCCTATATTACTCTATTCACCCTCTATGTTTGTCCATCAGACTCAGTATGATAAGATGTACTAAAGTTTAGATTCGTTCCAAATCCTTTGAACAATCCTTTCCATAAATTCGAGGTGAATTTCGAGTCTCTGTCAGACACAATCATTTTAGGAATTCCATGCAATCGTGCCACTTCCTTTAAGAAGATATCAACATCTGTTTCCTTGTGGGTGGTTTTCAGTGGAACAAAATGGGCAGGTTTTGTAGGCTTGTCCACCACAACCATGATTGAATCATGATTGTTTCTTGTTCTGGGAAATCCTATAATAAAATCCATGGTCACCACTTCCCACTTCCACTCAAGAATGGGCAAAGGCTTAAGAAACCTCGCTGGGTGCCTATGCCCAGCCTTAACTTTCTAGCACTCCATACATCTAGTGATGTATTCAACGATCTCCCTCTTCATACTCGACCAAAAGTAATGGCTTTTGACTGCTGTCACAGTCTTCTGATATCTAGGGTGTCCAACATAAGTCACATTATGCATTTCTTTTAGAATCACGAGTTTCAATTCCTAGACATTGGGTATATACACTCTGTCTTTATACATGAGTAATCCATCAACTTCCAAGGTGTAACTTTCCTTTTTCTATGGTCTCTCACGCTGCTGTAGCTTTGCTACTAAGTCTCTGTACTGCAAATCAACATTTGCATCTTCCAAAATTCTATCCTTAATATCAATATTGTACATGTTAATGGTTGTAGCATGTAAGTCATGCACTTTTCTGCTGAGTGCATCAACCACCTTGTTTTCTTTCCCCTTGATATGCTTGATTTCAAAGTCGTATTCACACAGAAATTCCAGCCACCTACTTTGTCTAGCATTTAAGGTTGGTTGATCAAACAAGTATTTTAGACCATTATGGTATTTTCTGAGTTCAAACATCCTTCCCATGAGGTAATGTCTCCATTTCCTCAGAGTGTGAACAATTGCTGCCAACTCCAAATCATGAGTGGCATAATTCTTTTCATGCTCTTTCATATTCCTAGACTCATAACAGATTACAAATCCATTCTGGTTGAGAACTCCTCCCAACCCTTCCTTACATGCATCTGTGCACACCAGGAAATCCATATTTGGATATGAAATCCTCAAGATTGAAGCGTTGGTTAACAACTGCTTCAAACGTTGGAAGCTCTTCTCACACTCTTCAGTCCACTGAAACATTTTCTCCTTCCTTTGCAAGGAAGTGATAGGGTGAGCTATCCTTGGAACTCTGCTATAAATCTTCTGTAGTAGCCCGCCAGACCCATAAAGGATCTAACTTCCACCACATTCCTTGGCGCTGACCATTCTTGGATGGCCTCAACTTTCTCAGGATCCACAACGATCCCTTCTTCTGAAATAATGTGCCCCAAGTAATGGATCTGCCTTTGGTAAAATGAGCATTTTCTCAATTTGGCATACAGTTGGTCTTCTCTCAACACTTGAAGCACCAGTCTCAGGTGTTGTTCATGCTCTTCCTCTGACTTGGAATACACTGAAATTTCATCCAGGAAGATTATGACAAACTTGTCTAGATAGTCCCTGAATACACCATTCATCAAGCACATAAAAACAACAGGTGCCTTTGACAGCCCAAAAGGTACCACTGTGAATTCGTAATGACCATACCTTGTTCTAAAGGTGGTCTTGCTGATGTCCTCATATTTTATTCTTACCTGGTGGTATCCCGATCTAAGATCTATCTTCGAAAATATTTTTGCACCCTTCAACTGATCGAAAAGATCATCGATCCTCGGCAGATGATACTTGTTCTTGACAATTACATTATTCAACTGTCGGAAATCAATGCACAACCTCAACGTCCCATCCTTCTTCTTCACGAACAAGACCGGGGCACCCCAAGGTGACACACTGGGATGAATGTACCCCTTCTTTAGAATCTCTTCAAGCTGCAATTACAACTCTTTCAGCTCTGGCGTGCTCATTCTATAAGGCGATTTCGACACTGGAGTTGTTCCACGCATCAAATTTATATAAAAATCGATGTCTCTCTTCGGAGGTACTCCAGGTACCTCTTGAAATACATCTTCAAACTCTGTAATTACTTCATGGTATCCAATATTTGGGACTTCATCTCTGAATGCTTCTTCCACACGGGCTGCCAATAATTGACAACCTTTTCTGTAGCACTTCTTCAGCTGCATTGCTGAGATTTCTCTAACCACCATAGCTCTGGGAATCCCTTGGAATGTTTTCCGATTCCTTTCCTCATCCAGGCATGTAAAATTATTGTTACGATAGTCCAGAAGGGCATGGTGCTGGTCCAACCAGTCCATCCCAATTAAGCAGTCATAAGAGCCTAAAGGTAGAATATTCAATTCAGCCTTAGTGCTCAATCCTTTCATGTCCACAGGACAGGACTTCACCAACTCAACAACTTTCCTCTTGGTTCCTGTAGCCAATTGTACTAACCAAGACTTTTCTTGTTTGCTTCTTGATAAATGCAAACTTTCCACCACCTTGGGATCTACATAACTATGGCTAGCCCCTGAATTGATTAAAATAATAAATGGTCGGTTGTTAATCATACCTTCCACTTTGATCATGTGCGATTGAAATTATGCTTGCTTGTTGTCCAGGGCTGCGTAGATACTTGGCATTATGCTGCCCATATCCTCCACTATTTCAGCTTGTTGAACATTATGGACAATTCTTTCTTTGCCATTTTTATGGGGACAATCTATGTATTTGTGGTTCCCTTTACATCCCCAACACTAAATGGGTGTCTGTCTCTTCCTTTGTTCCCCCACTTCAGCCGTTATCGGCTCTCTAAACGATAGATGTCCTTGAGGACTATTTCTGAAAAAGGGAGGTTTTATTCCCTTCTCCCTCTATTCCTTCTTAAATTTCCTATGGTCATCCCAATCCTTCCGAAAATGAGGCTTTTCTCTTTGTTGTTCATATAAGCATTTAGCCCTTCTTATTGTTTCTTCCATACTCTTAGGATCATCATACTGAATCTTGTCACCAATGGCAGGTGGCAGTCCACTCAGATACCTCTGAATCTTGATAGCCTCATCTTTGATGAATGGAACATACTTCAGTAGTTCCAAGAAACTTCGTTCGTATTCATCAATGTTCATGCTGCCTAGCTTGAGTTCAAAGAACTCCTTCATCTTTTTGTCATAATATCTTTTAGTCATGTATTTCTTCTCAAAATATCCCTTGAACTCCTTCCAACTGACATCCTTCTCTCTGATGTGTTGCACCTACACAAACTAATCCCACCACATGGATGATTTTCCTTTCAATTGATACATTGAAACTCTTCCTTCTGCATGAGCAGAATAATTCTACAGTTGGAAATATTTCCTCATGCCAAGCAACCATGTTTCAGGATCTTCCTCCTTCTTATGTTCTCCATCGAATGTTGGAGGCTTGATCTTGTTCATCTCTCCCTTCAATTCATCCACTCCAGTTCTTCGGTGTTTCCTGGTAGGGGACGGGCTTGAACTACTGTGTGCTTCCCTACTGGAATTCGTTGGGGAGTGACGAAGATGTCTGCTACCACTCCTCGATCTTATTTTTCTCTCAGGGGTCCTGCGACTCCCTGTTTTTCTTGTGTCACTTTCCTTTTCCAATTTCCTTTCTATTATTTCCAGGATATTCAACATCTTTAAGTTGAATTTACCCTACCTATCCCTGAATTTCATGAGCTTTCGGCTATCATCTTGGAAAGCCTGGGCATCTCTCTGCAATCCTTCAATGATTTTCATTATATGTCCTTCCTTATCTAATTCTCTTCCATGCCCATTGGAGTTCGATCCTTTGACTCCCAATTTAACATCCCTTCCTACCCTTTCGTCCTCATTTTCGGAGGCAATCTGCACCTCTTCCATTTCTATACTCGGTTGTCTTGACACTCGTTGAACTCTGCACACACAATGTGTAGTCAAACGAAGTTTTTCAAGCCTTGAACCCTTAATAAAAGCCACAACATTCATTAACCAACGTGAATAAGAAAACGTTTCAAATTCACTAAGTTTTTTGAGCCCTGCTTGGCTCTGCAAATTTTTGAGACTTCGGGACTTCGGGAATTTAGTTTTCAGGGTTTTTGTCTACGAGGATCCAACAGTTAAATCCTCGACACTTCTTATGTCCTTCAAAAATTTCAAGATATCAGAACTTCGATGTTTCAGGTTTCAGGGTTTTTGGTCCCCGGAGGTTCTCGCACTTGCTTCCCTTTTCAACTCCCAACTCCCGAACTTCCAACCTCTCTTCCCCTAAGCCCACAACATATTTGTCCGCAACCCCGGTAGGGATTTCGGGACTCAACACTTCGGGTTTTCGGGTCTTCGGTACCTGAGAGTTCACGATGCAATGACTCCCAACCCCATGTCACTCCAACTCCTGAATTTTGAAATTCCAATTTACTTTACTCTCCGAGCCCACAGCACAGTTGTCGCCCTTAACCACGGTGGTGCATGGTATGTTTAGGAGAGTTCACGTCACCTTCGGTGATGTCATCGGGTCCCACCATTCTCGCTTGTCTTCTCAACTCACTGGCACGTGGTACACACCCATGTGTCCACATCCATTCCAAGGAAATCCAACGATTATACTTCTCTCAGATCTATGGCACAGATCTTTTCCCTGTTTCGGGGTTTTGAGCATTGGGAGTTCGTGCATCCACACATCTCGAACTTTCGTTTGCCAAAATTCTGAAATTATTGTCTACTCTTCCACTTGATCAAACGGTCAAGTTCCTCTCTTACGATCTATGATGTTAATCATTTCGAAATTTTGGGTTTCACTATTTCACGACTTGCGAAAACAGGGTTCTTCCCCTTTGGTTTACCGGGTGCCGAAACGTCGTCCGGAAGCCACGTGCCCCCCCGATGGACGGTTTCAATGAATTCAGGATTTCGCGTATCGTGATTTCCACGTTCCTATGCAACTCGAAAGGGTTTTTAAACCTTGCGCACGTTTTCCATATCTAACGGTCACGAGGGTTCTTCTTTTCCCTGAACAGATCCTATGGCTCCAACACTTCTGGTGTGGAGTCCTCTCTCCTTGTGGCCATATGCCACCCCGGTTGCAGTTTCATAACACCGCTACACATCCTGAGCTTTGTAATACAGTCAAGTAACTCCTTGACACTCAAGAGCATTCAAAGGTCCGAAATTGGTCCTCCATACACAATTTCTCCTCCAACCCTCGGTCCAAAGACCACTCAACTGGCCCATCTAGGCTCATCTTCGAAACCTTGGCTCTGGTACCAAACTATAACACTCTTTCATACTGTAACGCTCTGATACCAAACTATAACGCCCCCATGTCGGGCCGTCATCCAACCCACTGGCCGGGCAGACGCTACTTTGTGGAACAACATCATTTTATGCTTAATTAATAACATGCATTTAAAACATGTTAAACACATTTAAACTCAGAGTCAGCACAAAATTACTGCTGACATAAATAATCCTTGGAATTAACATTAATTCATATGCACACTAGAATACATGATAAATATAAATATAGAGACATGCAAAACATAATTAAAACATCATCTAGTACTTATCTTTGAAACGGTGGTAATTCCACCAACCACGTACAGGCCTTCCACAAACCTCCCAGCCTTAGACCACGCTGCTCATCAAGCTCAGCAGTGGGTCATCCCCGAGATGGGACTAAGCTCCACCCCAAGGTAAGGAATCCTAGGCTAAGATGAAATTATGGGGAAAACAACACATAATGACTGGAAGGATTCTTCCCAGGATGCCATCTTATGCCCACTACTCACGGACTCTCATTCCCCACATGCCTGTTCCTCCCGGGAGTATACACCTTCACAAGCACAATCCATCAGTGCTACACCTCCCTCTCTGGGTCTAGGAAACAGTCCTAATCAGGAAGTCTCAGAGCCCGAAGCTGGTGCTGGACACTCTCTGGAAGAAACCACTTCCCAAAAAACTCTCTCACTTGGAGAGAGTTGCTCACATGCCTGACACCCTGCCTCTTCCAACAACAATCACCTCCCTCACTTGGAGAGAGATTACACACAGGATAAGCAAGAACTCACACTGGCCAGTAAGCCACGCGTAGTCCAGCACTGCGTGGCCACAACAACCAACTAGGAAAACATACACGGGCTTCCCAAACAGGCTCAACAATCACAAAATAGACTCACATATTTGGTTTCAGGATTGCACAAGGTGTATAGAGATCCCACGCACAACCTCAAACTGTTCCGGAAAGGAATGTATTGGCTTCCTTAGGAATCAACACAGGCTTTCAGCTTTCAGGGATGCATGGTTCAAAAGATGCACGAGGTCTCTTGTAGAGGTTGAACCCGGTTTACGCTCAGACGGTCACGTAGAATGGAGGAGCCCCCCCACCATGGCTCATCTCAGCCGTTTTATTTGCATGGGCTTGGGTTGACACTTGTCACTCGTGAAGCTGCATGCTTCCATCGGCGTGCATTGCTCCCACCATTTGGAAGTCACATGTCATTCCAAAAGAACTTAGGATAAAAAAATATTACTCACATGGTATTCTTGGAATAATATTAAAATATTATTCCCAAGGACTTAAGCCCCTAGGCTTAACCCCTAGGCCCAACATTTATCCCCTCTTCCCACCTTCCAACCCCTAATCCCTTGCCCACTCTGTGGAAGCTTAGTCCCCCATCACTCATTCATCGTGGTCAGTCTGGACACGGAGGTGTTTATATTTTATTAATGTTCTGCATTGATACATGTACAAAATCAGGCTCTTGGCCTTCAACCCTTAGGCTCTCTGGCCTAACAATCACATAAGCCCAGCAACTTATATAAAATTCGCTCACCAGCCTATAAAACATATTTACAATTTATTTCATAAACATGATTTACAATAGGGCTCAGCCTTGCGGACATTACAAGGACCATCGATCTATCAGAGAGTGACTCAGAAGAATTATGGATTGTTGGATCCAGTAAAGAGATTGTTAGACAAAGTGGTTATTGGAGGCCATGAAGGAGAAATGTAAAAATATTATGATGATAGGAAATATGAGGACTATAGATCCGCCATGAGGTATACCACAAGATCCTATCTGTTGTATCTAGAAATAATTTTCCCAAGGTTGAATATTTTAAGACCCTCATATGCAACAAGCCTTAACCATGAACATCACAGAGTCTGTAGGATCATCTGAACAAGGCTCATTTGAACCATCAAAGAGTGTGTGTTCAGAGTGAGTGTGTGGTCGTTCAAGCCATCGAAGCGTGTGTGGTCATTCAAACCGTCGAAGAGTTTGTGGTCAGAGTAGTTCATAGAGATGAAGCAGAGATGCTCGGAGGAGGGAGGGACTCTGAGAACAAAGGGATGACCATTGATTCATATGTGGGAGACAAGGAAAAATAGTAGTTAACCCTTATATTACAAATTGGTTTTTGTCAACCCTCATTGTTCTTGAACTATCTCCACCATTATAAGATTTTGTGAACCACTAATGGGTCTTAGTTCCCTAGACATGGTCCAAGGGGTGACAGTATTATATTAGGGAATAAAAGTCACTTTTAAGGCTCATTGATTATGGACATGGGCGCTAAACAAACTTGTGGGCCCTCCAAAGGGATTCTTTGTCCCATAAGCATAATATATGTGAAAATATGAAGATTTCAAATCATAGAGATGTCTCGTGGCCATAGCAACAGTTTAAGCATGAAAATAAATGTATGAGGTGCTAACCTATTCTTTCTAGTCCGATGGAACATGCACAGGGTCCATAATCACCACACATGTCCTATAAATGAAATATTGTTTTTCATAAACACAACATATGTGCCATTATGATATTGACGAAAGAGGATATGAAAAAGATACAAAATATTCATTTTTATGTAAAGAATATATTCAGTTCCTTTGAAAATAGAAAATATTATATAAAAATGTCAAAACTTTAAAACATTCAAGATGTAAATCTCTCCATGATATTTCCAACAATTAAAAAATCTCACAAAAAAAAAAATTATGGTATAATTCCATCCGTAAAAGGATCAATTTGTGGAGGACATGTAATTTTTTTGTTTATTTATAATTTACGGGTACATATTATATGATTAGGGGATAATTTCTATTTAACAAGGCGCTTAATGAATATGTATGGAAAAAATCATTTTTTTAAATCTTGAAAGAATATCCCTATCGTCGGGATAATTTTGAATATGCTACATGTATTAATCTTTCATGAAATTGTGCATACACATATATTCGTTTCATTACTAATAAAATATGTATTAATATCTCATGAAATTGTGCATACAAATAGATTCAATTCATTCCAAATATATAGTTCATTAGGAAAAATAATATTATGTTCAAATTATTATTTATTTTTCTTTCAAATATATCATAATTAAAAAAAATAACGATATTGTTTTTACTTGTAACTTTTTATTATCTTATTCGTTTAAAAGAGTTTAACTATATGTGGCTTTATAGGTTCAAATGTAGAATTTAAAATTAAATAAAATATCTTTTGTTATATTTAGGCCTTCATATTTTGCATTAACATTCAACCTATAATTTAAGGATTTTGTTTAAATTGTTTATTTGAGAGAATTGTGAAAGAAAATGTTGTAGGTATTTATTACCCTTATAACTTATCATTGAGACATCCAAGTTATTTTATCTTTGACTCATTCATTGTAAATATTTGGATGACTTGTGAAAGAAAATGTTAAAAATAATAATTTATGTCATTGGCAAGCCAAAAAACAAATTGGTGTTTGAGACCTTCTACATGTACAAATTTATCTTAAATTTTTTATACTATCAAAAGGTTTATAATTCTTAACTTTAATATTTATATAAACACTTAATCTTTATGCACATGTGCCTTAAACAAGTCTGTGGCCCTTGCAAAGAGATTCTTTGTCTCATAAAAATAATATGTGTGAAAATATGAAGATTACGAATGATTAAACATGAAAATAAATGTATGAGGTGCTAAACTATTCTTTCTAATATGATGAAACATCCATAAGATCCATAATTACCACACATTCCCTATAAATGAAATATTTTTTCCATAATCAAAATATATGTGCCATTATGAAATTGAAAAAATAGAATATGAAAAAAATACAACACCAGTAATGATTTATATGTGCCATTATGAAATTGAAAAAATAGAATATGAAAAAAATACAACACCAGTAATGATTTGCTCCCATCCTTGCGGCCATAGACCATGACCATCCAACAACCACCCTCTACGTTCGTGCGGATATTCGTCCTCCTGCCCCGAGAGGGTCGTTTCCGTTTCCGTTGTCTTCCATGCACATAGAATATAAGCCCATACAATATATGATACTAGCACAGCCGAATATATGCACATAGAATATAAGCCCATACAATTTCATATGATTTCTTCATGAGGATCTATATCCATGGTTACGAGGTTTCTTAATTTTAAGAAAACTAAGAAAACTATAACTAAAAACAAAAATGGAAAGGTGAGCAAGGTTAAGTGGAAGCATGCGTAATATAATGCATTATGCAGACAGAAAGTAATGCTAAGAGAGTATATATGTTTTTGTGTCCAAAACGACTAACACAACCGATTTTCTTTTGTATCCAATTATTTTGAAGATGAAGGAAGCGGGTGATTTCAATTCACAAACATCGTTCACATCTTCGTGCTCTGGTTGAAAGATCCAAATAAAGAAAGGCTTAGAGCAATGTGTCCTTGCGCCATATTTTCCCCAAAGAGATCCCAAGAAATTCCTCTTGGTACAGAGTCTTCGGAAATGGCCATGTTATCAAATTAATACATATTTATTTCATTTCTATAATGCATTCTACCAGCATATCATTCCAAAATTATTTTATAAATATCCACAAATTCAAATGTCTTCTTCATATTCATGACGAATTGTGTAATATTTTTCACACTTTCAAATATATTTATCGTGAACTCCGACAATTGCTCCATACAGGTGAATATATTTTGCGAAGTGAACTCCAAAAATTGTGCTTTAATGAATTGGATCGAAGAGGTGAATATATTTTCATTGCTGCACTTTGCTGAGTTCTTTAATTTGGTCTTATTAAAACGTTATGAGAAAATTGCTATCATGGTGCTCCGCGCAGATGAAAATCTAACATCAAGGGGAAATTTCGAGTACGTATTTTTTGAGTACGAGGTTCTAAGAGATTCCACTATAAACTTTCACAGAAACAACATGCTTGGCAAAGGAGGATTCGATGAATTTTATAAGGTATAATTTCAAACATGGATTTAATGAGTTTGTCCTAATATATGCCTTGTTTTCAGATCAATTATAATGAGTTTGGTGAGAAGGGAAGACGTATGGATGCGAAGGATGTTGTTGTTAAGAAACTGAATGGAAGAGATGAGAGTACTCAAGGCGCGGAAGAGTACGTCACCAGAATCTTGTTCGTTTACTTGGATGTTGCAGGCAAGGGAACCAACGCATGCTGGTTTACGAATTTATGTCAAATAACGGTCTTCACAAGCATTTGTTTTGTATGTATTGAATAATTTCTTGGCTAGGTTGCTCCCATAAAAGCTGTTGATTTCAGCATTTGAGTTTGTAACTTCTGAAATCATTTTTACCCCTTTGTACTTGTATTGAGGGTGCCAAATATTATTGTTGGAGGTACACAGGAGAGATAAGAGATGGTCTAATATGGGAAAACCATGTAGACATTATAGTTGGCACAACTCGAGGCCTCTCATATCTGCACGGGAATTCGAACATGTGCATTATACATAGAGATATCAAATATTCAAATATACTTTTAGACGACATATTTCATCCTAAAATAGCAGATTTTGGAATGGCTAGATTCTTCCCGGAAGGTGAAACCCATGTTTCTACCATAGTCCGAGGAACAATGTAAGTTGTGCAATTCATTCAGTAATTGTTCTCAAAATTGATATTCCTTATGAAGTAGAATCCTAGAATTAATTTTAGTTTCCATGAATTTGTTTCGAAGAAGAGGTTACACTGCGCCTGCCATTCATGGGAAATTGACAGAAAAGGTTGACGTTTATAGCTATGGGATCGTGGTTCTCATGATCGGGAGAAAGTGGTTCTCATGAATTGGTTTGTTTCTGTTTTAATAAATTTTCCATCAAATAAATTTGGTTTATAATTATAACATGATGCTCATTTAGTTCAAGGTATGACTTGATCAATATGTTGCAGGCTTGGAATAAATACAAACAGGCTAAAGTTTTGGATATTGTTGATCCAAAATTATGTAGTTTTAGAGCGAGAGTGATTTTGAAGGGAAATTACAGTAGTACAGGAATGTTTCAGCGACCCTTGTAACATACTAACGATAGTTATAATGCTACACCATATCTATAAATATAGATACCTTAGCGCCATGTAGACGAGAAGCCCCAGTTCATGGAAAAATAAATTATATTTGTTTTTTTATAATAAAATTAATGTTAATGAAATTAATAATATAATTGTTAAATAATTATACAAATTTATCATATGTAGACAACACTAGCAGATAGCGATTTCATTCACTTTCTATTTTAAGTGATACTTAAGACAAGATCTTGATAAATTAAAAGTACACACTTCTATCGTAAAGAAGAAAAGGTTGATACATATATCCCTTCTTTGGGTTAGATAAGTTTATGTGTGTTCCCCATATCACAAGAATGATTACTTTTAATTGGTGTAAATACATTTTTAATAAGAAAAGTTTCAACATTATGGTTTAATGATAGGGCGATCATACCAAATTCAACCAAATTGAATGGTTGGAAATATTATGGAGATATTTACATTTATGATTTTTTAAAGTTTTGACATTTTTATATAGTTTTTTATGTTTTTAAAGGAAAAAAATATTATTTTTTACATAAAAATGAATCTTTTGTATTTTTTCTTATCATCTTTCCTCAATCCTATAATGACACATATATTATGTTTATGGAAAAAAACATTTGATTTATAGGGCATGTGTGGTGATTATGGACCATATGCCTTTTCCACCAGAATAGAAAGAGTAGTTTAACACCTCATACATTTATTTCCATGCTTAAACTATGTCTATGTCCACTCTATCATTTGTAATCTTCATATTTTCACATGTATTATGCTTATGTGACAAAGAATAGCTTTGCAGGGCCCATAGGTTTGTTTAGGGCCCATGTGCATAATCAATGAGCCTTCAAAGTGTCTTTTAGTCACTAACATAATAATGTCACCCTCTAGACCATGTCTAGGGAACTAAGACCCATTATTGGTGCACAAAATCTTGTAATGGTGCCTATATTACACCCGTGGACCAAAGATTCCCTTTATAAGGCCTTCGTGGTGGTTTGGGACCCTCTAAATTGACTATTAACCCTAAAAACATACTTTATGGCCTAAAATATTTATGCTCTTCCTTAGACCATGGCCATAGATTGGATACCTTTCCATGGAAAGTGAAACCTTGTAATGACACCTATATTACACTTGTGGTCAAGAGATTCTATTTATAGGGTATATATTGTGGTTTGAGACCCTATGCATGCTCCATGACTCCTAAAAGCATTGTTTAGGACTTAAAAGTGTATTTTAGGCCCTAAGATGTCACTTTTTATCCTTGGACCACATCTAAGGCATTGCGAACCATCTTTATTGTGAAAAAACTTGTAATGGTTCTCCTATCACACCTACAGGTGAAAGCTTCCCTTTACATGACTCCCTTTGCATGATCTTTGTCGTGGTTTTTTTTGCCATGTAAATGTTCCATGAACTCTAGAAAACATATTTCAATCCATAATACATTATTTTTCAGGATCAAATCATATCGAGTCTTCAACACTCAATTCTAGTGCATGAAACCTCATAATGGCATCCATATTACACTTCTGTGCTAAATTTTCCTTTTAGGGAGCATTTTGAAAATTTAAAACCTTTCTTAGAAAGTTTGTTGTTGTATATCTTGATGTTAGTCTAATATTTAGCAAGACCAAATAAGAACATTTGTAACATGCATTTGGAGAAGGTGATGAAAAAGTTAAGGATGAGAAGTTGATAGTAAGTATGAATCTAAGAAAGTATATTTTTGGAGGAGGAATTGATCTATACGGGGAAGATGTTGTCATGTTAGGTTATGTTAGATAAGGTTACATTAAAAAAAAAATAGTTTAACTATAAAAAAATTAACAATAATAAAAATAAAGTTAAACAATCAAACATCTAAAATATTAGTTTTTTTGTAATAAAAAAAAAAAAAACCTTAAGAAATTAGATCCCTTTCTGTACTTGATAGATCCGAATTTAAGATAAATCTTTACTTATCTTCATTTTTTAAATGAAAAATCATCAAAATAAAACATTCTATTGTAGAGCACCCACCTTTATTGAAAAAAAAAAAAAACTTTAATATCATAATATATCATATAGTCATCTCAAAATACTATATTACAAATTCATCTTTAACCTAAAATAAAAATAAGTGGTAGGAATTGGAATCAGCCTTGTGTCAAGGGAGTAGTAATTGTAAATTCAGCCAAAGACAATTTAAACAAAATACTTAAATTATAGTTTGAATGTTAATGCAAAATATGAGGTCCTAAATATAACAAAAGATATTTTATTTATTTTTAAATTATACACTTGGAGATTAATCACCATATATTTGAAATGAATCTAATCTATGTGTATGCACAATTTCATGAGAGATTAATACATGTAGCATACTCAAAATTATCTGGAAGATAGGAATATTGATAAGATTTAAAAAAAAAATGAAGTTTTCCATACAAAAGTTGAATATGAAGTAGCCAATTCACTAAGCACCTTGGTGAATAGAAATTGTCCCCTGAAAAAATATTTGAACATTAAATAATGTGCATGAGTCATATAATGTGCACGCCTAAAATTATAAATAAACATAAAAATTACATGTTCTTCACTAATTTATCATTTTAAGGATGGAAAATTTACCTTAATCTTTTTTTACTTTTTGAATTGTTGGAAATATTATGGAGAGATTTACATCTCTCATGTTTTAAAATTTTGAATTTTTTATATAATTTTTTCTATTTTCAAAGGAAAAGAATATTATTTTTTTACATAAAAATGAATCTTTTGTATTTTTTCATATCCTCTTTTCTCAATCTCATAATGGTACATATATTTTGATTATGGAAAAAAAATTTAATTTATAAGGCATGTGTGGTAATTATGGACTCTATGCATGTTCCATTAGACTAGAAAGAATAGTTTATCACCTCATACATTTATTTTCATGCTTAATCATTTGTAATATTTATATTTTTACACATATTATACTTATGGAGGTTTGTTTAGGGTCCATGTGCATAAAGATTAAGTGTTTATATAAATATTAAAGTTAATAATTATAAACCTTTTGATAGTATAAACATTTTAAGAAAAATGTGCACATGTATTTAATATATATATATATATATATATATATATATATATATATATATATATATATATATATATATATATATATATATTGAGTGGTTTAATGGTTAAGGAAATGTCTTTCCTCCTTGAAGATCACAGGGTCAAATTTGGAGGGAGGTAAGTCATGTCTCTTGTCCCACAAACAAGGGGATCTCAAAAACTAACTTGGTTTTTGGCTTAGCCATGACCTAAATTATTATTTTTAACATTTCCTTTTACAAGTATTCCAAATATTTGGAATGAGTGGGTCAAAGACAAAATCACTTGCATGTCTCAATGATAAGTGATAGAGATAATAAATACCTACAACATTTCCTTTCACAATCCTTCCAAATATTTGCAATGAATGGATCAAAGCTAAAATAACTTGGATGTCTCAATGATAAGTGATAGGGCAATGATAATAGGGGTAATAAATACCTACAACATTTAGGGGTAATAAATACCTACAACATTTCCTTTCACAATCCTTCCAAATATTTGCAACGAATGGATCAAAGATAAAATAACTTGGATATCTCAATGATAAGTGATAGGGGTAATAAATTCCTACAACATTTAGGGGTAATAAATACCTACAACATTTCCTTTCACAATTCTTCCAAATATTTGTAACAAATGGGTCAAAGATAATTTTTTCCCATAAATAAGGAGGTCTCATACAACCAATTGTCACTATAGTCCAATTGTATATTCGACCAAAAACAATTTAAACAAAATCCTTAAATTATAGGTTGAATGTTAATGCAAAATATGAAGACCTAAATATTAAAAAAGATATTTTATTTAATTTTAAATTCTACATTTGGACCTATAAACTGACATATAGTTAAATTCTTTTAAAATGAATAAGATAATAAAATTTTACAAGTAAAAAAAATATCATTATTTTTTTAGTTATGGTATATTTGAAAGAAAAATAAAATAATAATTTGAATCTACATGTATGCAGTTTCATGAAAGATTAATACATGTAGCATATTCAACATTATTCCGAAGATAGGGATATTGATCAAGATTTAAAAAAATGAAGATTTCCATACCCAAGTTGAATATAAAGTAGCCAATTCATTAAGCACCTTGATAAATAGAAATTATCCCTTGAAGAAATATTTTAAATTTAAATAATGTGCATGATTCATATAATATGTACCCGTAAATTATAAATAAATAGAAAAATTACATGTCCTTAACAAATTTATTCTTTTGAGGATGGAATTTTACCTTAATTTGTTTTTTTTTTGTGAGATTTTTTAATTGTTGGAAATATCATGGAGAGATTTACATCTTTGATGTTTTAAAGTTTTGACATTTTTATATAATTTTTTCTAACTTCAAAGGAAATGAATATTATTTTTAACATAAAAATTAATTTAACGACTGTGATTCCTTCAAGCTCAAAACATGGGTTTTATACCTATTAACAGTCTAAAACTAGACTTTGATCATTCAAGAAATTCTTCTAAGAAAATTCTAGGGATTTACAAGGCTCTTAGGATCTCTTGCCTTGCTCCAAAAATGCTAAATCATTCCTATTTCACCACTTTAGGTGGAGATTCACAGCTTGTGAACTACCTATACTAGGAGAGGGGATTCCATAGAAGCATTAAGACACTCTTAACCACACATAGGCCTCTCTCAGGAACAGATGCATTCCCATTCATATGTCATGACATGTTGTCCATTCTTCCTAGGGGGTATTGTGCATTCTTATTTTATAATTTTGTTCCCTTTTCAAAGGCATCACATATGGAAATATCCATAGCACATCTACATGCTTATATGATTCAATTATATTACACAAGATATATGAAATACTTATTTTTTTACAATATATACCAACCAACTCACTGTGGGTGTTCTCCTTTCCACCAAACCATAGGCTCTTCATGCTCAATCACTTTGGTTGTAGGCCACCCCAGTGCCAAGCCATGATATCACCAAGGAACTTTCTATGCTCACCTATCCTAGTTCGTTCCTCTTCAAGGTTTATCAGATGTCTTCAAATATCAATCTCACAACCTCTCATCCTGGGATAGGTTCTTGGGTTCTCATACCAGTCTTGCGACCATATAAATTCTTTGAGACTCCCTGAAATCTCCTTGAGTTATTTCCCCGTGCATCGTTTTCCTGGTCTCCCCCTATCATGTCCCTTCATGTGTTCCTTGCAAGTAATCTCCTAGGAAGGTTCTCGACCTATCCCCCCCCCTTTCATCTATCAGAAGGCACCCGTGGGTCAATCATGTGAACTCGTGAGGTATTTATTGTTTTCCTTTGGCTCACAGTTGTTGTTATCCTATTCAGACCTCCATACTCCCATTCATTGAGGGTGGTTGGTTTCTCAACCACCAATCCTCCCTCATTAACTGATTTTCCTTGAAATTGGGGCTAAGGTAAATAATATGTTATTTCTAATTGAATTATTTTAGCAAAGGGGAAGTGAGTCATATTAGCATAATGAACCCCTCTCTAGGTTTTACCATTCTTTCCCTTGATAGTATCATGGTCAATACTTTAAGGCTTCACCCTCAAATTCAATTATTAGTATTTACAATTAAACAATGTTATAATTACAATATTGACATGCCATTTCAAGGAAAGCATAAAATATGATAAGTTACATTATGGGGGAAATAGGGTTCTTACAATCCACTCCCACTTAAAGGAACATCGTCCTCGATGTTCTTTTCAGCAACACCTGTCCTGCCATTAACTTTCAATTGCTTCAAAAATGTTTTCTTCTTCTTGATCTAGATCTTTCCTAGACTCTTGAAATTTAGCATATGCCTACAATATTTTCAAACAACAAGCACATTTAGTCCAATATCATGCAAAAACATTTTATTGTTGTTCATAACTCAAGGAGAAAAATTTCACATATCAACATAGTACTTATCTATGTATTTCATGGATATGCGTCCATATGGATTTCATACTCACTAATCTCATTGTTTTCCTTGTCATACCCATTGTTCGCATGATCCCAGTCAACAAATGAAAACAATTTCAAAGACTCCATCAAGTCTTACACATGAGCTATTGAAGTCCCCCCTTCCTTGTGGTCACTCACCTTTCAAGCTCAAACTCAAGCACCCCCTTCTCTACTATATAGTCCCTCAGGCAATCCATATTTACTTTGCAACATTTATCGAACAAGAAGAGTTTCAGGGAGTTCGTTGAGTCTTACAACTGAAGAATCTCCCAAGATTTATCTATTGAGGCGTCCCTCTAGCTTTCTCTGATCAAAGTGTCTCTTCGGCTCGTGTTACCACAAAATAACATTATTTATAGACATCATGACTCATCACATAGTTCTTTTTTCTCAACAATGCCCCTCTTACATGCTTTTGTAATTGACATAAACCATCTGTCCCTTCAGGAAATACATGTAATATCACCTGTATCACATGCATATAATAACCGTGAGATACTATCATCAATTTATCAATAAATTATTTCTTTCAAAACTATTAACCATCGATTTCCCATTCCACTTTTCAATTTCCAGATATGTTCCATATAGGAACCAAACTTCACAAGTCTAAGACTTCCTTCTCGTGGCAGTTTGACTCTTTATATTCAACAACATTGGTATCCCTTATGGTCCTACCATGTTTTTCTATCCAATACCATCTTTCTTGTAGTTCATTGTTTATACAACCAAACAAACTGTTAGTTTCTCATGTATATATATTCTCACTACAAACTTATAGTGGCTTCCAAGCTATTTCAAAATCTATGCATACTAACAATTATATCGCATTTATCAATTAAATGAAGGGAACTATCTTTCCTTACGCATGCATCATTTCAGCAACCAAGCTTTTTACAAAATGAAATCAATCATTATATGGATTTTATTCAATGTTCCAATGCCCATGGCCACATTCACACACAATGCACCCTTGCATTGATTTTAGATTACTACCTTTTCATTTTAGGCACTCTATCCATGGTGTGTTGTGACTCGTCCAACTTCTCACCACATGGATTATCTATCCACGTTCATTATTACAACAGGGTTGTTTTTCCTACTTTAAATTGATCACAGTCCTCAAATCAACGTAATATGATCTGAAATAAAAGTTTAAAATGAAGGCATCCAAACATTCTTCTCCCTCTAGTCCCAATATAGTGTGTCAATCTCGATATAGTGTCGTCGAAGTGGTCACCAAAGAGAGAAGAATCCTGATATGGGAACTCATAACGTCTTTCCTTATGCCCTCTCGCTCATTGTTGTTGCTATCCCAATCATACCTCCTTGCCCCCATTCATTGAGGGTGGTTGGTAATTTCTCAACCACTAATCCTCCCTCATAAACTAATTTTCCTTGAAATCAGAGATAAGGGAAATAATTCGTTATTTCCAATTCAATTATTTTAGCAAAGGGGAATTGAGTCTTCTTATCATAATGAACCTCTCTCTAGGTTTCCCACTCTTTCCCTTGCTAGTATCATGGCAAGTACTTTAAGGATTCACCTCCAAAGTTACTTGTTTCCATTTACAATTAAGCAACGATATAGTTACAATACTTGAATTCCATTTTATGGAAATCATTCAATATGATTAGTTACAGGTTGGGGGAAACAAGGATCTTACACCTTACTCCCCCCAACCTCATTTAGTCCCCAAGACCCATTTTTGTTTATGTGCAATAGTTTAAGAACATACATGCACTTTCATAAATGTACAGATGCTTTAAAAAATGAGCACACTTTCAAAAACATGCAAATGGTTTAATGCATGTGCATTTTGAAAATTGTGTGTGCACTTTTATAACATAGTACATGGAGGCATTCCCGAGAATATGTGGAGATTTGGTAAGGGATGAAGCAATTCAAAAAAGAACATGTGTTTATTTCTATAGTTCATCCACATTCCTAAAATTTTAAATCAGTACACGTTCCCATTGCAATAAATTTGGAAAGAAACTTCTTGTACCCTCCCAACAACATAGAGATGGAGAAAGCTAAGGAAAATTGTTCAATAAATAATCTTTTTTACAATAGTTATCCTAACAAGTTGAGTGTAGAATTTATGAGATGCCCAGTGATCTTCCACATACTGCATGACCCGAATTATGTTTGGAATGAAATGAAAGCACAAATATTACATTGAAATAAATACTCATGAAAATTGCGAAATAGAGAAATACAACAATACTTGATTTCTATTAATGAAAGAACTATAGAGAGACTGTAAAAATAAAGAGTGCAAGACTCCCTAGAATGGTGGCAACTTTATCTCTGAGAAGAGATGTAATAGCTACGCTCATTTAGAAGAAGATGATTACAGTGAGGCTCTGAAGGCCTTTTTGTGTTAAACATGAATGCCAAAACCCTAGACATCCAAAACCCTAACCCTAAGAGATGAAATGCCAAAAGTCATGTGGGTCCATTTGGGTAAGTTAGTACATTAACTTCTCGGGGTCGTAAATTTTGCATACGATCTCTATTTTAGGCGTGTGATAGCCCGTTGGAAAGGTATTTTCGATAAATACACATTACGCCATCAAATTCTGACTATGTCTACAGTTTGATTGTGGTGAGCCAATATAACATTGTTTATGGCCCCAAAATGACCCTGGAAGTATAAGAAGATGTGTTGACATGAAAACATACAAAATAAGCTAGTTGGATTCGATGGGAGGCCATCAATATCCACTTGGAAGATGTGTAGGGCTCCAGACAACCCCAAAAGTGTAGAACCCTCAATTACAAAGAAGTACAAAAGAACGTGGTGAACTAAAAACTGACAAAAGGAGCGAGTTGGAACAGGTGGGTGGCCACCAATATCCACCTAGATCACTGCAATAGCTCCAATTCTTTCCATCATTTTGGTTTAGGTTTTATGACATTTGTTCCTTATTGAAGAGAAGCATGCATGGGGGAATGAAACCTTAAGGTTCCCTAGTTGTTTGTGATGTACATATATCCCTTGTTACAAAACACAGAATGAGGGGTTTCATTTTATTGAAGAAGCACTCTAGAAACATATAGACAAGACAAGAAATGTCATTTTTACACTTATTCTTTCTTATAAGTGTTAGAAACCATATCTAGAGAATCGATGCATACCGTGGATCATTTCTCCCCCCATTTTTTCAAAACATGAATTGTTTCTTTTGCCAATCTTCAAATAATTTTCTAATTATTTTTAATCAAAGAAACTAAAAAATAACTAACTCTAATGTGTTCCCACTAAATAATTGAGTTTAAAATAAGAATAGCTTCTCCAATCTTGATGTGTCTTGTGCTACTCTTTCCAACAAGGAAAAACACCAATTCAAAGGCCCATTTCCCATTTCTTGAGTTTTATTGTAAATATTGTGAGATCAGGAAACTCGATTACATGATGATAATGTTATTTTCTCTAACTCACATACCATATGATACACAGTTGTAACAGTTTCATACCATATTATACACAGTGGTAACATGTTCGGGTAGTGAACTTTTTGTGTAATGTGCGTTTATTTTATCCCTCGAGTTTTAGTCTTAGTCATGGCGTTCCACGAATTTCATGATTGAAATAAATTCAAGTGGACTGGAATTGAATTTCAAATATAATTTACATTTATATCACTTCAATTTATGAAGTAAAACCTAACTTATATCCAAAATATTTAATAAGATATTCTTTTAAATATATTAACTTTTTTTAATATTAATAAGATATTCTTTCAAATATATTAATTTTTTTTAATATAGAGATGTAATTCTCATTTTTACCATTATATTAGTAAGGGAAATCTTACCTCACATACATTTAAATTTAAATTTTTTTAAATTATATTAAATTTTATTATATAATCTTCTAATGTACAATTTTGTAAAACTTCATGATCAGCCAACTGAACACAAAGTTAGTGTCCAATTTTATTACATAGTTTTCCATTGTTCAATTTTTGTAAACTTCTTGAGGTGACTTCGACACAAATTAGATTCAAGTAGTTGAGATGATGAAATGAATTAAAAATCATATATATAGTTTGAGTGGGTTTAATAGTTAAAAACATATATTTTTTCCTAAAAAATCACATATTTAAATCGAAATTGAAGCAGGATATATATACCTCCTTATATTTTATTAGTCAAATCAATGAACTGAAAAAATTTTATACACTAATTTGATATTTAGCTTGACAAGTGAACTTAAAAACTAAATTATTTATTTATTATATATATATATATATATATAAATTTTTATTTTGTTTATATATATATGAATGAAACAGATAGGGTACGGTAGTACGGAGACTTGAAAGACAAGATGAAAAGGGAAATTGCGATATTGAGTGCCGCATAGAGATGCCGAAAGCCGGGGTTACATCTGTGTTATCCGTACAGATGATGAAAGCTGTGGCAAAGACAAAATATTTAGTGAAGAATTTTCTCACCACTCTTGAAATGCCATGTGTGCAGAAACAAATTGTTTATTAAATACAAATTCTCGTAGAGTTGATGAAATGTCGTGTTAAAAAAGGTGAAATAGAAAGCCGAGCGAATTCTTCACTAAATACAAATTGTAGTAGAATTTATGAAATGTGTGTTAAAGATTAAGACGGTGAGAAAATGAGCAGATTTGATTGTAGGACTTGACATATTATATATATATATATATATATATATATATATATATATTTGGTTGGTTTCATTTTTATTTTTTAAGATTTTGAATAGATTTATACATTTGGAAATATAATTTTATTTTTTTTCAAATTCTAATCAGAAAGAGGTAAAACGTTTCAACTACGCTTAAGAAAAAATATAATAGACGAAAAGATGTAAACGTTTTAACTACTCTTAACAAAAAAAAATACAATCAAAAAATACAATCGAAAAAAAGAAAAGATGTAAAACGTTTCAACTACTCTTAAGAAAAAAATACAATCGAAGAAAAGAAAAGATATAAAACGTTTTAACTACTCTGAAGAAAAAATACAATCGAAGACTAAACAAAGACTGGAGCATTGAGAAAAAGTGGAGAAATTCTTCATTTTCAATATCTGCAATTGTGTTTTCCATAGATTTCCTCATCATCAACATCTACGAGAAGTGCGTATGAAAGACGGTGAGAAAAGTGAAATCACTATATGAGTGGGGCATGGAGAAAGAGTGGAGAAATTCTTCCATCTCAATATCTGCAATTGTCTTTTCCATAGATTTCCTCGTCAGCAACATCAAGCAGATCTTGAGTTGGGGATTAGCTTGGGACGATGTAATAAGTTCAGCAAAATCTGATTTGAACAAAAAATTGGTCAACATAAGTCTATTATATGTTGCAATTATGCAATTTGCATATAGATTCATTTTCGAATCATTGCCACCCCGCCATGTTAAAAGAGCTCCATGAAATTAGTTTTAAGATAGAGATATATGTATATAAGGGAAGCACGCTCTCTTGGGAAGGAAATTCCTCTCCTAAGTTGCAACAAACAAGAATTTTAAGGAATTTTGGAGTAAATCTAGAATGGGGTTACAAGAGATGGGATGGGTTATACATATATGCTAAAATTGACCAGACTAAGACTAGACTCATAACATATAGAAATTCAATAGTAAAATAACTGAAAACATCAGTGTGGAATGACCAAAACACCCTTTAAATGTAAGTGAAATGGACAACACCGTTGTGGAATGACTAAGACACCCTCTAAATGTAAGCGAAATGGATAAGTGTGAAAAGTTTGAAGGCTACCCAAAATTTAGGTGGCACAAGCTTTAAATATTTAGTGTTAAACAAGTTGGTAATGTTGCAATATGATAAGTGCTATAATGAAACAATTCTTGCAAGCAACGTGAGGTTCTATTGTTCTATATGGAAAGAATGGAAAGAAAGTAGAATATTCTCATTGAAAACATTGAAATCTTAACTTTGATCTAGGTATTTTTTTAAGCTCTTAATCAAGGGTTACAATGAAAAAATAGGCCCATGATCCTATTTTTTCACTTTTATTGTTGTGTACACACAAACAAGAGCTTGATCCAACATTTAACCTCGATCCAACCTTAGAGCACTTACCAAGACACTACACCATGGCATCTAACAAAGAGGTAGGTAGTTCTTTTTAAATAAATTACAAAAATTATTTAATTAAAATTGAACTTATTTATTGCAACTTTATCTACCAATTATATTTATCTTACTAGCTTTTCTATTTTTTTTTATTTAAATTGTATCAACCAACAATGTTTATGTTAGTCAATTTTATTTACATAAATATATTTTTTTCAATCCTCAAGTAAAGTGACAAAAAAACTCACAACATAAAAGTTGTTAGTTTTTCTTTTTAATTTAATTAGTTTCAAATAATCAATTGGTAGAATAAATGATTTCAAATGTTCTTTCCAATTGTGTGATGGGGAACTAGAAATGGTATCAATTTTTTTCAATCCTCAAGTAATGCACAAAGTATTGATGATTTCATTAATGAAAACTAGCACAAAAAAAAACTACAACTTACATATTACTAAGTGGAGATAGAATAAAAACTTTAAAACAAACCATCTTACTAATAAACATCAATTAAAAGTGATGAAAAAACAACAATCAACTTGTTTATCATCGTTATTCACATCAAATGACCCTTGCATGTGAGGCAAACTATAGTTGGTCTACAATGGGATTTGAACCATTAAAACAATGAGGAATACCTTTAGAAATCATAGCTACTTAAAATATGCATTAAAAACATTGACATCGTTGAGTTTGGGATGCTCTTTATCCTTAGAATTGGAGGGCTTGATCGAGAAAGCTTTCCAAGTGGTCATGTTGGAAGAACTCATCTATCTATGTCATTCTCGATCTCTAAAATGATAGATTTTCATGCTCGAAACATGAAAGAGAGATGAAGGTTGTGTTGTTTTTGTGTGGTAGAAACAAGGAATGATCAATGTGCAGATTGAATCTCGTGCTCAACATTTTTCTCTTGAAATGAGTTTTCTTCTTTAACTCATTGTCTATTCACCCTAGCAATCTCCTTGCATTAAGAGACCACCTACACATTTTCAAAAACCAATCAATATCAATTTAGTCCATATGTGAAACTTCAAATACAACAATTCAATAAATTTGAAACTTGTTAGTGCATGACAAATCTACATTTAATAAAAATGTCATTCATGATAAGTAAGAGGGCGATGATTTTCACATGAGAGGAGGGTCTCTCCAAGTGGTAAATAGGGTTTTTCCATGGTGATATTTGATCATAGAAGGATTGGAGAATCGATACGAAGGAGGATGAACTATATTTTTTAGTAGACATAATGGAGGGCCAACAAATCTATTCCAAATCTGGGATTGCTATATCATGAGACACGTTGGACCTTGGTAGGATTTATTATCTAGGGTATCATTTTCTAGAGAATAATACTATAGCCATTTTAGGTGAGTTGAATCAGGAGTTGACATGACCTGGATAAAGTGCCGCAAGGTAGTATCTCATACTGCAAAATTCATCTTCTTCACAATCTATTTAAAAGGGGAATAGAAGGACACTGCAACCACTACAGCTTCTCCCCAAGCACCTTCTATCCAACAGGAGCAGGTCGACAAGGTTGCGACAAAATACAAAGATTCCTTCTGCACACCGTCCTCTCATGTCGCCCGACATGTTGAAAAGCCTTAGCCTCAAGAGGTTCATGACAGACTTCCACAAACTGAGCAGCGCGATGTCTCCAACAAGGCAAGCAGCTCACCAAGATACAGATTCAGCAAACGTTTTTCCCTCTCCCCCGGGAACTCAACGCAATGGAAACCATTGCTTCCCAAGGAGGGAGGATTGATCCAAGTGGATATCGGTGGCCACCCACCTTTTTTGAATGGCTCAAAACAATTTTCTGGCAATTTTGGCAATTTACTATTTTTAGCAGGCTTTAACTTCCGGGGCCATTTTGAGGGCCCAAATGAAGGGTTTTCAAGATAGGGGTTCTCAATGATAGCCAAAGGAATGATTGATCCCCCAAAATGAATCTCCTCGACGATACCTTTCCCACGAGCTATCACACGCCTAAAATGGAGATCGTATGCAAAAGTTACGACCCGGGAAGTTGATGTACTCACTTACCTAAACGGGGCCCACATGAATTTAGGCGCTTCATCTCCTAGGGTTGGGTTTTTGGATGTCTAGGGTTTTTGGCATTCCTACTTATTGTAAAAAGGCCTTCAGAGCCTCATTGTAATCATCTTCTTGCGAATGTGAGTAGCCGTCACATCTCTTCTCAGAGATAAGCTGCCATCATTCTAGCGAGTCTTTCACTCTGCATTTTTACAGTCTCTGTACATTTCTTTCATTAATAGAAAACGTGTATTACTGTATCTCTATGTTTATGGTTGCATCTCTGATATATTTATGTTATATTATTGGATATACGTGATATCTCTGTGCAATTATTTATTATATCTCTGCTCTCATTTCGTGCCAAAAATAATCTGGATCATGACATATTATGGATTTATGCCCATGGGAAAAGTGGAGGAAAGGGTGAGGAGACCCTACAGTGATCCTTCAAAGGCTCATCAATTCCCAATTGCCTCACCCCATGAAAATATTTATGACTTCGATCCAACATATTTGTAGACATTTATCTTGTACTGAAAATAGGATGGGGGAGAGATGCATTCAAGGTATTTTGTTGCAAACCCTCATACCAAGTTTAGTAATGAGGTCAAAACCCAATGTAATTGTGTAGTGAAAAGAAAGGATGGTTTCTTTATCTCTAGTTTTGTTATCAAAATGTTGGATTGGAAGATTATGAGTAGACTCGCTTCCTTTCATTTTTGAGGTTCTAGGGTTACATTCTTAGGAGGGATCAATGAAACCCAAGAAATGCAAGTGTATAAAAAAGGGTCAAGAAATAATTATCCTAAACTTAAGAGGAAAAACAAAATTAAATGATATAATGGAGATGGGGGATCAAGCCTTGGTAGGCCGATTTATTTTTAAAAGAATGAGGAATGAGTAATTGAAGGCTTAGAAATAGATCAAATTTTAAATTTTAGTGGAATGCATCCCATGAACCATGATATTTGTCAAAGGATGGTTGGTTTTGGTGTTTAGGAAAATAGAAGAAGAAAACAAAATTTTGCATCATCTCTAGAGATGGGGCTCACAAACTCTATTATTAAAGAAATGAAACATTGAGTTTGATGCTAGATCGAACAATGTGGATATTCTACTCGTGTAGGTTTGAATTCTTGGGATTACTTTGATTTTTTGGTCCAAAGATGGTTTCGAGGAAATAGCCAATGATTTAGGAAAATATTATGAAGAAAACCTAACACGTATAGAAACATGATACTATGGAATGGTTTGCATTATGGTCATGTTGGAGGTTAGCAAAGGTTTGCAGAGACAATCAATATCCATAGGGGTGTTTATATTTTTCATTTTAACCTGGACTACTAAAGAGTAGCCTTCATATGTGTGAGTTTCCACTATTATCGGCACCTAGTTACATACTATAACTACCCAATCTATGAGAATATCTGGGAAACAAGAAAAATTTCTATAGGTTTGGATATGGTCGAATAGGAAATAATCCAAATTTATAGAAGAAAACAATATGTTGCGGTCCGAGTGACCCCTAACAGTCATCATTTTGGGCATATAGAAGAAGATTTACAAACCTCAAATCCAGGATATCATAAGGATCCAAAACTAGAAACAATTAGTGATAACAAGTATGCTAAGAAAAAATGTGGCAAGACACACTAGTCTCACTTTTTATCTCAAAGTATTTCTTTAGAAAATATCATTTTTGGGTCTTGGGGAAATGAGTTTGGAACAAAATTTTCAAAATATCCCAGTGATTTTTTCCTAGTCTATCTAGAATAAAAATTCCTAACCCCCCTCCCCTCATACATATTCCTAGAACTACATAGGTATTGTATGTCGGTAAAGGTCTTGAAGGATCCTTTGAAAACCCTAGTATTGGCTTTGACTTGGATGGGAAGGATATGCATGTTTCCAATCCTTTGAAAATAGTGAAGTTGTTGATCTCTTTTCTTGTCCACGACAAGAGAAAACCCCATAGGTAATTCTGATGGGAATTAGAGATACCCTCTTCATTTCTATAGAGGTGATGCTCCTTTATTTCTCGCTCACATAACAATTATATCAATATTTATAAACATGAGATTTTTCCTCCATAAACATTTAATACATGTAAGTGGAACAAGCAAAGAAAATATGAAGGGAAACATTTTCAATCATATGAAAGGAAAACCAAATTACTCTTATTCCACGATAATCATTTCCCATATCATCGCACGAGAAAGTAACAAATTTGAAGCAATACAAACAAAACATAGAGCAACAAAGATGGTCATTTTCATAGAACTTTAAATTATTTTGTGACATTCATATCAAATAGATGTAAAGGAAACTCATTCTCAAGATTTCATGCTCACATAAAATTTAGAAACCACAAAAGTCATGAGTTCCATAATATCTCTCTGTGGAGTTAAAATAATGAATATAAATTGATTGTTCAAGATCAAGCACAATGTATGCCGAATCAACATACATAAATGAGAAAATAATGAATTGATATGGGGCTCTTTTGAACCATATATTGATAAGAGGTAATTTGGAAGACAAAAAGGAAGAAATCAACAATCAGTCTTGTACACAAACAATAACATTTGGATAACAATATTGGATGATTGCAAACTGAGAAAGAATAAAACAAAGGGGAATTCTTCAAACAAGGCTTATACTCACAAAAATGAAAATAGGGGAGGATAGTTCAGTTTCTTTTTAAATAAGTAGAAACACCATTGGTCCAAACTATCATAATTGTTTATTTAATCTTCAATAACAAGGTGTGTTATTTATCACTTCCAATGCACCCTATAGCCTTTCTTGAATATAATCAGGTAATGGAACTATGGCTATATCTTATGTCACACTAAATCCAAACAACTCATATTCAATAGTATTCAACATTTCACATTTTGTTTGTGTATGCATGATATTGGTATTCATTCTCATTCATGAAATTGACCATCTAGTGTCATATTTTGTCCTAGGAAAAATATGCAAGATAATCAAATTTTTTTCCCCATGCAACCCTTAGTATACCTAGATCGTCTTGCATTTGACCTCTTGTTAACAACATGGAATCCCATGTCAAAGGCGAGACTTCAAATTCCTTGACGATATCTTTTACCCTTACAGGAAATGAACTTCTCCTTTCTTCAACAGCATTGCAAGTGGTGCTCCAATTTTCTTTAATCTATTTTTATAAGTGACAAATTATTTCAGTCTCATATGCTCATCCATACTTATATCCTTGCAACTAAAATACTTACTTCATTTTTATGAAATGCTCATTAATTTGGAAATATTTCTACAATAATTCCTTAAGTGAATGAACTCTTCCTATCATGACATCTACTTTTATGGAAATATCTATATCTTCCATGATTATGTCAATCTTTTATTAATGTTTTTAGAAACACTTTTCCTAACACCCAGTAATATCTTAACATCCCTAGTGACCTTAGATATTGATCTAGTAACTTGTAAAGGGAATTCATATAGGACATTCATAGATAAGAGCTCAACAAATAATGCTTCCGATAAGGGTAGCTTTGACTTCCCTTATCCTCTTCTCCAATATCATGTTCTCTAAATCCCTCTCCATTATTAAGTGGGCTAATGCCTAACACGTGGCTTGATGAAACTTGAAAACCCCTTATGACCTCAGACCTTTGACTTAGATTTCAAACATCCATTTTCCTATCGCTCTTTTATCCTTTAGTTTGACCCTTTGAATTTGTAATTTCTTGGGATATTTATGATATTTTGCATGGTGAAGAGTTACATATTCTTCCTCAAAATATATTTTCCCATCCTAGGCCAAATCCTCTGTTATCAATTTACTTTATGTTATTTTTCGTGTAGCCCATGTGGGAACACCATTGACTTCATCTACTTCCATGTCTGTCACTTTCGTTTCTGAACCCTCCAGGTTTTCATAATTTCCCCCATCAAGATTTATATTTCTCTTGGGAACACAAGTAACAACATGCATTATCTCCAACTGATATCACAGAGGATCCCTGCCATCTCCATAACCCACACATCCCTCTGGGAGATATGAACCATTCTAGCTTCAACAATGGCTATAGATATTCCCCTTTGTCTATGGTATGCCTTCTTGTTTTCTTCTAGGAGAGGGACCTCAATTACATAGACATTTTAACTTTCCCTTGTATGTGAATCATTCAGGGTGATTTGCCTCTTTTTGGGAGTGGTTTTTCTTGGGGTCATAGCTAATTTTATGGGCTAAATTTTGCAAATGGGCTAATTTTCCATGGTTTTTCCCAAAATGATTCTCCAATTTCCATTTTTTCTAAAACAAATTCTCCCAGATTTCATAGAATAAAATTGTTTTACCTTAAAAATTGCCAAAATTTTATAGAAACTATATAAAATCCTCATAAATTTGAATATTTTTATAAAAGTATCGCTAAACATTTCATATTTTGCATATTAAGGACTAGTAATATTAGCCTAGGTTTCTACATTGAATTATACCTTCTTGGGGTGGCCAACACCTTGGCTTCGACATGAAAATCCTTATTGCCATTACCTCCTTCTATAATTTCTTCCAACCTATTAAGAAATGAGGTGTAGTCGATTGAAACCACATGAGTGGTGAAAATGCCTTGAATATCAAAACCACTACGAGCTTAAACTTATTTCATATTAAAAGATTCAAAGAACCTTTCCATCTCGGTCATGCTTTATGAAGTCTTGACAGTAATATTGAAAATATTGGAAGGAAAGGGAATAAATTTCCACTTCCTCTTCTTACTAAAGAACAAATATTATGTCCTATACTATATACATAACTCATAAACAAAGAATATATAACAAACAAAATGAGGAATAAGAAGGGGATTCCCTTAAAAAATAAAGAGACTTATGTGTGTGAATTGTTTGTGAATTGTTCGTTCAACACACATACTCCCTTCCCCACAAGAAAATATATGGCCACCTTTGTCACCCAAGCTAGTTCAATTCCAATGAGAATACTTATCCATTCCTTAACAAAGGAATATTGGCTTTGGTAAAAATGAAAAAATGTCTTATGCTTCCACAATTTGGGGTACCAAAATTGAGCAGGATTTTCATCAAAATCGATGTTTCCCTATGGGGGAATGCCCTACAAATGTAGTTTGAAAATTGGTGGGAAATCTCATTTTAAATAATCTAGGCCCTACTCACGATAAGTAATGGAAGACATATAAATCATACTTGGCAATGTAAGTTGTTGACTCCTGATATATTAGTGATGAAACAATCCACACAAACTATTTATATGGATGAGCAAAAATACATGTATTAATCTTGCTAGGGCTCAAGGGTCTAAAAAGAGGTTGGAACAAAAACTCCATGAGTATATTTGCACCACTACCTTGAGCATCCAGGAAAGAGTCTACCTCAAAGATATTTAGGTCCTTGTTTGGTTTTGGGAGCTATATCATCCTTATAAACATATTGGGTGTCAAAAGGATAGGAGTCCTTCCACTGTCCTTTACCTTAATTATTTAATGCTTTGAACCAAATATTCAAGCACATCATGATATAAGTTATCTAAAATCAAACACTTAAGGTATGCAACCACCCTTATCTATCCCCAAAGTCCATAATTGTTTTTTAAGTTTATCTTCGGGAAAAATATTATAATTCCAATTATATGCAATAAACCATTGGAATAACTTTCTTTCTTAGGCCAATGGATTCACTCTATCTAAAAAAAAGGGTTCTCTCATTTTCTTGTTCACCATCTCTTCCACTTTCAATGTTGTAAGTTTTAAACCTACGAAGTAAAGCAATGCATATAGATTCTTAAGCAATACAAAAATTAATCGATGGCTCATACACAGAGTACACAGAGATTTTTACCGGAAACCCTCAACCGGGAAAACCTTTCTTATTTTCATTATCTCGAATTTCACCATTCGCCATACAATATATACAATGTTTTTAGGTATTCCGTAGATACCAAAACCCTAATCCTTAATCCGGGATTAATTTACAAATCAGCTAAAAATAGCAAAATCCGCTAAAAATAGCAAAAACCGCCCAAAGTTGTCATATCTGATGCACCCACACACACACACATGCAAAGAATATAACACACACCCAACAATTGTGTTTAGGTAAGTGTGATGATTTCATGTATAAATCATATATTTCATCCAATAGGTGCTCTACTAGTCATAAATTAGGGGTCAATATACTATTCAAATTTCCCCCCTTGTGCACTTAGTTCATGTTTCTCATTAAATGTTAATCATCATTTGATTACAAAAGGACTAATGACAAATGTGAAAAAATTAATCCTCATTAATTAACAACAATCGTTCTTGTCATGTGAGAGATATGCAATGGATATGCCATTATTACCTCAAAACCACCAATCATGTCCTATGTTGAATGTGGGGATGTAATTATGTGTAATGCAAGTGTGAGAAGTAAGAGTATTTTTTGGAATGAAGGATGCAAGAGGAAGAATGTATGTGGGAGGAATGTTGGATGTCATATTTTCACATGAGCCTCAAGGAAATAAAAAATATTCTAATGATGAGATTGTGGGTTGTGGAGATGTGAATTAAGGGAATGCAAGGTAACTAGTCTGGAATGGAAGTGTGGGAATATAGGTTGCAATAAGGTTGGGACCACAACAATATTTGCGAGAGATTTACCCACATCCACATGAACTTAACAAATGCATTCAATGTGGATTGAGAGTGGTTGATACCTTTGACAAGGGAATTACCCCTTGCATCTGTATGACTAAATTTTTTTATACAAGAGGTCCACAGGGGAAATCCATCCTTAGGTAAAAGAAAGGAAAACATATCAACATGAGTATCACATACATTCTAGAAACAAAGATACTCTTAGTTTTCTTAGGAAAGGTGGAAAGGGGATTAAATTTTTTTGAAGAGAAAGGATCTAAATCCAATAAAATGTGAAGGAAATATTACATGTACATTTCTCAAAAGAATGCATCTTTAGAAATATTATGTGGGAAACAATTATCATTGATAGGGTATCTTAGAAAAAAATTCCCTTTTGAGGGTACCAAATGCTTTTTTTTACCCTTAATTGCAAAGGGTTAGCTGACATCTCAAAGAAGTTGTCCTAAAAAATATTAATTGAAAATATCTATCCTTCTATTATCCTAATGCAAGAGATTATGTCAGATGGGGAGAAAATCACTTAGGATTTCTCTAAATTGTTTATTAATTAGGATTTTAGTTATATATATGCCATTGGGAGATCAAGAGGGAACACAATTGGATGGGAAAATTCTCCTTTACCCTTATTAATTCTTGGTCCTTTCCTACAATATTAGGGACCTTACGTTTCTCCTTGGATTTTGGGGAAAATATCACACTGATGAATGTTTATGGTCCTTATATGGACAAGTTGGAATGTTGGAACAATTTTTTCATAATGGGTTGTATTCAAAATGGACTAGTAAAGATACAAGGATAATTGGATTTCACTTTACAGGCTTCATAATTTTGGGGCCTCGCTGCACAATTGAACTACCTCTTAAGGTACTTTCTCAAAAAGTTGGAAGAAGTTGTTCTTTTGGAAATTGAACTAGCTAAATTCTCCCCTACAAAGAGAAACAAGAGGGTAGGAGAAGTATAATTTCCAAGAGGATCAACTAGTTCTTAATATATGAATCATTTATTGATGAACTCATTCAAATTAAACAATGAATCACCTCATGGGCGGATTTTGATCACAATCCAATAATGTTGGAAGTGGAACCTTCTTTAGAGAAACCTACTAACTCCTTCAAATTAAATCTAGAATTGTTAAAGGTGGAGGAGTTTGTAGGGAAAGCTATTTGGAAGCCTTATAATGGTAACTTAAGAGAATATTCTCTCGTACAATTTCACAAAACCCTGAAAGAAGTTAAAAATATAGCTACTAAATGTGCAAGAGACAAAAATATGAGAGATAATATCGTTCTTATAGGAGTGGAGGAAACCTTGGACCTAATCTCAACAATGAAGGTTTTGGGTATATGAGTGAGGAGAAAAAACTAGAAGTAAAGATTTTAGAAGACATAAAGACGCATGCAATACTAGAAAAAGAAAAAGAGTAAAGGCTCAACAGTAGGGTGTTATGGTTACATGTTGGTGATGAGAACACCAAGTTTTTTCATTATGCAAACTATAGAAACAAATTTAATTATGTATGTAAATTTGATAAAGGAGATAATACTTGGGAAACAAACTCTAAGGAAATGGAATTTGAAGAAGCAATACATTTTTCATCCATTTTCAAAGAGGACACTCATGCTACAATAGATAAGGTTATTAGGTTTTTAAACTCATTCACTGTACTTTTTAATCATGAAGATAATCAAGCCTTGATAAATAAAGTGGGGAAAGAAAAATTGTTCCAAATCTCGCAAAGTTTTCAAAAGGACAAAATTCCTGGGCCCGATAGCCTCTCTATGGAATTTGTTTTAGGTTTTTATGATTTTACAGAGGAATATTTAAGAAGAGTTCTAGAGACTACTAGAACTAAACAAAAGATGTGAGGATACTTCAATACAACCTTCCTAGAACGAACTCCTAAAGAATACGAAATGACAACTTTTGAGAAATTTATCCCTATCTCCTTATGAAACTACAATTATAAAATTATTTCAAAGGTTATATCTAGAAATTTCAAAATGGGTTTATCTAATCAAATCTCTAGAGAATGGTTTGGATTTTTATAGGGGAGTTATATTCATGAGGTAGTGCAGATATCTCAATAATTCCTTCAGTCAAGTAAGGTTAGGAACCAAACATCAATGGTGATGGAAATGGACCCATCCAAATCTTATGAAACGGTAAGTCAACTTTACATTAGACTTATTCTACTTATTTTGGGTTTCTATCATTAGTTCATTGTATGTATTACTATTTTCATATCATCAATATATTTTTTTTGTGCTAATAAATGGAGTGTCGTCCCCTTTCTTCCAATTAGGAATATCCCTTAAATAGGGGTGAAATATATCATCTCTTCTATATATATTAATAAATGAAGGTTTAAGTAGGCTAATTAAAGAAGAAAAAAGGAATGGTAGTCTTAAAGGGGTATCTATTGGAGCTTCACACCACATCACACATCCACTTTTTGTAGATGACATCTTGATTTTTTGTGAAGGAACTAGAAGGGCCATTGAGAATTTCAAAGGAATTATGGATTTATTTTGTAAGTACATTAGAATGGTAATAAATATGGAAAATTACATGATCACTTTATGGGGAATCTGAGTAGGAAAAGAATCATTTTTCTGAGTTATTCATTTTTCTGAGTTATTCATTTTTCAAATGACAAAATTAGAACAAGTCCTAAAGTATATGGGTTTCTTTTGAACCTAAACTAATATAAAAAGTATGACTCGAAATGGTTGATAGATAAATTGGAAAATAAATTAAACATCTAGTGCAACAAGTGGCTCTCCATAGGAGGTCATTTGGTATTGCTAAAAATAGTACTTGAAGTGATTCTAGTTTACTAGATATCGCATGTCTAGGCCCAAAAAAGAGTATTCGAAACCATTAATATCGTTGTTATAAATTCATTTAGTTTGGAGGTCAAAATAAGAAAGTATTAGTACTATCATGTTGGAAAAATATAGCCTTAAAGAAAACAAAGATGGGGGCTTAATAAACCCTTTCTATTCTCAAAGGCCTTCGTTGCAAAAAATATGTGGAGTATAATTCAAATTATATTTTTGTGGGTTTAGGTTGTAATACAAAAGTATATATCTCTTTTTATAGTGGGGTACTAGTTTATAAAACCACTTAAACATTCAAGAAATGCATGCATAATTTAAAAAGCAATTACCTATGCATTCCATCTTTTTGGAAATTACACGATATGAAAAATTGGTAAAGGAGGTAAAGTTTAAATCCTCCTTAACCCTTTGGTAGGAAGAAAATGTATGTATAGATTTCCCTTTCAAATAATATAATAATTAAGAAATAACGGGTATTATAAACTCAAACAAATTGAAAATTAGGGAAGGTCTACAACTTGGCACCAAATATAGTTATCTTGGGAAGAGCTAGGATTTGAGGAAGAATATGCAGAGTTATGAAATAAGTACATATACATCCTTAAAGACTACAATAATAGACTCAAATATGAGGAGGACCATTTGATTTTGTCTCTGCATCCTGTTTGATATTTAGTTCCTATAATAGGCTACAAAGAATTGTTAGAGGGAGGAAGAGAAGACCATCTTTTTTTGTTGCAGAAAATAATTTGGAAATCAAAATGTCCTACAAAAAACAAAATCTTCTTGTGCTTATTTCTATTCAATAAGGAACCTAGATGGTAGGTATTTCAAAAAAGGAATTTCATTGGGCCAAGATGGTGCAGTCAATGTCATCATGTAGAATAAATTATATATCATATCATCTTGGAATTTCCATTTACCAAGGAGGTATGGAAAGAGGTAGAAAGGAGGATGTGGATAAGGAAATCTGGGGAAGGTAAAAGTATTGAAGAGGATTTTAGAACATGTTGTTCTAGAAAGGAGGCACTCAAGATCATAGCATTACTACACAACATATCTGTTAAGAACCAAAGACTGAATACAGAAAGCACCACAACAAATATAGAAGAACAATATAGAAAAACACCACTTTATTATATCAAACCCTTGAGGTAGGGCAACACCATACAATGGATCCTATTATGGAAGGGATCCTCTCCTGTTCACTTGCCTCTTCGAGGGGGCATCCTCCTATTGAGATACTGCTCCAAATACAATACTTCTCTTCATGTCTTATTACATTGCTTGAGCCCCTTTATATAGTGCTACCATCACCTAAGAACATTCTAGAGGAGGAATCTTCTAGAAGTAAAACCTTCTAAGAAGTCCTCTTACATTTATTATATCTAACTACCATAGTGG